>JANAVB010025797.1:0-407500 GCA_029216955.1 Iris pallida
GTGAGGGAATGAGAAGCAAATCTTCTCTCCATGCCACTATTTATAGGCCGGGCAGATCAAACCCACGCGCCAAGTGGATGGCCCTCCGAATTCCGTGCAATGAATTTACATTAATGGATAAACCGGACGCCTCAAATTCAGCCAAACGGCTATTTATAGCACTCGAAGAGCGAGACAGCCGCATCATTAAAAGACATGTCCGATGCGCCAGCCAGACATCGCATCATACGGACGCGCCCTTCGGCACCAGGCGCATCACACAGACGCGCCTACAGTACTCGGCGCATTATAGAGGGTGCGCCCTACACATCTCCATACCGAGTGGAACGCCAACCGACGCGCCCACTCAGCTGTCCATCGAACGTCACCAACATTAAATGCTGAACTGACAGAGTTGGCAGCACGCCTCCCAAAGTCTGAACAGTTGACAGCTTTATTCAGAAAACGAAGCGTCGGCAACGTCAGCATCATCATGACTTCCGACGGCTACTGCCACGTGGCCACCCGCATGCGCCTCTACGGCCATGCGTCCACACCCGCATGCGCCTCTACGGCCATGCGTCCAAACCAGCATGCGCCTCAAAAGCCATGCGCCTCAGACCCTTCACTGATCCCTAAAAACAGAAGAAGAGTCTCCGGTTGAAGTTTTGCATGCGCCTCAAAAGCCATGCGCCCCAGACTGATCTCTGATCCCGAAAGACAGAAGGAAAGTCGCCTGCATGCGCCTCAAAAGCCATGCGCCCCAAATGGTTTGTAACTCCTAAAGGTTATGAGCCGCAGCCTCCTCCTGTGCCCAATCCAAGGCGCAGCCCACCAGATCACTCCTCTCCACCAAATTCGAGATCTTCGAACCATGAGTCGACGACACGTGTCTTTTGACTCAACTCGTCCAAGATTTCAGCAACGGAAAGATCTTCTCTTCTGCTACGTACTGGCTCACAACAGCAGTATGAAGAGTTCTCCCCCTCGATCAGGGCGCAGCATCCATGCGCCTCCATCAGCAACCTCTATGTGGCGTCCCCACACCGGCGCATCCTATATGCGCGCATGAGCAGCCAGCCTGCAAAACTATAAATAGAAGGATCATCCCCTTCACACACACACACGGAGACTCAGAACACAAGACTCACAGAGAATCCACAACAGAGAATCACCGGAGAGGCAGTTCTAGACACTCAACGTCTTGCTCCTCTCAGCAAGCTCCAGCACCCAGAGCAATCAACACCTTCAGAGAACCGATAACCGCCGTCAGCCGGTCAATGGAGTCAACGCATTACCACTCGCTCCATTGGTACTAAGGACCCAGCTTAAACAAAAGTGTACTCCTAGGACTACATCTAAGTCCTATATTGTATCACTGTTCTGTTGTATTAAGATTTCAATCAAAACAATTTTAATGGCAAACACCCAACTCCTCCTGTAAGCTCCTCCAGTAGTGGGATGTAAATCTGCTGTCTCTGTCTGACACGATGCTCACCGGCACTCCGTGTAGGCGAACTATCTGCTACATGTATAGCTCCGCCAACTTCTCGGTGGAAAGCCCCACCTTGAAGGGTATGAAGTGCGCACACTTCGTCAGCCTGTCTACAATGACCCAGATAGCATCCTTCCCTCCTTGGGAACGAGGAAGCCCTGAAACGAAGTCTATCGTAATATGTTTCCACTTCCACTCGGGAATGGGTAATGGCTGCAACAAACCAGCTGGCCTCTGGCGCTCCGTCTTGACCTGTTGTCAAACTAGACATCTCAAAATGAAGCGTGATACATCCCTCTTCATCCCGTGCCACCAAAGATGTTCCCGCAAGTCACGGTACATCTTGTTAGCACCAGGGTGAATAGAATATCTCGATCGGTGCGCCTCCTGCAAAACTGCCTCTACTAGCTCTCCTCTCGGTACGCACAATCGGCTGCCACGCCTCAAGGATCCATCCTCTGCTATAGTGAAGTCATCCAGCAATCCAGCTAATGCCTGGGGTCGAAGTCTGCGAAGGCTCTCATCTGTAGACTATGCCTCCCGGATCTGCTCCATCAAACCTGACTGAATGTCAAGCGCCATCATCTGTATCACTGATCCTGGCCGAACTAGCTCGATACCGAGCTTCTCCAGATCCTCCCGCAAATGCCGATCAATCATCAAGTACCATGCCATTGGATGCCTGCTCAGCGCATCCGCCACTACATTTGCCTTCCCGGGGTGATACTGTAAATCGATGTCGAAGTCCTTCATCAACTCCAACCATCGTCTTTGCCTCAGGTTCAGCTCTTTCTGCGTGAACACATACTTCAAGCTTTTGTGGTCAGTAAAGATTTCCACACGCTCTCCGTATAAGTAATGTTTCCATAACTTGAGTGCAAAGATCACCGCAGCTAACTCGAGGTCATGGGTAGGATAATTCCTCTCATGAGTCCGCAATTGCCTAGATGCATAAGCAATCACTTTCCCATGTTGCTGTAGGACACATCCTAGCCCCTTCCCAGAAGCATCACTGTATATGGTGAAACCTCCAGAACCTGAAGGTAAAGTCAGAACTGGAGCGGTCGTCAGCCTCCTCTTCAGCTCCTCAAATGCTGTCTGGCAGTCCTCAGACCAAATGTACTCTGCGTCCTTCCGCGTCAGCTTCGTCATGGGTTCAGCTATCCTAGCAAAGTCCTGGACGAACTTTCTATAATAGCCTGCTAAACCCAGAAAGCTCCTGATCTCTGAAACTGACGTCGGAGCCTTCCACGTCTCAACTGCAGCAATCTTCCTGGGATCCACCGAGATTCCATCTCCAGTGACCACATGGCCGAGAAACTCCACTCGGTCTAAAAAGAACTCGCACTTCGGCAATTTGGCAAACAACCTCTCATGTCTCAGAATCCCCAAAACTATCCGCAAGTGCTCTGTATGCTCCTCCGACGTCTTCGAGTATATCAGGATGTCGTCGATAAACACTACGATGAACTTATCCAGATAGTGGTGAAATGTCTTATTCATCAAGTTCATAAAGACAGCTGGCGCATTTGTGAGACCAAATGGCATCACCAGAAACTCGTACTGCCCGTACTTCGTGTTGAACGCCGTCTTCTGGATGTCTGCTGGCCTAACCTTCACCTGGTGGTACCCGGATCTCAAGTCTATCCTGGAAAACACCTTCGCCCCGCTCAATTGGTCGAACAAATCATCTATCCTGGGCAGAGGATATTTGTTCTTGATAGTGATGGCATTCAAGGCCCGGTAATCAATACACAACCGGACTGTACCATCCTTCTTAGGCACAAAGAGCACTGGTGCTCCCCATGGAGAAGCACTGGATCGAATGAAACCCTTTTTCAACAGGTCATCAATCTGCTCTTTCATCTCTATGGCCTCCTTGGGATTCACTCTATAGCAAGCCCGGGATACTGGTGATGAACCCGGCACTAGATCTATAGTGAACTCCACATCTCTGTCTGGCGGAAGTCCTGGAAGATCCCCTGGGAATACATCCATGAACTCCCTAATGATAGGGTGTGGCGGTGCGGCGTCCCCGACTGTAGCACAACAGTTCGGCTCTAGGCTGATCTCCGGCCCTGTCCTCCTGACACTGAATGGTGCTGTGCCTGGGGGACTGAACACAATACTACCCTCATGGCAATCTATAGATGCATGGGCATAGCTAAGCCAGTCCATCCCCAATATGATATCATAACCGGGGAGCGGCATCACAAAGAATCGCCCTCTGAACTCTCTCCCGGCTATAAAAATAGAACATCTATAGATAGATCTAATAGGCACTGGTCCTCCTCCCGTCATCACTCTACTAATCTCCGCAGTAGGTGTAGCTACTAGATGATGTTTATGCATAAACTCTAATGATAGGAAGCTATGAGATGCACCAGAATCAAACAAACATACAGCTAGAAAAGTATGCAAATAAACATGACCTGTGATGACGTCAGCTAAGTAATCCGGCTCCGAAACCTGCTCCGGCTCCGGCTCAATGGCTAGGCTATAGACCTTCCCCTGAGGTCCCTTCTGCTGCTGCAGATGCTGCCCGAACCTCTGCTGCTGAGTCGGGAGCGGTCCTCTAGTCTTCGCTACTGGGCAGTTCCGAAGCTGATGGGTGGCAGACCCACAAACTAAATACTGACCCAACCTCTTCCTGCAAACGGACCTGTCGTGCCCTGGTCTTCCGCAGAAAGAACATATAGCTCCCTTCTGCTGCTGATACTGGGGTCCCGGGGCTCGAACTGGCGGGGTCTGATGGTGTGGTGTAGAGGGACGGTAAGTCTGCTGGGGTGGCGTCGGTACTTTCTGCTGGAAAGCCTGACGCTTGGACGGACCCTCATGATGTACAGAAGCCGGCCTCTTGCATGACAGAAGACGCTCCTCAATACTCCGGGCCAACTCTAGGCTCTGGTAGTAGTCAGTCGTACCGTTTGCCACTATAAGAATGCCAATGTCTGGAATTAGACCATGGCAAAACCTACGGGTCATCTCCTCTGGATCAACAACCAGACTAGGAGCAAAACGGCTCAAGCGACTGAACTCTCCCGCATAGTCGTCAACAGAACGGTTCCCCTGCTGGATGTTCTGGAATCGTAGCCCCATGGCTACTCTAGCAGTGGTCGAGAAGAACTTCTTCTTGAACTGGGTCTTGAACTGGTCCCAGGTGACTCTACCTCTCGCGAACAACGGCTCATTTCTGAACCAGACTCCGGCTAAGTCTATCAGCAAAAATCCTGCTGCCTCGACCTGAAGGTCATCCGGCATCCTAACTCCCAGAAGCTTCCTCTCTACAGAATCTAGCCAGTCATCAGCTACTACTATGCCCTCAGTCCCTGAGAACTCTTTGGGATTCAGACCCATGAAGTCCTTGACTGTCCCCGCTCTCTGCCGTTGCTCTACATGTGGTGGGGCTACGGGACGTCCCTCAGAACGCTCCATGCTCTGGCAGAGTAGGATAGTCTGCTCCTGATGGGTTGTTAGGAACCCCTGGATCAGTGTGAGCAGCTGGGTCCCGTCGAGAGTGACGGAAGCCTGGGTGGGTATAGTGATAGGGGGTGGTGGAAGTATCGGGTCCTGCTGGGACTGGGATGTGGAAGGTGGTATCTGGGTCTGTGGATCTGTGGAGTGGGGGAATGTGGTAGGTGGAGGTGTATCAGTCAACTGGTCAGCTGACTGGATATGGAGGGCCCCATTCTCGGGGGTAACATGCTGGGACGAACGAGTAAGCACCATCTAAATTACACAAAAAGACTTATAAGGACTTGTTTAAAGTAAGCAATCATATGCAAGAAAATCTAATTATAATAGCAATCATGTGATGTGTTTCCTATGTTGCAATCCTAGCATTCCTCTAGGTGTTCTAAGCGTCTTTCCTAATGTTGTCTAATTACCTTAAGTTCCTAATTGCAGGCATGCTTGGTACAATAACATAACCAAACAGTTTAGTCGGGACCTGCATGGGCCATCACTAAAAACATGTCACGACCCGCTACCCAAATTGTTGGGCCAGGCCGAGGCATGCCCAGCCTACGCTGAGATAAAACGTAGTAAGCTGTTCTAAAGACAACAGGATAAGACTAAATGTGCTGACAGTTCTACAAGTGAAGAAGAATCATAAATACTCCAAACACAAAAGTCATCGTATATAGTAAACGTCCAAGTACAAGTAAACTGAAATGTAAAACTGGATACATGTCCAGTTACAAAATGATATAGTCTAATACATGTCTCAAAAGTCTAAGTAAACCAAGGACATCTAGGCGAGGTTCCCTGCAGGAACATCCTCGTAAAGCAGAGCCGGGTCCTCGGCAGTAACTCCATAGTATGAGTCGCAGAGTAATTCCTCCTCAGTAAGGACACCTACAACGTTATCCTGTCAGGACGGGAGCAAGTACTAAATCTAGCAAACTAGCATATGAAACATAGAAATGAACATGAGAGGAATAACTGGAAAGCATGGCATCACATAGTCTATCATGGCAAGGATACATATGTCATAGAAACTGATGTATATGTAATGTTTAAAACTGTAGCAGGTACGTGATCGGTCAATAGATGTATAATGTACTGTGGTACATGTAAATAAAATGTACATACGTACAAGTCAATAAGCATAGGTGTACATCCGTACAAAAATGCGGGATAATGGCCTACGGCAAAGTATGCATATAAAATGCGACCTCGCTCGCTACTATAGGGGGGTCATGATCACGTATACTACTATCAGTTTCCCCATAACCCATATATATAACATGTGAGAGATACATAAAGACAGTTCTAAGCATGGTAGTGACTGGAAGTACAACATGTAGAATTTTTAACTTGCTACCCCAAGGATCAGCATTTAACATGGTGGGGTTTACAGTTCATTTATGTGACAATATGTAAAGTTCGTAGAAAGTACTTGCCTCTAGCAAAGCAAAACAAAACAAGCTGCGATAACAGTGCTATGGATGTCCAGTAACTCGTCGCTGTAGAAGTAAAATATAATAACTTAGTTTTACACTAAGCTAAAATACTAGGACACTAATTGGTGCGACACGACTTGTGACTGGGCACCTAGCCAAAATGATGACTTGGCATAGGAGACCAATGTGGGGTGACACACTATGTTAACTAACTTTCTAGGGTCTTTATACTAGTGAGGGATGGGGTTCAATACGACTAAAACTCCAAATAACACAAAAAGCTACAAGTCGTAATTAATCAATAAATAAATCAAAAGATCATTGTGTTCTAACAATTTTTGAGATAGGCAAAAAGTCTAATTTTTCTTAAAGTAAAGTATCAAAGTGATCCTTGTTAATCATAGAAATTAATTATAATTTTTCTGGAATTTATTAACTAGTACAAATATTTTATAAAAATCAGTTTTTCTAAGTATACAGAAAGTGAGTTTTTGGTTTCATATGCCAAACTAGTGGCAAAACAGTAAATTAAATACTACAAAAATTATACTAAATTAGCCAACTTAACAAAGTATCTAAAAACTATTTTTCCATAATTTTAGCAATACTTTAAGTATTTTTAGAAAATCCAAAAACAGCATTGTACATAATAATTAATTATCTGCGTATTTTGTCCATGTATATAATTTGAACCAAAGTTCAAATACAGGACCCAAGGCCATGAATCAAGTCCAATATGACTTGCACAGGTCTTGAATGTGTGAAAACACATTTGAGCCCAAATACCCATGCTAGGCTTGGACACCAAATGGTTGCAGTAATTTAAATACAATAAAAATATAATTTAAAAATAGTCAAAATAATATTATTATTTTAATAAGGCAAATTTATACAAAAGAATATATACATACCTATGCTAAAAGGATGTATATAGTTATATAAGGAAAAATACTTAATTTATAAAATATATATATATACAAATATATATATATATATATATATATATATATATAAGAATACACTTAATAATATAGTGTATATATATATAATATATATATACATAGGAAAATATATATATATAAACATATATATATAAAATTACTAACTAATAAATATATACCTATATATTAAATACTGTTAAAATACAGTATACACACATATATATATATATACTAATATATATATATATACATATATATATAAATATATATATATAAACTGAAAAAAGAAAAAGAAAGAGAAAAGAAAAAGGGAAACTGAAAAGGGGGGGCTCGAACTCAGCCCAGCACAGCGCGGGGGGGGGGGGGGGGGGGGGGGTGTTTAATTCGTTCGGGCTGGCCAGTGGGTCGGCCCATGCTTTGTGTTAGAGTTAGGGTTAGGTTTAGATTTATTTCTGATTAGGTTAGTTATACATAAAAAAAAATATAAATTTCGTCCTGTGTCCAGACAGTTCAGGACACATGTATCTACGTGTCTTCGCCTAGAACGACACATACGAGCTCAGTCTCGTGTGTCCTCGGCTGCGTTCGTGTTCGCCAGGACACGGCGAACACTTTCGACCCAACACGAGACACGCACGACACGTCGCGACACTTGCAACTTACGTGTCCGGCCGTCGTAGGGGGGGTTTGAGGGTGCTGACCGGGCGGAGGAGACGTCGGCGTCACGGTGCTTGGGTGGCGCTGGGGTTGGCTCAGCGCGGCGAACCTAACGGTGGTGGTTGCGGGCGGTGGTGCTCGGCGGTGGGGCTGGACTGGGGGGTTAGCCGGAGTTAGGGTTCCGGTTAGGGTTCTTGGGAGATGGGCGTTGCTAGGGGCGTCGGTGGTGGTTGGGGGAAGTGGTAGCTAGGCTGAGGGGGAGAGGGGGAGTTTAAATAGGGAAAGAGGGCGGTCGGGTTGGTCGGGGGGCAGCCGGAAATGGCGGAGGGGGCAGCGTCGGTCGGTCGGGGCAAGCGTTCGAGTCAGAGGAGAGAGAGAGCTGCTCGTGGGGGGGGGGGGGGGGGGGGGGGGGGGGGGGGGGGGGGGTGTTTGGCTATTTTGCAATAGGGTCCTCTAGTTTTAGGATAATTACAATTAGGTCCAAACAATAGTAAATACAAATTAGAATTTGCATTCCGCATTAAAAAACAATTTGTTTATTACAAACTAATATTGAAACAATTCTAATTATTACAAAACTATATTAAAACAATTTTGAAAATTACAAATTGATATTTTTAATATATAAAACTTATTTAAAATCATTTAAAAATTCTAGAAAAAAATTCCTAAAAATCATAATAAATATTTTAAGGCTATAAATGACATTAAAAATTAATTAGCACTAATTAAAAAATGAATTTGAAAATCAGGGGCTTACAGCTGCCATGTAAGAACTCGGGAATCCATTCTCTCCATGCAATCATTATTTTATTTAACTTAATAGTCTCTACGTTGAGTGAAATCCCATGCCGTGGATCATGGTCATTCAAATGAGTACTTTTGTACGGGATACGATATGCACAACTCTACAATGATACCAGTGCGGTCAGGTTGTAGGTCTTATATAGCGTAATGCAACAATCAAAACTAACCACGGAGTAATCATGCCTTGACCATAAAGTACACATACTGTTTTGTAAGATAAATAAATAACTAAATAAATAAATAAATAATTTGAAACCTGCATGTGCCTGTATGCCAATATTCGGGATTAGCCAGTCGATTTTAATAGTTCATAATTAATATGAACGTGTCTCATTCATTCAATTCAATAAGACGACTAGCCAGTCTCTTAGTTCCAACTAGGAACGCATGATCAATTATTAGTCAATCATTATCAATGGTGACAAGGCATGAAAGTCAACTAGTATTCAATGGGGTCGAGTCTACAACTCTCAGGGTTTAATTCCAGTCAATCGGGGTATCTATAACTCAATTTACGACACATGGTACATCCCACGTAACAATCTATATTTAATAGAAATATCAACATATCATGATTATATCAAGTATATGCAAAAAGGCGTAAGGATATAAAATGGACGTTAAATATCTAATAAGATATCAATATACAGGGCTATAGAAGATCCAGGGTAAGCAGGCTACTCTCATGTCAGCCTATGCTCATGTCAAGCTACGCTCAAGCCAGCGTACGCTCAGGTCATGCTACGCTCAGGTCAAGCTAGCGTATGGACTCCATACGACTCCTTACTATCCATGCTAGCGTACGCAAGTCATACGCTTCCAAAAGGCAGCGTATGAACTCCATACGACTCCTTACTATCCATGCTAGCGTACGCAAGTCATACGCTCCCAAAAGGCAGCGTATGAACTCCATACGACTCCTTACTATCCATGCTAGCGTACGCAAGTCATACGCTCCCAAAAGGCAGCGTATGAACTCCATACGACTCCTGAGCATCCAAGTCAGCGTATGCAAGTCATACGCTCCCAAAAGGTAGCGTATGCAAGACACACGCTACCTAAAAAGGCAGCGTATGGACTCCATACTGCGCTGCGCTAAAGAACGCGTACAGCTCAGTGACGCAAGCTAAAAAGCTAGCATACACTGCTCACTGTCTTCTTCAAACAGCAAGAACTCAATGGTTGCACCCCAAAGTTTCAAAAGTCCATAACTTGGTCAAAACAAGTCCAAATCCAACTTTACAAAGGTCAAAATTGAGTAGAATAAACTTCTCTACAACATGAAACCATCAAAACTTGAAAACAAAGAAGTTTGATAGATCAAAACTACCAAACTCCAAAAATAACTCATTTCTAGATCTACAAAAAATAAGACTTCGAAATGAAAAATGCCAAGTTCTAAACTCTCTTAGGATCTTGCAAGGAAGATAAATGAACTTCAAAAACATGGGTTCTCATGGGAAGCAAGTTGTACTTGCCTACGGTTTGGTAGGTAGAGAGAGTAATGAAGAAGAAGAAGAGGAGTAATGGTGAGAATGAGTAATGAGGAGAGAGAATGGAGAGGGTGGCTTTAAATATGGAAGGGGTGGTAGGTGGGAGTTAATGGGCCGGATTGCAGGGGGATCCAACGAAGCCAACCCGAGAACCCAACCTAGGCCGAACCACAATAGGCTAACTAAAGCAGGAAATAAAATAACAGCAGAAATAAAATACAGAAATAAAATTGCAGAAAATTAATTAACATGAATTAAAGGAAATTTAAATACAGGATAATACATGATAAATATTAAATAAATACATTCGAGGAGTACATATATAAAATACGCATTCTGGGAACGGGAAGTGACACACGAGGTTCCCAGGTCTGGGGTAATGCCTTGGCTTTGCAAGCCAAGTCATAGCGGCGTAGCACCGCAAATAGACAGGTAGCCTAATGCTGTATGACTTAATTAAAGAGTTGTAGACAGCACTACAAAGGGGAGAATGGCCCCATGTTACAGTGGCACGACACCACGATGAGGTACCCAGGTAGGGGTAAAGCCTCGGCCTTGCAAGCCATGTCGTTGCGGCGTAACACCGCAAGGAAGCCTTAGGCTTCATGCTGAGTAGATTGGCACTACAAAGAGGCTGAGACCTCATGCTACAGTAGTATGACACTACGATGAGGTTCTCAGGTAGGGGTAATGCCTGGGCTTCAGGCCATGTCATAGCGGCGTAGCACCGCAAGGAAGCGCAAGGCTTCATCCCATGTCTCTTTAATAAAGAACTCACCTATAGTGTATGGAAAGAGATATCAGGCCGTCTCTTGAGGGTAAACTTGTAGACGTCCAAAATTATACACTGAAACCAGGCTGGCACAGGGCCTTTAATGTGCAGCCAGAAGCACACGTAACTACACTTTGTGAGTGGGAAAAATTACAATTGTGGTACAGAATTCAAGGCGTAGTCCATTATTGTATCACATTGTTATTTAACCCATGCGGGAAGATTCAAGTCGTCAGCGACATATATCCTAATGTAAAATGGACAGTTACTGTGGGGAACGCTCAACCCTGGACACATATATATGTTGTGATATGTGGGGGATTGTTGGTGCTTTCTTTACATGGAGAGAGCTTGCTCTCAACATGCCTTGTAAAAGTTTAGTCCCACGTCGAAAATGTACCATGAGTTATCTCAACATATATACTTGGTTGTGTTGTTGAGAGATGCACATGGGGTGGTGACCCTAAGGAGGGAACCATGTGGATGATTTTACTAGGAGGTAAGAATAAGGCTCCAAGGATTAAGCATTAATGCTTTTGTCATTCTCTTGGATTAATTCCATTTGGAGCTAAGCCCCAAAGGGGCTTAGCGACTCGGACTCGGGCTCGGGCTCATGGGCTCATGAGGCGTAATGTGGCATTTTGTTGGCTCACTTTGTACTTAGCACGTCAGCAGTCATATACGGCCATGCGGTCTTATGCGACATGCGGCTCATATGGCTCATGCGGCTCATACGGCTCATGCGGTCCATGCGGTCCATGCGGCCATGAGGCCATATGGCTCATGCGGTCAGGCTACTGCTGCTGCTGTCGCATGGAGGGCTCCCTGACTGTGCAGGCTACAAGTCAGTTATGGAAAGACTGATTCAATGCAATTAATTCATATCCACTTTTTGTAGGATTTGAATTAATTTTGTTTCCATCTTTGTGGGATTTGAATTAATTTCGTTTCCATCTTTGTGGGATTTGAATTAATTTCGTTTCCATTTTTTGGGATTTGAATTAATTTCGTTTCCATATTTGTGGGATTTGAATTAAGTTCGTTGTTATCTTTGTGGGATTTTATTCAATCTTTTCAAAACTGAAGAGGCGGCTAGGGTTTCCACCATCTCTCTATATATACTCTCTTCTGGCCTCCTTTGTGGAGAACTACGAATTTTATAAGTCAGAAAAGAGAGAGAGAGAGAGGGAGCTGCTACCGCCATTGCAAGTCCATCCGAGGAGTCAGAACAGAGGTGACTTCGAGCGTTCCACAAGTTCTTCAACTTGCTGGTTCCTGGAAGCAAGTCGTGTGGGGCGAATCTTGCTTTGAGCAACGGTATTTTGACACCCCAGCAACTTTTCTTCATCTCATCTTTTTCTCTAGATTATTGTAACTCGTTCTGTCTCAATTGCAACACGTTTGCAAGGAAGAACGAGAGATCTTCTCTTCTCTATTTCCCTCATTCATATTGTAATCTGGCTATTTGGTTTTTTGTATCATCGTAGATCTTGAGTTTGATCACTGCAAAGTTTTGTGTGACTCTCAGATCTCGATTGCATCAGTTTTTTCATCTTTGATCAAGCCCCAGGACTAACATATTAATAACACCGACCTATGTTATACACGTTGTATTGTAATTGCATGGTTGAGATTAAATGACTTAAAAATATGGTAGGATCTACATCTTTTAATCTCAACCACTAAATTTTAATCAAACCCATAAATTATAGGTTGGCCCTGTAATACAAAACAGCCGACTGGTTTTGGAGCATTTCTGTATATATCTCCTATGCGGTCCGAGTGGTTAGGAGTTTAAATTCCAGTGGGAGCGATTCCGAAAACTAATTATTCTTTCTTCAATGTGTGTGTTTGTGTGTGTGTGTGTGTCGGATTTCGTGTTCTTTGGGAAACCCGATACGTGAATCCGAATCCAACTTAATTTTTGGTCGGGTTCAAATATTTCAACCCGAATCCGAACTCGAGTCCGAGTATCTCCAACCCTAATCCAACGTAATGGGTTTATCCGATCAAGCTCGGTTTAGTCCGTCCGAGTTGCACCCCTAATTTGGATGCCAAAGGAAATAAGTAGAAGAAAAAAAAAGATTTCCAAGAGGAAAAAAAATTAGAGGAAAAGTGGTTACCCTACCCATCGATAATTTTGTTTTTCCTGGATTCACTTTTCATTTCAAATTTCCCAAACGAAAGAAAAGAATAAGAAATCAATTTCCTTTTATTTCCGGTCTATTCCATTCCGCCAAAACATACGAGGCCTAAGTACGGTTCATAATGCTTTCAAGTAAGGAATATTTTAGCAAATGTTTCCATTCTAAATGTTAAAACTAGTATATATCTACACTATTTTTTTTAACTAATAAATATCTCTACTCCTATGTAAAATAGCAAAAAAATAATTTTTTTTAAAAAATTGGGAGTATATTTTAAATATTTTACTGTTCCTAAAAAAAAAAAAAAAAAAGGACATTTGCTAGTTTTAAAAAAATAATAAAAGTATATGCTAGTTTTAACACGTGGAATGGAAATATTTGTTAAAATATCCTTTTAACTAATGCATATTAATGTAATACAAATATATACCCCCTCTACCTATTGTTTGTGCCACCATTTTTAGATTTTTTAAGTGTGTCAAAAACTCTTAACGCACCATATTCTAACAACTCCAAATTAAGAAGGGACAACATATTCGAAATTAATATTATACAAATTGAGGTAAAATCGAGGGTTAATTAGTTGTACCCTTCTATGGTTTGTACGTATTTTGGTAACTGTTTTCGTTGTTTCAAAAATAAAGAACACCTTCCTGGCTGCTTAATTTTTCACTCATTTTGTTCTATGTACCAGGAGGGTACAACTAATTAACTTTATAAACCAGGAAGGTGTTCTTTATTTTTAAAACAACATGAACAGTTACCAAAATACGTACAAACCATAGGAGGTACAATTAATTAATCCTAAAATCGAGGGTGTCTGAAATGTCAAGGTATTGATAATTCCCAAGGTTTTCTTTCATACTTAGGTTGAGAATTTGAAATGTGAAGGTATTGATAATGCCCAAGGTTTTCAATAGTTACTAAGGTTGAGAATTTCTAGATTTTAGGCTTAATTGCAACTTGATACCCTCAACTATTCCCATTTTTCAAATTGATACCCTAAACTTTTTTTTGTAACAACTTGATACCCTGAAATAAAATTGGACGAAAATATCCCTAATATAATTTCAAAACTACACCCCTCCACCCAAAAACTATTCTGCTAAAAAGTAAAAGGGAGGGATAATTTTGTCCTTTTTTAAATTTTGGGTATCAGATTGAAAATAATAAATAGTTGATGGTATCAAGTTGTTGAGTAAAAAAGTTTAGGATATCAAGTTGAAAAACAGGAATAGTTGAGGGTATCAAGTTGCAATTAAGCCTAGATTTTATAAAAGATTGTTGTTTTGTTGCTTGAACTGTAGTAACTTTCGGCAGCAACGTAGCGTATCGCTTTGCTCGACTTCCATATGCTCAATTTGATAGTTGCTGTCCTACACTAAAATCTAGATCTCGCAAAAAGCAAAAGCCTCCGCCATGGCCGATCTCGCAAAAAGCAAAAGCCTCCGCCATGGCCGATCGATGAGCATAACTTATCACTATCAAATTTCACGGGTACATGATTCATGAAAACTTTCAAAACCATGGGAACCAGAATTTAAATTTTCTATTAACTTTTTGTTAATTTAGATAGTGATTATTTTATTGCTTTTATTTATTGAAAATTTAAGTTAGTTTTGATAAGTTTAACTTGATTTATATTCATCCATAAAAATAGTTTTGTACTATATATGTGTCACATACTATTATTATTTTAAATTAAAAAAAAGAACGACGAATCTTTTATTATTTTAAATTGAAAAATAAGAATTATAAATTAATTTTTAGTTTGTATTGTGTGATGTTAAACTTCTGAAGTGGATATTTCTACTTATTTCTTTCTCAACCTCCAACTAAAGTGGATCTCTCTTTTTATTTTATTTTCCGTCTAAAAGTTTGACGTCTAGTGATATGACACCACTCGCACTATATCCTTAAGTCGGATATTCTTAATTTTATAATAGTTAATTTTTTACATATCATATATTTTTCGCGTTCAATTTTTTAAATTTTCTAATTTTTACATTAATCTTACTTTTTATATATGATCATTCTGCGTCATCGTGTCAATGTGTTTTCCAAACTCATTGAGTGTTATTATTTATAAATTTGACAACCGTCAAGAGGACGATTTGTGATACGGATTATATATATATATATATATATATATATATATATATATATATATATATATATATATATATATATATATATATATATATATATATATTGGATGTTTAGTTTTATGGTCTCACATATACATGATTATTAGGAATTTGATCTGAAAATTGATCAATATTAGAATTCGTGTCTCGAAATCACTGTTAATTAAATAACCATTTTCTTTTTGTTGTTGCCAAATGTAATTATATTTGTCACCGGTAAAGGAATTGTTTATTTTGGATGAGCGGGGCAGAACGACGTTGTAATGCTAATATTGTAGTTATGTGAATCAATCAGTTTAAAATCGACCTTAAAAAGAATTGGATGGAAAATCTAGAAAAATACTCTCTAGTCCTCAAAAAGAGTTGTATGGAAAATCGGAAAAATATTCTCTATGGTCTGAAGGAAACGAAATCAATTTTTCGGTACTATAGTTTTCATTGATTTTTGTTTAACGGTGTTTAGAAATATCAAAAAATTGTAGGAAAAAGTAAATACTTAAAGTGGGAAAGTGATTCTCTGTTTTGATGGTTGGAACCGATTTTCTTTCTAGTTTTCTTTCTATTAGAATCACTTCAAATTTTTTTTTTCATTGGAGATCAATTTTATTTTCAACTTAATTTTTTTGGCACTCAAATACAAAAAATAATAACTTTTTTTCCAACCTCATTATTTCTTGAACCAATAAACATAACACTGTCAACACGGAAAAGACTTTCGGATTCCCGAGGACCAACGAAACATTTCCATTTTGGTTCAACTCGATCAGTCGACCGCGTAGGTGTCCGTGTCCTTGTATAGGCTGGATATGGGTTAACTATAGAACAACGTTTAACTACGAGGTTCTCTACGTCATGGTGCGTTTATGAAATGTACAAGCTAGGAGTGAGTATTATTCGGTTTTGAATCGAAAATCGAATTAGCCAAACTAAATAAAAGATACGGTACAATTTTAAAAAATTAGTTCGATTTCGATTTTAAAAATGCTTATTTTTTTTATTCGATTTCAGTTTTGGATTTTGATCTCAGTCAAAAAATCGAAAATCGAATAAGATTTGTACGATTATATAAATATCCTCAATTTTATGTATATTTTGTAATTTAGAATTTGTATATTTTGAAAATAATAATTCTTATGTTTTGAAATTGAACTTTGATAATTTAACTGGTCCAATTTTGATGCAACATTGAAATATAACAAAAGTGTCTAATTTTTTTTTTATAATTTTAAATATAATTTAACTACAATTTTAACTTTGAATTTGACCAATTAAACAATGTAAATATTACAACCGAATAAACCAAATAGTTCGAATTCTATTCGGTCCGGTTTGGTTTGGTTCGGTTTTGGCTAATTTCAATTCGGTTTTGAATTTTTATAATTTCGATCTATTCGGTTTTGACCATTTCTGTTCGGTTGAAACCGAATAAACCGAATGCTCACCCCTAGTACACGCTGTGTGGTTGCATGGAACCGAAAAAATAATAATTTAATCTCTCTCTATATTTTTATTTTTTTAGATTTATGTCTGATTATTAAAAATTAAAGTAAGGCGACTCTTAGAATATCATAGAAGGGTCATTTATAGAGTTGTTAAAAAAGTCATATTTGTATTTGTATATGATCTTAAAATATCATAAACATGCTCAAATAATTTTTTTTTCCCTATTTAAGCTATATCAATAAGGTGTGCTTACGAGCTCGAGGAAGGGGGATAGTGTGTTTGTGCTTACGAGAATGTAAAGAAAGCTACGGGCACCCTCTGCTTGCTTAATACGTACATAAGTTTTGCAATTGGGAAACAATATGTTAGGGCTTTCATGTTCAAAATAGTCATGGGAAACAAGTTCGTAAGTGTTTATGCCACTATTTTAAAATAGAACCAGTTGGTTAAACCGGTCAACCTATAAATTAGTAGCTCCTTTTTCGGGATGGTTTAAAGCCAACCCATTATTATTTTTTTCAAAAATTCGACCAAATCATCCGACCCGATCGGTCAGACCACTGAGCCATATAATCCAGTTAAATTTTGAAAGGACTTGATCATGATCTTTGATTTTTGTTTTACATTTTACATGCAATTAAAGTTAATATGTTTATTTTTTAATTAATTCTATTATAATAAATATGCATAACTTTCAATAGTATATATGTAGTTGTGTACTATGTAATACTAGTCTACGTGTACGTGCTTTGCACGTATTTTAATTAAAATATCATAAGATCAGATATTGTCTTTTCGTCTTTTCCAGCTTATTATTCATGTTTGTATTTTTTTTTTACAATGCCAAGAGATCCAAAGTACAAATCTTGTTTTTTTTTTTTTTTTCTATTGAGAATAATAATTTTTGAAAAATGGTAAGGATATAAAAAATTTGCCATTGGAATATGAAAAGTTGTATGGAAAAAGAAAACTTGCATGGAAATTTTATTGCTTTTACTTTTAAACATAAATGACATGTAAGTTGACATAATAACATTATGTTTATAAAATACTCAAGGTTATTTTAGGAATTCAAAAGTTTCACCACCAAGTTTTCCTATTATATAGTAGAATAGATATTCAATGTAAGAATGTAAGTCTATGTGATTAATTCAATCCGGATTAGTCCACTGCTTGGACCGGTTTGGTCCAACTCAGTGGCCTGACCGGGTCTATCACTAGTCCGATTTTTGAAACATCGGTTTCTGCAATGCTAGGTTTTTTGGACCGGCTCCTTCAAACCCGGTTTAACACAGAAGAAGAGAGAAAAAGATCGATGTCCACATGACATTTCGGAAGCAGCGGATAGCAATCAAGTAATTTCATGTTTTGCGAAAGAGAGTGTACACTATAAAACCCTAAATTCGATTTTGTTTTTCTTTTCCACCTAGGGTTTTATTTCATTCTTCGGCGGCGGCGGCGGCGGCGGCGGCTTCTTCTTCTTCTTCGTCCTCCAGATCAAACCCTAACGATGACTGCGCAAACCCAGGAAGAACTCCTCGCCGACAGAAGATCGATGTAATCGCTTCTTAATCCCTATTCTCTTTTTTTTCATTTTTCTTATTCTCAATTTCATTCAGTTTGATTAAATCAGAACATGAAATCTAGGGTTTAAGTTTTGTCGATGTATCAAATTTATTGATTTTAGGCTTGTCAGTGAATTAATCATGACAAAATTATGATTTTTATATCATTGTAATGTATTTTTTAGGTATTTGTCAGTGCAAAATGAAGCTTTAGTTGCATTCTCATCCGCGTAGAAGCAAAATTATAGCTGGTTACTGATCCCTGATCCCCAAGCTTTCAGCTTTATACGTTTTAGTTTGAGTTTAGCTGAAGAAGTGTGCAGATTTCCCGGCCACGATCGAAATTTATACATATGACGCATGTATCGAGACTCGAACTGAAGGAAATTTGTAATAAGGATTCTGACAAGTTTAGATGATGGTGGATCTAGGGCCAGTGTGGGCTAGAGCTTAGGGGATGAGCATTTGCTCGAACACCCATTTCCTTAACGCTCGTTGGGCAGGTGTTCCAGAGATGGTGGGTGTTTGAACATTTCACTTGTTGGCTAGCCCTACGCTCGAGCTCGAAATGCAAGCACAAATTAAACGTAACTACAATTTCCGTACCCGCCCTTTTTTTTGTGTTTGAAGGACATAGCGTATGGTATTTATATGAAGGACCGACATTTTACAATAGCAAATTATTAACCACTCACATGTGTAATAATAGTCGTGAACAATTGATGGCTAGGCCCTTGTCATTTGTTCCTATACTGAAAATTGATGATAACATGTCAATCTTTTGTCTCTCTATTGCCAATTTCATGGTATTATGGAGTTCACATAGGTACTCATCCGAGGAGTCTTCGAACAAATTGTTTATTTCTCGTGTAAATTACTAGTAGGAACATAGTTATCCTTTGCCTTTAGGATCTGCTTGGATTGAGGGTTAAGAGAGTTAAGTGAGGGGAAGTTAAGTGACAGGAAATAAAACCATGTTTGGTTTGAGGATTGGGGTTTAGGAGGGGAGTTATAGAGGGTTAAGTGGGGATTTGTTTAACTCTCTTTTATCTATTTTAGAAACCCCCAAATCGGAGGGTTAACGAGAGAGATCGAGGGATTTTGTTTAAAAAGTCATAATACCCCCTTATTTGTCCTTAAAATATCATGACTTTTTCTCCACTTTTTAATATAATGACTTTTTCTCTATTTTTCTTGCTTTCAACATGATACTCCGTAGCTTCCTCATATTTGTGAAGATATTTGACAATTTCTAATTAAAATTTCAATCAAATTAATTTTATGACATGTAATAAGGATATTTTATTAACTATTACATTTTTATTAATCCTCCTCTCACTCAAAACCTTCAATCTAAGCAAGAGTTATTAAACACGCCCCAATTAACTCTCCCTCCAATCCAAGCAAGAGTTATTAAACACGTCCCACTTAACTCTTCCTCCAATCTGCAATATTATATGTATTGACTCTACTCCCCTCACTTAACCCCATTTAACTCTGCTTATTTTCCCCCCCTCAATCCAAGCAGACCCTTGGTACTGTATCTTGCCTTTTTCATTTGCTAAAGTAATTTGCTTGTCATGTTTGTTGACCAGTATTATTTGTTTTGGTGGATATTGAATAAATTTGTTATTTCTAACAAACATGCTTTGTTCTTTTGGTTTCTACTGTTTTCCTCTTTATCATCTCCATGCATTTGGTATGTGCGATAATATTGTTAGGGGTTTTCCACTTTTCCTCTTATTTTTGCTATAGTCAGTTCCATGAAGCCTACTTTAGTGTTTTGTTAATATTAAAAACCAAGTGATTCTTTCTGTATTTTTTAAAAAATTTAAACATTATATTTGATCGTCTTTCAACTCAATTATGAATCCTTAATCTTCTTACACAGCCTGATGAACCTGTAGTTGAAGACGATGAGGACGATGAGGAAGACGAGGACGACGATGACAAGGATGAAGATGATGTGGAAGGTGTGTCAATAATCTTGTTTATAAAGTTATGTCAACCTTTGTTTCATATAGTTCTTATAATCCCTGGGGTACTTGTTTGTTAACATGATATTAACTATTATATTCCTGCATAGGAAGACAGGCTTAACTCAAGGATAACAATGACTTTATTTGCATAACTTACAGGCTACTGAGCAGTTTTTATTAACTTACAAAAGTTGCTTCCTTTGTTTATAATCAATCCATAATTATATGCTCATAAATGTGCCCTGTGGTTCTTTACTTGCTTTTGATATTATCCAGCCGATCTTTACCTGAACTCAAGGTTGAGAACATTTCTTTAGCTTTATTCCTTCTGGAATATTTTAATTTCAGTAGTTTAACACCATTTTTAGTTGTTGATTTTACCGTTTTAAAATCATTTCAGTAGTTTACATCATGTTTACTACCTTCCATATGACCTTCTAGGTTTACGATGATGCTCTGTTGCTGGTGTCTGACATGGTTAGGAATTTGCACCAACATAGAGGATTGTCATTATATTTGAAGCCGGTCATAAAGTTCTTCGGTGTAGACGTGTCAGTTGATCATCAGTTGAGATACTTCCGTATCCCTAGCATGATTCTCTTCACGGTTCTGGATAATAAGATGTTCCTTACCCTTTTGTTTTTCATGTCCATGAGAGAGAGATGGGAAGCATGCTACTTATAAATTTCCAATTGCCATCTCCAACCAATGGTTGGTAACTCCAATCTACTACCTCCCTTCTCGCCGTGACCTTTGGTGAACTGTAAGGCCTCGTTTGTTTCGCGGAAAGGAAGTCAATTCCTTGTTCATTTCCTTTCCTTTCCTTTGGGAAATTGTAATTTCCATCCATTTTCCTTTCCGGTGTTTGGAAAGGCCAAGGAAATTGGGAGGGAAAGTGAATCCCTAGGTGGGAGGGGGAACCACTCCCCCCCCCCCCCCCCCCCCCCCCCCCCCCTCTCCCTCCCCCAACACACACACACACACAAAATTTTACTTTCCCTTGGGAATTAGTTTCCTTTCCCAAACATTTTCTTTGGCATCCAAACATAGGAAATGAATTACTTTCCTTTCCTAGTGTCATGATTCCGTGAACCAAACATGGCCTAGGATTAATGATGTGGAGAAACAACTGCAGAGTGGAGGTAGAAAATGAAGGGTGAGTTGTATTAGGACTGCATGCCTGACATGGGTATGTGTAGATAAAGTCAAAGGCTGTGTCTGTTCGATGTGTTCCCTATTTTATTGTGCCTGTATTTCATCTTTCCAAATAGTTCTGAGGATGTAAGATGGTTCTATTCCCATTTGTGTTGTCACAAAGTTTTGGCTTTTTCTTCGGTAGGAAAAAAAGAGTGTGCAAATATCTGCTGTTTAATAAGTTAGTTATTTGAAGAGCTTAACGGGATAAAGTTGGGTACAGTACCTGATCGATGTGACCTATTATATCGTGAGCATCTCACTATAGATCTTGCCAACATAGCTCGAAGATGGTGGCTGAAAAGTTTCTACTCCCATTTGGAGCATCCAAAAAGTACGAGCAAATATATATTAGGTAGGCTATGAAAAAAGTTGGTTATATAAAGGGCTGTTATCTGCTTGTCCAAGATTTACATATGGCTTGTCATAGGTTTGTGTTAGTAAGGCAGCCTGTAGCAAAATTGTGTCAGAAACTTAGAAATATGTTACATATGCTTGAATTGCCTGAACCAATTTCTCTTCCCTGTCAGAACTTTTGCACGTTTGCAGATATTACAGTTCCAGATTTGAGCCATATATAATATTTGGCCTCTTGGATAGTTCAAAACTTTATATGCCCTATCGTCTGTTTAAGAGACTTGCTGTATCATTTCAATTTTATAAGCAAGTAATTCAGAAGTTTTTAGATGAAATAATATTGTGGAATACCAAAGAATGTGGACACGATTACAAAATTTCTTCATTGCAGTTTCAGGCAAATCCAGACCATGGTGTTTATACTTTGTATCATTTTACTTAGATTTACTTTAATTTTCAATAAATAGTGTTGGATATGCAGTAACCAAGGGCTTCTGAATAGAATAAAATAATTCTCCCAGAGGCATTATGTACAGGAATTTTTTTGCTCTTCTTGTGCATGGATATGTGGTTCTATTTTTGTTTGAAATAACATCTATATATTCAGTAATTGGATCCTTTATATTGTGCAATTTTCTACTCTATACTAACTCTATGGTCAGTTATGGTCCATTGTCTGCTATAGTTAAATTTTTTTGGTTGTATATGCAGGACAAGAAGGTGATGCCAGTGGGCGGTCAAAGCAGGGCAGAAGTGAAAAAAAGAGTCGTAAAGCTATGCTGAAGCTTGGAATGAAACCGATCACTGGTGTCAGTCGCGTCACAGTGAAGAAAAGCAAGAACGTTAGTTCAACACGCTCGTTAAGTTTAAAATTATTGGAAGCCAACACCTTTTTCTTACTGAATATTATTGTGCTTTTCAGATTTTATTCGTCATCTCAAAGCCAGATGTTTTTAAGTCTCCAAATTCAGACACTTATGTCGTCTTTGGGGAGGCAAAGATTGAGGATCTGAGCTCTCAACTTCAGACCCAGGCAGCAGAACAGTTCAAGGCTCCTGATCTCAGTCACGTGATCTCGAAGCCCGAGACATCTGCCATGGCTCAAGACGACGAAGACGTTGATGATACTGGTGTTGAGCCGAAGGATATTGAACTGGTAATGACACAGGCTGGAGTTTCCAGGTCCAAGGCTGTGAAAGCACTGAAGGCTGCAGATGGTGACATTGTATCTGCTATCATGGAGCTGACAACTTAGTGAGGATATTTCTGTTGTCATTTTTCTCCTTTGAGAAATGTTATTCACTTTGATCTATTTGTAGTACTATTGGCCTTTTCGATTTGTGTACCTAGTGATAAATGGCTTTCTATGAATCTGCGATTAGGCAATATTTGTGTTCCAAAGCCCTGATAGACAATTATGGTTGGTGGAGGTTTCAACTTGTTACTGCTATCTGATTAAATGTGTTATTTCTATCTTCTTAAGTGGTTCCTATGGTGAGGCTACACATTGTTTGGTAGGGAAAAAGACGATAATTTGTAACGAAAATGATATTTTGTCCGCGGTTTGTAACCGCGGGCGTGACTGCTGGCCGACGTGGCGGCCGGCCATTGGCCCCTGTGGCCGCCATGTCGGCCGGCGGTCGCGTCCGCTGTTACAAACTGCAACGTAGCAGGCAACGTAGCAGTCTCGTAATTTGTAATTGCCGTCTGACCCTAACTGATGTACATGTTTGATGATGTTTATGTTTGCTTATGATTACCATGTGATTGGAGAATTCTGCCAGTAACAATAGAAAAGAAGCTGTTAGCAAGTTTTTCTTATTCCGGTTTGCTCAGAACTTCGGAAACTAGTAAACCTGGAGGCAACTACATAAAGAAGCAACATGGAGATCAGAGATTTTGTATTTTACCAGGATATCAAGGCATCACAATTTCAATTTTCAAATTATAATTGATGATTTAAAATCTAAGGGTGCGTTTGATTGTAAGGTGGAAAATATGTGAAAAAGAAATTAATTCCATGGAATTATTTTCCTAGGAAAAAAATTCCATGAAATTAAAAAAAAAAAATCCATGGAAAACTTAATTTGGGTGTTTGATTGCCATTATTTTCCACGGAAAACAGTTATTTTCCATGGAAAATGATATTTTCCTATGGGTTGGACAAGTTTCATTTTCCACCATTTTATATGAAAATATGGAAAATGATAGTTTTTGGAAAATAATTCCATGGAAAATATAAGCTATCAAACACTACAATTTGTGGAAAATTTGTGATGGAAATATTTTCCATGAAAAAAAAGCCCAATCAAACACAGCATTAATGAAATCAAACCTTATTGTAACATAATTAAACCTAATTTCATTTCAATATAAACAAGAATGCAAAACCTAATTAAATTTTGACAGTCTTTAAAGAAAAGATAGAAAGGAACTATTGCCACTGTAAAGAGGCTAAAAATTCCTTTTGCCCAAACAAATATCATCTTCGGGAAATCCCCATTATATGCTTTCAACTATTTGACCGGCCTCATTCCAATCAATTTTAATTTTCTTTACAAAGAAAATTGGGAGGAAAAGTGAATCATTAGAGGGAGAAAATAAATTCTTGGGTTGGTGGGATGAACAACTTTTTCTTCTATTTTTTCTTCCTCTTGGAAAACAAATTCCTTGCTTTCTCATTTTCTTTGGCATCCAAACAAAGGAAATGAATCACTTTCTTTTCTCAAGGCTCCAATTCTGCGAACCAAACGTGAATGGTGTCCGCTTTATTATTTTGGCCGTAAAGAAAAGAGAAAAATTCTAAGTATGATTGTAAGAATACTAAGAAAATTCAAGTAGGATTGTAATTAAAAACCGGTACTAGGAAGAAACCCAAAATTACGAGGAACTAAACCTAAAATTTATAATGATACTATTAAAAAAATATAATAATGCTGTAAAAATTAGGTTTAATTAGATCTTTGGTTTTTTGTTTGAAAATTACCATTTCGGTTCTGAAGATGTCCAAGTGTGTGAAAATCTTGGAATGTGGATTCTAAGTTTGACGGTTAATCCGTATTGACCATCCGAAATCTGTTAATAAAGACACGATACAACCCCCAACACCTTGGCCAATGTGATATTAATTCTGATAGCATGTCATATTATCCAAAACAACATGATCCGACTGAACTCGAGTGGCTCTTGTGGTTACCGAAGAGAGGTATAAGACCCCGGTTGGGTGGCGAATTAGCGATCGATCAGTGGATCGAGCCACGGAGGCGTATTATTCCTTCCATTTATTTGGTGAGAGTTGGAGGCAGTGGGCTGTAATGCCTATAGTTCGTATTACGTATTTTGGAATACGTGTACGTATTTTCTTGTATTGCATGATTTCTTGCTTGGCTTATCTTGGCATTTCATGGCTTGGTTTATTTTGGGTTGGTTCGACTAGGCTTGGGTTGCCTTGGTTCATCATGAACCAAGGGGGAGAACCCCTACCTATGTGAAACCCGTAAAATTCGATTTTATTATTTTTTCTAATTATTAAAATTTTGTGTTTGCTAATTAATATTATGCCAGATTAGTGTTAATAGCTAAATAGAAAATTACTAATTTCAAAATAAACATGGATTTTTGTTTTGGCTGATCCAGACCAGAACTTGTTCCCAAGTCCCGAACCTGTATAAAACCCTTAAATTTTTCAGTTAATTAATTAGCTAATTATTAATATAAATTATTTATTTAGAAAAATGGTATTATTAATAAATTCCTGGATTTTAGTTGGCCTGACCCGTTCAGACAGTCTCGAACCTAATTTCGGTTTTCCGAAATAAAACTGAAGTTCCTTAGTATAAATATATACATAAACCCTATTTCTATTACTATTAAAGAAAAGAAAATATTTCTTTTTTACTTATTCAACTCTCATTCAACTTCTCTCTCTCACTTCTTCAACAGAAGAAAACCCTTCGTTCGCTAACGCTCGGCCGACCCCCTTCGGCTCCCAAACGTTCGGCGACTACTCCTCTTCTGAAACCCCAATTCCTCTCCCTATTTAAACCCCAGCCTCTTCGTCCTCTCTCCACACTCCAATTTTTCCCTTCCCCAAATCCCTAAAATGCAGCCCTAGCCGAGCCTTAGCTCCGCCAGCCGCCGGAGCCCCTAGCCCCGGCCTCCCCGCGGCCGACCCCCGGCCCCAGCGCGCCCGTCGGCCTCCCCACTCCGGCGCGACCCTCCAGCGTCCGACCTCGACGCCGGTTCCCAGCGCCCCGCCCCGCCCCGCGCGGACCCGACGCCAGCCACCTCGCCGGCAGCGCCCTGTGAGGCGCGACCCCCCCTTGCCGAGCCCTTCGCCGGCAGCCCTTCCGCCCGGACCCGCAGCCCAGCGGTGCCCCTTCGCCAGCCGCAGCGGCCTCCCCCGGCTTCCTCGGACCCGCACGCGCCCTGGTCCGCCCTGTCCGCGTGCCCTAGTTTGCGGCCTCCGGCGACCCCGGTCCAGTTCGCGGCCCCGCCTCTTCCGAGCGCCCTGTTCCGGCCGACCCACCGGAGCCAAGTTCCCCTCCGGCCATCCCTGTCTTCGCCCCGATGCTGATTCTGACCCGAGAGGTCTCCGCCATTGTTCTGATCTTGCTGTCGTGTGATTTTTGGGTTATTTCGATCCGCGGAAAGTTATTTTCTTCCAATAACTTGCATCTGAGAGCTCTAGCCGAGCAACCCGAGGTATAACCCCTGTCCCGTTCCATTTTCTTCAGTCTATGATGAGATTGGTCCCCGATTCCCTCCCGAGAATTCGGTTTTTTTAGCGACGTCGTAGTTTTGGAACCTTCGGAAAGGTTCTGTTGGTTGTTTTGATTTTTCCGAAACTTTTCGGAAAATGGATTTCGATATATTTTGGCTTTCGGATATTTCCGTTATTGTGCTGTGACGTTTTTGGTTGGATTCGGACTGCCGAAATTGTTTCGGGTCGTTCCGAATTAATCTGTGGATTGGTTGTGGATTATTTTTTATATATATATTTGGGATTCCCTGGTTTGGGATTTGCAGGAAATTATCGGCATATTTCCCAGTTTTTGGGTTGACCAAAAATAGAGGAAATGCTGCCGGATTTTTCCGGAAATTCAATTATATTTTAAAAATAAATTTAAAATGGATTTCGGAATTTTATTTAATATTTAGATTTTGGGCGACGACCGTATCGGTCAATGGGCCCCGGCTAAGTGCAAACGAAACCGGTTTCGCCCGGACGTTGGGGCATTAGCCTAGTTGACGATTGGACCATATCTGAGACTAGTTCATATTTACTTCATTTTATTTATTTATTTATATTTAATTTATTTAAAGTTTAGGACTAACGGCAGTTTTGTCTTATTTCAATTTATGTAAATAAATTGTAATGGGCATAAGTCCAGCTGGTTGTTGGTTCTGTAACTGTATTTTGGTAGCGTAGGTTTTGGTTATTGCTGATTTTACGAGTTTTTGTAGCGTACGAATAATTTAATAAAAGTATTTTCGTATAAAATTAATAAAGACTTTCTCACCTAAAATCTACGAGCTTTAATATTAATTAACGATCATGTATTTCTCACTAAATAAGAAATTAGTTTTATATTTATAAATTATGAAAATACAAAGTTTTAATCAATTAAATTGGTATCGACAAGTTTTCCAAATACAAAGTTTAAACGATCTTTTCCTTCGTTATAAATTCAACGCACCAATAACCGTGTTTTGTTCGTGTTTTATTAATAAAGAATTAAAATGGATTAGGATACAGTTAAAGATTTTAACTAGCGTAACTAGATTGGTAACCTGGTTTCTGAGTCAATTTCTCGAATGTAGGAATTCGAGGACGAACCTAATTCCCATCCCGAAGACTTCATCTCTCCAGTCCAGTCTATTTTGAGGCAAGTACATTTTGTGTTAATTTACAATTATTTAGTAATCGCTTTATTGCAAGTTTAAACCACGATACAACACGGAACTCTCTCTGAGAGCACTGACTGTAACTACTGTAACTGTTTGGGGACTGGGGAGTAGTGTAATGAGTATGACCACATCCAAACTACTGTAACTACTGTAACTATATTAGCTTACCCCTCATACACACGGGGATAAGCCGTATCTGAACTGTAACAAACCCAAGCCGGTCATATTTCATTGCCTATTCACATCACAGAACTGTAACTGTTTTAAAACTGTAACTGCTTAGTTGATTTTCAAAACTGTTTAAAAGTGCATAATTCTATTATTATTTCAATTGTTAAATTAGCATGAATTGTACTTTGCTCACTCCTGACTGGAGACCCAACATTTTAGGTATCACTGATGATCTTTATTCCGCGGTATTTTCCCGAGATTCTAACTAGAGGACGATGATCTCGAGACGGATGAGCTGGTTGCCTAGATTTTCTTCTTCTTTTATAAATCATGATGTTTGTGGAAAACAGTGTATTTCAGATGTATCTTTCATTTTATTGTAAAAAGTTTTTAAATTCGGAATAATAAATTTGTGGCAATTATTGTGTTGTTGATATTACCTGCATGAGTGATACAGCTTACTGCCGCCGTCTCAACAACGGTGCAGGCTGGGCATGATCCGATTCGACCCAAGAAATTGGGATAGGGTCGTAACATGTTTTTAGTGGTGGCCCATGCAGGTCCGAATCAACAACTTAGGAGAACCAACTTAGAAACAATTAGAACACTAGAACATCAAATTGCCACAACATAGGACCGATATATATATATATATATATATTAAATATTTTGTTTGATTATAGACTGGTAGGCTACCTTGCTTATGTGTGCATCCTAAACCTTCCAGAGAATGGCCATTGACAAGATCAATCCTGCCGGCGATGAGGTGTCATCTCCGGATCATACCCCATCTCCTCAACCAAGTCCAGGATTTATTCCCTCGCAGCTGATTGACCGTCCCCATAATGCATCCAGTAAAGTTTTTACTACACTGGCGATTCCTATCTCTTCTCAAACTGAGTTGCATTTCCTTGGTGGAGTATCCATTCCTGTTGCTCCACCAATACCAGCAAACACCTCCAAAATGGTTGCCCTATTTCAAGAAATCATAGAGTCCCAGAAGGCTCAAGCTGAAGCCCAGCAGGAACAGATGGTGTAAGACCCAGTTTTCTGAAATTGGGATTTTTTTGGAAAATTTATTATTTTTATTATTTATTAATGGTATTTTAGTCATGATATGATTTTTGGTGATTTTAGTTAATTTAAAATTATTTTCTAAGTCATGGCTTATGACTTTGTGATTTTACTAGTATAACCCTAGTGTAAACCCTAGAGATTTTATAACCTAGAGACTAACCATGATCATGTGAGCCTAGCCATAGGTTTAGAACATCAAATTAGGGCTTTTTAGCCTAAAGGGTATTTTGGTAATTTATTAGAATTTATTTGGATTTATGTGATTTATTATTATTTAATTAGTTGATTTGTGTCATGTTAGTCCCTAACCTAGTTTAGCCTAATCTAGGGATTAGCAACTAACCTAGAAGACTAAGTGTAGGTATTTACTTTATGTTGTAAATATCTTAGGATTGAAATATCTTAGATATTTGCTTTATAGATATTTTTCATAAAACCTAGAAATATCTACTTGGTCCAAGACTTAGAAGCTAAGTTAGCAAGGTGGAAAGGAGCCCTAAATATCTACCCTACCCCCCCCCCCCCCTGGCAGCCACACCCTACCCCCTTCCATATAAACACCCCCCCCCCCCCCCCCTCTTCATTCATGCTATTTTTTCATTTCACAAAAACCTAGTTTTCCTTCTACTTTCACACCCTCACCACTTAACCAATTTAGCTCCAAATTGAGCCCAGTTTCTTGCATTAGACTCCCCTACACTAGAGGATACCAATTGTGGCTTGCTAGCAAGGATTTGTGAAGCTTTGGACATTGGGAGTCGAAGAAGGATTTCATTCAAATAGGCCTATATTTGAGGATTTTGCACTCATAGGTAAATATCCCCAAACCTTGTTAAGACTGTGTTTTCTCTTCATGGTTGCATGCATATAGGTATACCCTAACTGTGGGTCAAGTTTGGTAGGAAATAGGCTTGGTTTGGTGTCCGTATCGGACACGTATCTGTGCTTAAATTAGTGTATTTGGTGAAATGTCACTTAGGAATAAAAGTTGTTGTTTTCCAAAACAAAATACATTTTTGGGTAGCCCTAGACATCCTGAATCCAAAACCCTAGGACTGAGCACGAATCTGAGTCATGTCCGTGTCCCAAACGGACACGAACTTACTGCACGATGCACAGTACACTGTCCCTGAAACCCGACACTGTTTTCTCCACGAATTGGACACGTGGACACGTGCCACTTGGCCCAGAGGTGGGGGCAACCTCTGACAGGCCCCCCCTCGAGTCTCACAACTTCTCGAGTCGTGTCGGACACGAAAATGCGTTCGCACGGGTCATGCACTGCACTGCACAAACATGTTTTTCCTCACTGACACGCGAGTCGTGTCGACTCTAGACACGTTGTGGACACCTCGTGTTGACACGAGTGTGTAGCCCAACACGTGGGCTACACGTGGACATGACCACGTGGCCCCACGTGGCGTGTGTCGTGTCCACGAGGCTCTGTCCTCGCTGCACGAGACTGCGCCACGCGCGTGTTCAGTCCCCTGCTGTTCGGGACTCACGTAGGACACGACACGACACGTGGAGGGGTGAAACTTGGTGGACACGAGGGGGCAATGTCTACGAACATGCCCCCCAAGTTTTGTGTCTCCTAGTATCGTGTCGGACACGGAATTTGGCACGCACTGATTTTGAACTGTACTGTGCGCACGAATTTTTCCCTACTGATACGCGCTTCGCGCGTGGACACGCGACTTCGTGGACACGACTCAGGCACCTAGACACCTACCCTGACACCCCACCTAGCTACTGACACGAGCACGACACTTCGCGTGCCCTGTGTCGTGAGCACGAGATACGTGAACACGTGCACGATGATTGTGCACGCTGTGTCCTGTGTTTTACTGTTTTTGGTTTTATGTTGAATGGACACGTTTGTGTCCACTTTTGTGGACACAAACACTTCACATAGCACGTGCACATTGTGTTTATATGTTACCAACCTTTAATTCATTATTTTATTTTGATTTAGATTGTTAAATGCCAATTTCCTATTTATCCTAAAAACTGTGTATCAGCCCATTTCCTGTTTTTTTCCAGTTTTGAAAATGAATTTCAAATCAATTATTATATATATATATATATATATGTATATTTGTGTGTATATATACTATATATATATGTATATAAGTATATGTGCGTGTATGTATGTGTGTGTGTATGTATGTATGTATGTATGTATGTATGGATGGATGTATATAGCTATGTATAGATATATATATATGTGTTTGTGTGTTGTGTTGGTTCTCAGATTTCTGAGATCAACCCCCCCCCCCCCCCTCTCACTGTTATACACACACACACCACTCCCCTTCCCATGACCCCCTCACACACACATGTACACACACACACTCTCACCCTCTCATCTCTCTCTCTCTCTCTTTATATATATATATATATATATATATATATATATATATATATATATATATATATATATATATATATATATATATATATGTGTGTGTGGAATATATATATATATATATATATATATATATATATATATATATATATATATATATATATATATATATATTATATATATAAATGTTAGATATAGTGAGTATATATATAGTATTATATATATTGGGTATGTATGGTTATATATATGGTATATATATATGTTATATATATATGAATGTATAGATAGGGTATTATAAATATAGTGGTTATGTATTGGTATACATATATAGTATATATTGATATTATATGCATGTGGTGGGTATGTATATATATATATATATATATATATATATATATATATATATATATATATATATATATATATATATATATATATATATCTATATATGTATAGATATGGGTGATGAATAAATGCTTATATATAGTGCCTAGGAATTCTAGCCTATGGCCTATGACCAATGGTTTAGACTTGACCAATAGGTCTGGTAGACCTAGTTTAACTAGCAAGTTGACCCTTGTTGACCATTGTTGACCAAAGTCAACTATAGGTCAAACCATGACCTAATTGACCTAGAAATGACCTGGATGAACATAGAAGGACTATTTGACTAAACCCTAACTAGATGATTAGGTTGACCATATGGATTATGAGGGTAATCCTATATAGATGAAGATATGTATGGGGTTAAGTGAGATACTTAGAGTTGAGTCATGACTTGAGTTGGAGTATGGGATTAGCTTGATTACAGGATTAAGGTTGGTATTGTACTATATATATTTTGTGTGATATACTTGTATAGATGATTGGTTATACCTTAACATTGTGGTATAGTATCTTAGGTATCCTAAGACATGTTAGCCTATGTTTGGTTTTGAGTTAGCCTTATAGAGTTGACCATTGACCTAATTATCTTATTGACTAGTCTGTGATTAACCAAAACCTTAGTTAGTCTAAGATTGACCTAGATTAGACTTGTTTAACTTTGTTTGACCTTGTATGACTTAGTTTAACTTCTTGTAACCTAGTATGACTTGATTTGACTTAGTTTGACTGTAGTGTTGACCAAGTTTGACTTTGACCTAGATTGGCTTAGAATTCATATAGATTGTATTGTAGATTTCATTTACCTTCATTTTGGACATGTCATAACTGTATTGCTCTATTTTAGGACATTGTGACCCTGGTACAGACATCTGATATTACACTACTCTTTCCAGAGTATCAGGCGAGTACATTCTCTGATAATTCTCTCATTTATTTATCGATTACTGTATTTTAGTTCTAGTTAGTTCTATGTGATTCTCTGTATCAACACGTATGGATATTTCTGGATTCATGTATCGACACATACCTTACTTGCTGGCCTCTATTACTGGAGTCATTAGTATCATTCCGGAATCATTTCTGGAATCATCACGTATTGGCCAGACTCATCTCGATTCTTTTTGTCGATCTTGGATTCACTTGCTGGGCGGGGAAATATTGAGTAAGACATGTAGACATACCCCAAATCCGGAATCTCCCACTGGAATCTACCGGAAGCATAGCTATCTCTTGCCCGATCAGTGAGAGATGTGCCTGATACCTACAGCCGTTTACATGTCGACCTCGGTATTTTAAAACACACTGTTAGATCATAGTTGGACTCACCCTGGATTCATTGATCACTGTTGGACTCATCTTGTACTGAAAATCATCTGGTATCGGATTATATGGACTGGACTCACACTGGAATTACTTTAGACTTATATCGTACTGTCTGGACTCGTACATATTATTCTAGTTCAGTTAGCTTTTATTACAGTCTTCATTGCCATGATTCTTCTCTTGTTTTAGTTACCTTTCTTTTCTTGTATCTTACTGCCTCTCTATGCCATCATTACCTGTATAAAACTGCCATGCTCATCAGTAAAACTGTCTATAACTGCTTTATAGTTCTTTGTCATTTACTTGGATTTTTCTAGATGAGTTGTACTCGTTTCCGTCCTGATTGGACCTGTTGAAAATATTACAGATGATAATCCTGAGGACACATGTCCTGCTTACCATGGACCTGGCGAGGGATTAGCTACCTTTGGTCCCGACTCTCAGGAGTGATTCAGGAGATTAGCTAGTAGGCTACTTTAGCTTTCATGTTTTGGCTTGTTGTATTAAAGTTAAGATTTTGAATCTGTATTAAGTTGGTTTGAGATATTGGTGTATTATTTTAGTAGTTAGTTGTTGTTGTCTTTAATTCCTTAGGTATAACTTCTGTGTTATCTTTTCGTGTTTAGACTGTGTTTGAGTAGATCATACCATTTACTTGTCCTTCATTCGGAGCTGATATCTGGACCAGTACTTTTTATATTCACTGCATGAGATTAGTTAGCAACCTAGGACAGCTTACTACCGCCGACACTGCGGCGTAGGCTGGGCGTACCCACTTCTCGTGCCTCTATACAGGGTGCGGGTCGTGACACGTTTTTAGTGGTGGCCCATGCGGGTCGTCGACTAAATTGTTTGGTTACGTTATTGTACCAAGCATGCCTGCAATTAGGAACTTAAGGTAATTAGACAACATTAGGAATGACGCTTAGAACACTTAGAGGAATACTAGGATTGCAACATAGAAAACATATCACGTGCTTGCTATTATAATTAGATTTTCTTGTATATGATTGTTTTGCTTTAAAGAGTCCTTATAAGTCTTTTTTTTGTAATTAGATGGTGCTTACTCGTTCATCCCGGTATGTCACACCTGAGAATGGCACGCTCCCAATCCAGTCAGCTGACCAGTTGACTGATACACCTCCACCTTCACCTATCACATTCCCCCACTCCACAGATCCACAAACCCAGATGCCTCCACCACCTTCCACATCACAGGCCCAGCAGGACCCAATACTTCCACCACCCCCTATCACTATACCTACCCAGGCTTCCGTCACACTCGACGGAAACCAACTGCTCATTCTGATCCAGGGGTTCCTAGCAACCCATCAGGAGCAGACCACCCTACTCCGTCAGAGCATGGAGCATTCTGAGGGACGTCCCATGGTCCCACCACCTGTAGAGCCGCGGCAGAGAGCAGGGACGATCAAGGACTTCATGGGTCTGAATCCCAAGGAGTTCTTAGGGACTGAGGGCATAGTAGTAGCAGATGACTGGTTAGACTCGGTAGAGAGGAAGCTCATTGGAGTTAGGATGCCGGATGACCTCCAGGTCGAGGCAGCGGGATTTTTGCTGATAGACTTGGCAGGAGTTTGGTTCCGGAATGAGCCGTTATTCGCGAGAGGTAGAGCCACTTGGGACCAGTTCAAGACCCAGTTCAAGAAGAAATTCTTCTCGACCACTGCTAGAGTAGCCATGGGGCTACGATTCCAGAACATCCAGCAGGGGAACCGTTCTGTTGACGAGTATGCGGCAGAGTTTAGTCGCCTGAGCCGTTTCGCTCCTAGTCTAGTTGCTGACCCTGAGGAGATGACGCGTAGGTTTTACCGTGGTCTAGTTCCAGACATTGGCATTCTTATAGTGGCAAACGGTATGACTGACTACTACCAGAGCTTAGAGTTAGCCCGGAGTATCGAGGACCGTCTTCTATCTTGCAATAGGCCGACTTCTGTACACATTGAGGGACCCTCCAAGCGTCAGGCTTTCCAGCAGAAAGTGCCGACGCTGCACCAGCAGACATATCATCCACCCTCACCACATCATTCGACCCCGCCAGTTAGAGCCCCGGGACCCCGGCAGCAGAGGCCATTTCAGCAGGTACAACATCAGTATCGGGGTCAGGACCCGAAGACGATCAGTTGTTCATACTGCAGGAAGCAGGGACACATCAGGGAGCAGTGTAGGAAGAGGCTGAAGGTTTGCTATACCTGTGGGTCTGATACTCACCAGAAGATGGATTGTCCTATTGCACCTCCTTATATGGGGGCTAGGCCACCTGTAGCTCAGCACCAGAGGGGTGGAGCTTTTGCGATGACGGTCGAGGAGACCAACGCTGCAGGTGACGGGTTAGCAGGTTTATCTTTTCTGTCCTTCCTTTCCCATCTTGTTGTATGATTCCATTAGTACCTGTCAGGATATGCTTGTGATATGCTAGGTAGTATAGTTATCCTGTTCAAGACTGTGGAATCACGACCAGTAGGACTATGATTGCATGTTATCTTTTTGACTTTGACTGACTGGGGGTTTGACCTAGAAGGAGTACGACTATCTTAATTTCGAGGACGAAATTTTTCTAAGGAGGGTAGACTTGTAAGACCCAATTTTCTGAAATTGGGATTTTTTTTGAAAATTTATTATTTTTATTATTTATTAATGGTATTTTAGTCATGATATAATTTTTGGTGATTTTAGTTAATTTAAAATTATTTTCTAAGTCATGGCTTATGACTTTGTGATTTTACTAGTATAACCCTAGTGTAAACCCTAGAGATTTTATAACCTAGAGACTAACCATGATCATGTGAGCCTAGCCATAGGTTTAGAACATCAAATTAGGGCTTTTTAGCCTAAAGGATATTTTGGTAATTTATTATAATTTATTTGGATTTATGTGATTTATTATTATTTAATTAGTTGATTTGTGTCATGTCAGTCCCTAACCTAGTTTAGCCTAATCTAGGGATTAGCAACTAACCTAGAAGGCTAAGTGTAGGTATTTACTTTATGTTGTAAATATCTTAGGATTGAAATATCTTAGATATTTGCTTTATAGATATTTTTCATAAAACCTAGAAATATCTACTTGGTCCAAGACTTAGAAGCTAAGTTAGCAAGGTGGAAAGGAGCCCTAAATATCTACCCTACCCCCCCCCCCCCCCCCCCATGGCAGCCACACCCTACCCCCTTCCATATAAACACCCCTCCCCCCTCTTCATTCATGCTATTTTTTCATTTCACAAAAACCTAGTTTTCCTTCTACTTTCACACCCTCACCACTTAACCAATTTAGCTCCAAATTGAGCCCAATTTCTTGCATTAGACTCCCCTACACTAGAGGATACCAATTGTGGCTTGCTAGCAAGGATTTGTGAAGCTTTGGACATTGGGAGTCGAAGAAGGATTTCATTCAAATAGGCCTATATTTGAGGATTTTGCACTCATAGGTAAATATCCCCAAACCTTGTTAAGACTGTGTTTTCTCTTCATGGTTGCATGCATATAGGTATACCCTAACTGTGGGTCAAGTTTGGTAGGAAATAGGCTTGGTTTGGTGTCCGTATCGGACACGTATCTGTGCTTAAATTAGTGTGTTTGGTGAAATGTCACTTAGGAATAAAAGTTGTTGTTTTCCAAAACAAAATACATTTTTGGGTAGCCCTAGACATCCTGAATCCAAAACCCTAGGACTGAGCACGAATCTGAGTCGTGTCCGTGTCCAAAACGGACACGAACTCACTGCACGATGCACAGTGCACTGTCCCTGAAACCCGATACTGTTTTCTCCACGAATTGGACACGTGGACACGTGCCACTTGGCCCAGAGGTGGGGGCAACCTCTGACAGGCCCCCCCTCGAGTCTCACAACTTCTCGAGTCGTGTCGGACACGAAAACGCATTCGCACGGGTCATGCACTGTACTGCACAAACATGTTTTTCCTCACTGACACGCGAGTCGTGTCGACTCTAGACACGTTGTGGACACCTCGTGTTGACACGAGTGTGTAGCCCAACACGTGGGCTACACGTGGACATGACCACGTGGCCCCACGTGGCGTGTGTCGTGTCCACGAGGCTCTGTCCTCGCTGCACGAGACTGCGCCACGCGCGTGTTCAGTCCCCTGTTGTTCGGGACTCACGTAGGACACGACACGACACGTGGAGGGGTGAAACTTGGTGGACACGAGGGGGCAATGTCTGCGAACATGCCCTCCAAGTTTCGTGTCTCCTAGTATCGTGTCGGACACGAAATTTGGCACGCACTGATTTTGAACTGTACTGTGCGCACGAATTTTTCCCTACTGATACGCGCTTCGCGCGTGGACACGTGACTTCGTAGACACGACTCAGGCACCTAGACACCTACCCTGACACCCCACCTAGCTACTGACACGAGCACGACACTTCGCGTGCCCTGTGTCGTGAGCACGAGACACGTGAACACGTGCACGATGATTGTGCACGATGTGTCATGTGTTTTACTGTTTTTGGTTTTATGTTGAATGGACACGTTTGTGTCCACTTTTGTGGACACAAACACTTCACATAGCACGTGCACATTGTGTTTATATGTTACCAACCTTTAATTCATTATTTTATTTTGATTTAGATTGTTAAATGCCAATTTCCCATTTATCCTAAAAACTGTGTATCAGCCCATTTCCTGTTTTTTTCCAGTTTTGAAAACGAATTTCAAATCAATTATTATGTATATATATATATGTATATTTGTGTGTATATATACTATATATATATGTATATAAGTATATGTGCGTGTATGTATGTGTGTGTGTATGTATGTATGTATGTATGTATGTATGGATGTATATAGTTATGTATAGATATATATATGTGTTTGTGTGTTGTGTTGGTTCTCAGATTTCTGAGATCAACCCCCCCCCCCCCCCCCCCTCTCACTGTTATATACACACACACCACTCCCCTTCCCATGACCCCCTCACACACACATGTACACACACACACTCTCACCCTCTCATCTCTCTCTCTCTTTATATATATATATATATATATATATATATATATATATATATATATATATATATATATATATATATATATATATTTTATATATATATAAATGTTAGATATAGTGAGTATATATATAGTATTATATATATTGGGTATGTATGGTTATATATATGGTATATATATATGTTATATATATATGAATGTATAGATAGGGTATTATAAATATAGTGGTTATGTATTGGTATACATATATATTATATATTGATATTATATGCATGTGGTGGGTATGTATATATATATATATATCTATATATGTATAGATATGGGTGATGAATAAATGCTTATATATAGTGCCTAGGAATTCTAGCCTATGGCCTATGACCAATGGTTTAGACTTGACCAATAGGTCTGGTAGACCTAGTTTAACTAGCAAGTTGACCCTTGTTGACCATTGTTGACCAAAGTCAACTATAGGTCAAACCATGACCTAATTGACCTAGAAATGACCTGGATGAACATAGAAGGACTATTTGACTAAACCCTAACTAGATGATTAGGTTGACCATATGGATTATGAGGGTAATCCTATATAGATGAAGATATGTATGGGGTTAAGTGAGATACTTAGAGTTGAGTCATGACTTGAGTTGGAGTATGGGATTAGCTTGATTACAGGATTAAGGTTGGTATTGTACTATATATATTTTGTGTGATATACTTGTATAGATGATTGGTTATACCTTAACATTGTGGTATAGTATCTTAGGTATCCTAAGACATGTTAGCCTATGTTTGGTTTTGAGTTAGCCTTATAGAGTTGACCATTGACCTAATTATCTTATTGACTAGTCTGTGATTAACCAAAACCTTAGTTAGTCTAAGATTGACCTAGATTAGACTTGTTTAACTTTGTTTGACCTTGTATGACTTAGTTTAACTTCTTGTGACCTAGTATGACTTGATTTGACTTAGTTTGACTGTAGTGTTGACCAAGTTTGACTTTGACCTAGATTGGCTTAGAATTCATATAGATTGCATTATAGATTTCATTTACCTTCATTTTGGACATGTCATAACTGTATTGCTCTATTTTAGGACATTGTGACCCTGGTACAGACATCTGATATTACACTACTCTTTCCAGAGTATCAGGCGAGTACATTCTCTGATAATTCTCTCATTTATTTGTCGATTACTGTATTTCAGTTCTAGTTAGTTCTATGTGATTCTCTGTATCAACACGTATGGATATTTCTGGATTCATGTATCGACACATACCTTACTTGCTGGCCTCTATTACTGGAGTCATTAGTATCATTCTGGAATCATTTCTGGAATCATCACGTATTGGCCAGACTCATCTCGATTCTTTTTGTCGATCTTGGATTCACTTGCTGGGCGGGGAAATATTGAGTAAGACATGTAGACATACCCCAAATCCGGAATCTCCTACTGGAATCTACCGGAAGCATAGCCATCTCTTGCCCGATCAGTGAGAGATGTGCCTGATACCTACAGCCGTTTACATGTCGACCTCGGTATTTTAAAACACACTGTTAGATCAAAGTTGGACTCACCCTGGATTCATTGATCACTGTTGGACTCATCTTGTACTGGAAATCATCTGGTATCGGATTATATGGACTGGACTCACACTGGAATTACTTTAGACTTATATCGTACTGTCTGGACTCGTACATATTATTCTAGTTCAGTTAGCTTTTATTACAGTCTTCATTGCCATGATTCTTCTCTTGTTTTAGTTACCTTTCTTTTCTTGTATCTTACTGCCTCTCTATGCCATCATTACCTGTATAAAACTGCCATGCTCATCAGTAAAACTGTCTATAACTGCTTTATAGTTCTTTGTCATTTATCTGGGTTTTTCTAGATGAGTTGTACTCGTTCCCGTCCTGATTGGACCTGTTGAAAATATTACAGATGATAATCCTGAGGACACATGTCCTGCTTACCATGGACCTGGCGAGGGATTAGCTACCTTTGGTCCCGACTCTCAGGAGTGATTCAGGAGATTAGCTAGTAGGCTACTTTAGCTTTCATGTTTTGGCTTGTTGTATTAAAGTTAAGATTTTGAGTCTGTATTAAGTTGGTTTGAGATATTGGTGTATTATTTTAGTAGTTAGTTGTTGTTGTCTTTAATTCCTTAGGTATAACTTCTGTGTTATCTTTTCGTGTTTAGACTGTGTTTGAGTAGATCATACCCTTTACTTGTCCTTCATTCGGAGCTGATATCTGGACCAGTACTTTTTATATTCACTGCATGAGATTAGTTAGCAACCTAGGACAGCTTACTACCGCCGACACTGCGGCGTAGGCTGGGCGTACCCACTTCTCGTGCCTCTATACAGGGTGCGGGTCGTGACAGATGGATATCACGAGAGAAGTCATGAAGAATGTCAATGATGTAGCCTTAGCTATCTCCAACCAAATTGGAGCGGAACCTCACCCTAGGAGGTATACCCCTGAATCTAGAAGATATTTGAGCCCTATCCGGCAGTCATATCATAAGAAGCTATTGGTTTGTGACTACTATAAAAGGCTTGGTCACCAAGCCAATATTTGTCGCAAGAGATTGGGAAAATATTTGGCATGTGGATCTGCTGAACATCGGATAAAGGACTTTCCCTTATCTTTCCATCAAACCAGAGCACATATCCCAGCAACACCTATTATACCACAACCTAGGGACTTTCTTCCCATCCAGCAGACCTTACCTTCTATACCCACTGCAGGAAGGCATGATGCAGACTCGAGGATCATAGAAGATGAAGGACCAGATCAATGAAGGCTCTAGGATTTATCCAGGATGGAACTTCATCCTAGGGAGTGTCTGTCTTGTTAGTACACAAGAAGGACGAAACAGTACGGATGTGCATCGACTACCGGGCTCTGAACAATATCACCATCAAGAACAAGTACCCTCTGCCCCGGATCGATGACCCATTTGATCAATTGAGCGGAGCCCAAGTGTTTTCGAAGATTGACTTAAGATCTGATCACCATTAGATCAAGGTCAGGAAAGAGGACATTCCCAAGACGGCATCCAACACCAAGTATGGATAGTTCGAATTCTTGGTCATGTCGTTTGGACTGACGAATGCTTCTACTGTGTTCATGAATCTCATGAACAGAGTCTTTCATAAGTATTTGGATCAGTTTTGTTGTCATCTTCATTGGTGACATTCTGATATACTCGAAGACTGAAGAAAAGCATGAAGAGCACCTGAGGGAAGTTCTGGGAACTTTAAGGAAAAGAAGTTTTATGGTAAAGCTATCTAAATGTGGATTTTCTTTGACAAGGTAGATTTTTGGCCATGTTGTCACAATGAGAAGGAATTTCGGTAGATTATAAGAAGATAACTACTATTGAGAAGTGGACTACCCCAAGTTCAGTTGTTGAAGTTCTTGGACTTGGCCGGCTACTACCGGAAGTTGTGAAGAATTTCGCCAAGATCGCTGAGCTAATGACGAAGCTCACAAGGAAGAATGAAGAGTTCATATGGACGGAATGCTTGCCAGGCATCATTTGAGGAACTGAAAAGAGACAACACCGATATTAGCGCTACCCGCAGGAACCGGTGGTTTCTCAATCTACAATGATGCCTCTGATAAAGGACTGTGTTGCGTTCTTCAATAACATGGGAAAATAATTGCTTACATATCTAGGCAATTACGGACTCATGAGAAGAACTATCCCACACATAATTTGGAAGTTGCTGCAATTATCTTTGTTTTGAAGTTATGGAAGCACTACCTCTATGGAAAGAAAGTGGAAATATTTACAGATCCCAAAAGTCTAAAATATGTTTTCTCTAAGAAAGGGTTGAATACGAGACTAAGAAGATGGCTGAAGCAGATGAAGGATTTCGATATCGACCTGCAGTACCATTCAGGTAAGGCAAATGAGGTCACTGATGCATTTAGTCGATATCCTATGGTGATGTTTTGACCAAGGACCAATACCTGCTAGAAGACATCGAGAAGTTTGGACTGGAGGATATACTGCCTGGAGATGGAAGGAAGAAGCTGGATGCTGATTCAGTGTTGATGAAGTTGCAAATGAGCTCGAGTCTGATGGACAAAGTCAAGGAGACTCAGTTTCAAGACGAGACACTTTACAAACTTAGAGATCAAGTGTTGGCAGGAACACTTAAGGGTTTCTCAAATCGCCAATAATGGAGCTCTGAAGAATGGTACAAGGCTTTGTGTACTATCTGGCGAACTGAGGAACAAGCTAATGCAAGAAGCGCACCAGTATTCCATACATCCTAGCAAGACGTATTGGGATATGCATACTATTGTTGGGTAGTATGGAATGAAGAAGGATGTATTCAGAATTGAGGTTAGATGTTTAATTTGTTAACAAGTGAAGGCTAGCCGACAGAGACCCGCAGGACTTCTACAGTCGTTGGACATTCCGGACCGGAAGTAGGAGTACATAACGATGGACTATGTGTCAGGATTGCCTTGATTCCAAGGAGAGAAGAACACCATTTGGATTATTGTAGACCGACTGACTAAGTCAGCTCACTTTATTCCCTTCAAAGTTGATTTATCCACTAAGAAGTTGGCAGCATTGTATGAGAGGCACATCTACCGGATTCATAGAGTACCGAGGGACGAGCAATCAGAGAGGTCAACCCAGACGCTTGAAGATATATTGAGATTTTACGTCTTGGAATTTGGAGGGTCTTGGGAAGACCAATTGTATTTGGTGGAGTTCTCTTACAACAACAGCTACCAAGCTGGAATTGGTATAACACAATTTGAAGCACTCTATGGACGTCATTGCCGTACATCACTTGCATGGACGAAGTAGGAAAAAGAATATTGCTGGGACCCGAGATGGTGACTAATGCAGCAGAGAAGGTGAAGGTAATTAGAGACAAGCTCAGGATTGCCCAAGACAGACAGAAGCATTGGGTTGATAGTAGTCGTCGACCAGTGGAGTTTGAAGAAGGAGATAGCATTTTTTTGTGAAGTTTTCTCCTACCAGAGGAACGATCAGTTTTGACGGAGCTGGAAAATTGAGGCCAGGTACATCGGGCCATTTGAAGTTTTAAGACGAGTTGGAAAAGTAGCGTACCGGTTAGCTCTACCAGCTAATCTTGAGAAAGTGCAACGTCTTCTACGTATCACAGCTCGGACGCTACATTCCGGATCTGAGTCACATATTGGATAATTCAGAGCTGAAGTTTGGACTCAACCTTTCAGTGCCAGAGAAACCAGTTACAAGCATAGTCAGAGGTGAGAAGAAGATCAGAATTTGACCCATCACATAAACTCCTATTTCTTATCTTTTCATTCTAAACTTGACTGATGCTGCTAAGTTAGCCTAGTTTTGCAAGCTATTCCTTTATCAAGCTTGATCATGACAGTATTTTATTGGGTGCACCCACTAATATATTGTCTAATCAGGACCGGTGCATGATGGTCTGATCAACCTCGTGTACTTTGGTTCGCTTTTGTATTTATCTGCATGGATGATATCATAAATGAAAATTGTGTCTAAACCGTCTCATCCACGACTGCCTTGGAAATTCTTATTGTTGGACCTGAGTTACGGGCGCAGTACCCGTACCTGTTTGTTTTTCCTACCCTGCCTTTTAAATTTCGAGGACGAAATTTTCTAAGGAGGGAAGGTTGTGAAACCCGTAAAATTCGATTTTATTATTTTTTCTAATTATTAAAATTTTGTGTTTGCTAATTAATATTATGCCAGATTAGTGTTAATAGCTAAATAGAAAATTACTAATTTCAAAATAAACATGGATTTTTGTTTTGGCTGATCCAGACCAGAACTTGTTCCCAAGTCCCGAACCTGTATAGAACCCTTAAATTTTTCAGTTAATTAATTAGCTAACTATTAATATAAATTATTTATTTAGAAAAATGGTATTATTAATAAATTCCTGGATTTTAGTTGGCCTGACCCGTTCAGACAGTCTCGAACCCAATTTCGGTTTTCCGAAATAAAATTGAAGTTCCTTAGTATAAATATATACATAAACCCTATTTCTATTACTATTAAAGAAAAGAAAATATTTCTTTTTACTTATTCAACTCTCATTCAATTTCTCTCTCTCACTTCTTCAACAGAAGAAAACCCTTCGTTCGCCAACGCCCGGCCGACCCCCTTCGGCTCCCAAACGTTCGGCGACTACTCCTCTTCTGAAACCCCAATTCCTCTCCTTATTTAAACCCCAGCCTCTTCGTCCTCTCTCCACACTCCAATTTTTTCCTTCCCCAAATCCCTAAAATGCAGCCCTAGCCGAGCCTTAGCTCCGCCAGCCGCCGGAGCCCCTAGTCCCGGCCTCCCCGCGGCCGACCCCCGGCCCCAGCGCGCCCGTCAGCCTCCCCATCCCGGCGCGACCCTCCGGCGTCCGACCTCGACGCCGGTTCCCAGCGCCCCACCCCGCGCGGACCCGACGCCAGCCACCTCGCCGGCAGCGTCCTGTGCGGCGCGACCCCCCTTGTCGAGCCCTTCGTCGGCAGCCCTTCTGCCCGGACCCGAAGCCCAGTGGCGCCCCTTCGCCAGCCGCAGCGGCTTCTCCCGGCTTCTTCGGACCCGCGTGCGCCCTGGTCCGCCCTGTCCGCGTGCCCTAGTTCGCGGCCTCTGGCGACCCCGGTCCAGTTCGCGGCCCCGCCTCTTCTGAGCGCCCTGTTCCGGCCGACCCACCGGAGCCAAGTTCCCCTCCAGCCATCCATGTCTCCGCCCCGGTGCTGATTCTGACCCGAGAGGTCTCCGCCATTGTTCTGATCTTGCTGTCGTGTGATTTTTGGGTTATTTCGATCCGCGGAAAGTTGTTTTCTTCCAATAACTTGCATCTGAGACCTCTAGCTGAGCAACCCGAGGTATAACCCCTGTCCCGTTCTATTTTCTTCAGTCTATGATGAGATTGGTCCCCGATTCCCTCCCGGGAATTCGGTTTTTTTAGCGACGTCGTAGTTTTGGAACCTTCGGAAAGGTTATGTTGGTTGTTTTGATTTTTCCGAAACTTTTCGGAAAATGGATTTCGATATATTTTAGCTTTCGGATATTTCCGGTATTGTGTTGTGACGTTTTTGGTTGGATTCGGACTGCCGAAATTGTTTCGGGTCGTTCCGAATTAATCTGTGGATTGGTTGTGGATTATTTTTTATATATATATTTGGGATTCCCTGGTTTGGGATTTGCAGGAAATTATCGGCGTATTTCCCAGTTTTTGGGTTGACCAAAAATAGAGGAAATGCTGCCGGATTTTTCCGGAAATTCAATTATATTTTAAAAATGAATTTAAAATAGATTTTGGAATTTTATTTAATATTTAGATTTTGGGCGACGACCGTATCGGTCAATGGGCCCCGGCTAAGTGCAAACGAAACCGGTTTCGCCCGGACGTTGGGCATTAGCCTAGTTGACGATTGGACCATATCTGAGACTAGTTCATATTTACTTCATTTTATTTATTTATTTATATTTAATTTATTTAAAGTTTAGGACTAACGGCAGTTTTGTCTTATTTTAATTTATGTAAATAAATTGTAATGGGCATAAGTCCAGCTGGTTGTTGGTTCTGTAACTGTATTTTGGTAGCGTAGGTTTTTGGTTATTGCTGATTTTGCGAGTTTTTGTAGCGTACGAATAATTTAATAAAAGTATTTTCATATAAAATTAATAAAGACTTTCTCACCTAAAATCTACGAGCTTTAATATTAATTAACGATCATGTATTTCCCACTAAATAAGAAATTAGTTTTATATTTATAAATTATGAAAATACAAAGTTTTAATCAATTAAATTGGTATCGACAAGTTTTCCAAATACAAAGTTTAAACGATCTTTTCCCTCGTTATAAATTCAACGCACCAATAACCGTGTTTTGTTCGTATTTTATTAATAAAGAATTAAAATGGATTAGGATACAGTTAGAGATTTCAACTTGCGTAACTAGATTGGTAACCCTGGTTTCTGAGTCAATTTTTCGAATGTAGGAATTCGAGGACGAACCTAATTCCCATCCCGAAGTCTTCATCTCTCCAGTCCAGTCTATTTTGAGGCAAGTACATTTTGTGTTAATTTACAATTATTTAGTAATCGTTTTATTGCAAGTTTAAACCATGATACAACACGGAACTCTCTCTGAGAGCACTGACTGTAACTACTGTAACTGTTTGGGGACTGGGGGAGTAGTGTAATGAGTATGACCACATCCAAACTACTGTAACTACTGTAACTATATTAGCTTACCCCTCATACACACGGGGATAAGTCGTATCTGAACTATAACAAACCCAAGCCGGTCATATTTTATTGCCTATTCACATTACAGAACTGTAACTGTTTTAAAACTGTAACTGCTTAGTTGATTTTCAAAACTGTTTAAAAGTGCATAATTCTATTATTATTTCAATTGTTAAATTAGCATGAATTGTACTTTGCTCACTCCTGACTGGAGACCCAACATTTTAGGTATCACTGATGATCTTTATTCAACGGTATTTTCCCGAGATTCCAACTAGAGGACGATGATATCGAGACGGATGAGCTGGTTGCCTAGATTTTCTTCTTCTTTTATAAATCATGATGTTTGTGGAAAACAGTGTATTTCAGATGTATCTTTCATTTTATTGTAAAAAGTTTTTAAATTCGAAATAATAAATTTGTGGCAATTATTGTGTTGTTGATATTACCTGCATGAGTGATACAGCTTACTGCTGCCGTCTCAACAACGGTGCAGGCTGGGCATGATCCGATTCGACCCAAGAAATTGGGATAGGGTCGTGACAACCTACCACCACCATCATCCTTTATTAACCCACTCCCTTCTCTCTCTTCTCATTAATTCTCTCCATTACTTCTTCTTCTCCACCATTACTTCTTCACCTACCAGGGAGTAGGGCTTAGGCAAGTGTAGCTTGCTTCATGGAGGAACTTCGTTTTTATTGTTCCATTCTCTTCCTCTCGAGATTCTAACACACTTTAGTACTTAGCATTTCTAATTTCCATGGCTCAATTTGTGTAGATCTAAGTTTATAGTATTTTTGGATTTCTTGGATTTTGATCTACTTAACATGATGGTTCCATGTTGTAGAGAATTTTATTCTGCCCCATTTTGACCTATGGAAGTTCGGATTTGGACTCTAGATGAAGGTTTTATGAAACTTGGAAGCCATGGACTTCATGGTTATCCTCCTCGAAATAATGGAGAAAGATGATCAGTTCTTGGCCGCATGACAAGTACTTGACCGCATGAACATTCATGCGGCAAGTTTCTGTCAGCCGCATGAACCTTAATCCCGAGCCGCATAATGGACTCCCTTCCTCCTGGCCGCATGAGACCCGAACACCCTTGATCGCATGGCGCATAACTCCCTGCAGCCGCATAAGGCACGGGCAATTCGCAGCCGCATGGACCTGCCCTTAGCGCAGCCGCATAAGATTCCACTTGACCCAGCCGCATAGGCGCAGCCGCATAGACTGCATCCTCCCGCGGCTGCATACCCTTGTTGAATCCTGTGCTGCATGGGTCCACATTTCACCCCAGCCGCATGACACTGGTCTTTCACTAGCCGCATATGCTCCCCTCTTCCCAGCCACATGGATTTTGCCAGCGCAGCCGCATGAGACCCTTCATCTCTAGCCACATATGTCCAGTTTTCCCCAGAGCCGCATATGCTTATTCCCCCTTCAGCCGCGTGACTCGGGCTGGCCTGAGCCGCATGAGCCCGATTCTCACTAGCCGTATATGCCTAGTTCCTACCTGGCTGCTTGGCCTTTCGTAGCTTTGGTCCCCTTTATTTTATTATTATTCTTGTTCATATATTGGGATATTACATTTATGCTTATATAACTTGGGTCTCTTGATAAAAGGCTGGTACTATGTAGATTGCACATATTTCCCGAACACAACAGTGGCCCGCTGTGGCGCACTCTTGACAAGTAATCTGACATGATAAATCTCGATATGCCGTTACGACAGCTAGCCTGACATGACAAGTATGAAAGATCGGGACACCGTGGACGATTGTGTTTGTACAAATAAACTGGTACTGTCTTGCATCATGTCTAGGATAGGGATCCCTGAGTACCACGGTCAGGGGTACCTACTGAAATTGACTAAGGCTAATAAACTAGAATAATTCAGTAGTCATGAAGAGATTTACAGCTACAGGCAATCCCGTTATCTGGGCGCATTAAGTGGACTTGTAGCCTACCGACGAGTAGGGCACATTTCCAGCATACAGTCACGTGTTGCATTCTTCATAAAACGGACATTCGAAGTGGATAACCGGATGGTCTGCAGGGCTTGTGGCCGTTGGGATAATTTTATTGCATCTTGCTAGTAACTAGGCTTGTGATAACCCTAGTTAGTTAAAGTATCAAGCCGTACTTTTGATTGGCCGTGATTGATTGGATGGAGTTTATTCCAGCTTAGTCTTATCCTGATCATGTGCAAGATTGTGACATTACATGATTATTGATGCTTGCCTTAACAATAACGATCGGGGGTCCAGTTCTGTTCAGGCGAAGGGTTACAACCCCGATCCTTGTTTGGTTTAAGGGTTGTAACCTGGCTCCCGGAGCAGTTCTGTGTCATCTCTTCGTTTATTGTCTTATTTCAACCCCATGCCATGTTCGTCATGTTTTACCTTAACTTAATACCAGGATTATTTATACTGGCCTTAGCAATAAAGATCAAGGGTCCAGTTCTGTTCAGGCGAAGGGTTACAACCCTGGTCCTTGTTTGGTTTAAGGGTTATAACCTGGCTCCCGGAGCAGTTCTGCGTCCTCTCTTCGTTTATTGTCTTCACTATACCAATAGTATTTGAGACGGGTTTCTATTCAGGTGAAGGGCTGCAACCCCGGTCCTTGTTTGATTTAAGGGTTGTGACCTGGCTACTTGAATGGTTTCTTCGTACTCAGTTTACTGTTGTTATCTCTATTATTATCAGTTCTATATTTATTATTTGTCTTTAATATTCTATTGTGATATGCTGGTTTTAGTTTCTAAGTGAAGCTTCCTTTGTGGCACTTGCTCTTTCTGGGGTCTGATCCAGCTGGTTTTGTGTGGTCAGATATCGGAGCAGCACCAGAGGATCCACCTGTCTTCCAGCCAGATGGTGACCACCAGGCGTAACCCTGGCAACGAGTAGGTTTTCTTTTGTCCTCCCATTTATTTGTAAAATTATTGTTTTAATGGCGTTTAGTCGGCTAGCACGTGTTAGCTCGTATTGCACCTTATTTACTGTATGCCTACGGGCTGTAACATGATTGGCAAATCCTATGGTTGAACATGTATGACTGAAACTCTTGCTAGTCCTGACATTTTATATGACTAGCTTCATGATCATCCAGTATATAATGTATGGGACGCCTTGCTATTATATATTGGTGCTCTGACATCTTGTAACTATTATTGCTTGCTTGAGATTGAGACAATAGGCTTGTTCATGACCATAGGAGACTGTTGGCTTGTAGTTAAACCCTCATGTATCTAGACAGCCGTGACCGTATAGCGAGGTGGGTTGCACTTCAATATACGTAGCTGGCTATGTACGCCCCCGCTCTCCAGTATTCTGGTTCTGGGGCGTTACATGGTTTAAGTGGTGGCCCATGCAGGTCTTGTAAATCAAGATATGTGAGGGTTTACCGAATAGATGTCTCAATCAGTACTCGTCCTTGATCTCTGCTCGTATCTTCTGAATCCCTGTAATCTTGACCTGATCATATGCTTGTATCGTTGATCTGTCCTGGTCCTTCCTTATTGTTCCCTATGTCGTCTTCTTCAGCGGCAATGTTCCTGGACCTGCCGATCAGCAAGACAGGGCACCTCCCGTGGACTAGTAGCAACCTGGAGATCAAGTCCAACATTCAGAAATAGCCTCCAGAGTCGTGCCTACCGGAGGAGAACCACCAATTCAGTCCGTCCAGCCTGCAGAGCCTGATGATGGCACTTTGGTGGGTCTCATCAGGTCCCTATTAGCTTCTCAGGATCGTTGCGGAGTTGCCTTACACCAGGAGGTGGCAGATGCTTTGACCAGAGGAGGTCATTAGGGTAATAGCGTGGCCAACAGCTTCAAGCGCTTGAACCCTCCCTTCTTCAGTGGCAGTGAAGATGCGATCGCTGCAGATGCATGGCTTCAGGACATAGAGGTGATTCTAGAAGCAACCAGGACTCCAGAGAACGAGAAGGTGGCCGTGGTGCGCCTGCAGTTATTGGATCTTGTCCGCAGCTGGTGGGCGGTGCAGGTCGTTGGATTAGTGGCCCCTATTGCCTGGGCAGTATTCAGGGAGAGATTCCAGACCAAGTATTTTGATGCTGTAGCTCGGTATGATCTACAGACGAGGTTCACCAATCTGAAGCAGATTGGCAGGACGGTCGATGGATATACGGTCGAGTTTTCCAGGCTTAGTCGGTTTGCTCCCACCTTGGTAGCGACCGAGTTCGATAGAGCCCAGCGGTTCCAGCAGGGGCTCCACCTAGAGATTTTATTGGCGATGGAGCAGTTTGAGCATCAGACTTTTGATGCAGTGTTGAGAGCAGCTCGGAGGCATGAGTATACCTCCCAGAGGATCGTAGATAGGATCGGAGGTCGGAAGCGATCTCACGGCCAGATGAATCAGTCATCAGCACCAGCCCCGACAGCCAGGGCTTTGACCATTGGAGCTCCGAGGCGGGCGGCCTCAGTAACGTCGGTTCAGCATTCCACCCCGACGCATCCTCAGCAGCAGAAGCAGAAGCAGTCTTCCGCAGTGGGATGTTCACACTGCGGGAAGCCAGGGCATGTGGTATCAGAGTGTCGCAGAGCACAGAGTTTGTGCTTGGTTTGTGGTGCCCCGGACCACAGGGTTGGGAACTGCCCGAACAGGGGGAGTTCATCAGCTTTCTCTAGTCCTTCAGTTAGAGGACCAGCACCAGTCCAGCAGCAGCTGCAGAGCCCGTTCTCGAGGCCATTGCCGACGCAGGCCCAGGCATTCCAGCAGCAGAGACCACAGCAGTATGCCCAAGCCCTGATCCAGAGCAGGCAGAGAAATTTTCAGCAGAGGGGACCCACACCCAGAGGACATGGTCAAGTGCTGGTCTTGACCATGGAAGAAGGAGTAGCACCAGGTGAGGTGGTGGCAGGTACTATTCTCGTCAACACCTTTCCAGCTTCAGTATTATTTGATTCTGGTGCCTCGTATTCATTTATGTCTGCACGATTCGCGACACAGATAGGATTATAGCCCGAGTTATTATCAGTGAGCCTTAATATACTTACTGGTAATGGACTTGTGGGAGTAGATAGGGTATTTTTCCCGTGTCGGATCGTAGTTAGCGGTAGAGAGTTCCCCGCTAGATTGATAGAGTTCCCGATGGCCGATTACGATGTGGTCTTAGGGATGGATTGGTTGAGGGACCAGTATGCTAGGATAGATTGCCATATTGGCAGGGTTGTTTTTAGCATTCCAGGAGAGCCAGAGTTTTCATTTTCCCGAGGTGAAGTTGAACCTTCTTCTCCAGTATTGCGGATGGCAGTAGCAGCAGTGCAGTTGCCTCAGATAGTTGAAGAATTTCTAGATGTTTTCCCAGAAAAGATTTCAGGGATGCCGCCAGAGCGAAAGATCGAGTTTACCATCGACTTGATTCCCGGGACAGTCCCAGTGTCAGAGAGAGTCTACAGGATGGCACCGTCAGAGCTAGAGATATTGTACAAGATGATTGAAGAACTCAGAACCAAGGGATTCATTCGTGCTAGTGGATCGCCTTGGGGAGCCCCGATGCTTCTTGTGAAAAAGAAGGATAGTACATCAAGATTATGTGTTGATTATCGTACCTTGAACTCTGTAACAATCAAGAACAGATATCCTCTACCAAGGATAGATGACTTATTTGATCAACTCAAGGGGCAGCAGTATTCTCGAAGATTGACTTGCGGTCAGGATACCATCAGATCAGAGTCAGAGAGCAGGACATCCCGAAGACGGCGTTCAGATCGAGATATGGGCATTGGGAGTTCCTTGTGATGCCATTTGGAGCAATCAATGTGCCGGCAGTATTCATGGACCTCATGAATCGTATCTTTATGCCTTATTTGGATTAGTTCGTGATTGTGTTCCTAGATGACATCCTGGTATACAGTAAGAGTGAGGCGGAGCATGAGCATCATCTCAGAATTGTCCTCCAGATTCTTCGAGAGCACCAGTTGTATGCCAAGTTTATTAATTGCGAGTTCTGGCTCGATCGTATTTCGTGCTTGGGCCATATCATCACCAGAGGAGGAGTAGAAGTAGATCCCCAGAAGATCGTGACCATTGAAACGTGGCCGGTACCTAGCACAGTTGCAGAAGTTCGCAGTTTTCTTGGATTGGCCGGCTACTACCGGCGATTCGTTTCAGACTTTGCTCAGATTTCAGCACCATTGACCCAGTTGACCCGCAAGGATGTGCAGTTTGCTTGGACAACAGAGTGCCAGGATTCTTTTGAGAGGTTAAAGCGAGGCTTGATGATGGCTCCTATTCTCACGCTTCCAGACGGAACCGGAGGATTCTCAGTGTATTGTGATGCTTCGGACAGAGGTTTAGGATGTGTTCTGATGCAGCATGGGAAGGTAATAGCTTATGCGTCACGACAACTTCGTGATCATGAGAGGAATTACCCAACCCATGACTTGGAGCTGGCAGCAGTAGTGTTTGCACTTAAGCTTTGGAGGCACTACTTGTATGGAGATAGGGTGGAGATTTTCACCGACCACAAGAGTCTGAAATATGTGTTCACCCAGAAGGATCTTAATATGCGTCAGAGGAGATGGCTAGAGCTGCTTGTGGATTATGATATCAACTTGCAGTATCATCCTGGAAAGGCCAACGTTGTTGCGGATGCATTAAGCAGGAGAGCCGAAGTTTATTTCCTAACAGCGCAACCAGAGCTGTTAGTTAATCTTCAGAAGATGGGAATAGAAGTTGTCCTTCCTACCAATGTGGCATTGATGGCCAGCATGCAGGTTCAGTCCAGCATAGTCGAGAGGATCCGGATGGCGCAGTCAGCAGATTCCAAGCTTCAGGGACTCAGAGCAGAGTGTGAGGCAGGACGAAGACCAGAGTTATGCATTTATGAAGACGGTACACTTTGACATGGTAAGCGTCTTTGTGTACCCAGTGGAGATATCAGACAGGAGATCATGGCAGAGGCTCACAGTTCGCAGTATTCCATTCATCCCGGTGGTACGAAGATGTATCGTGATATTCGTCAGCACTTTTGGTGGAATGGAATGAAAAGGGAGATAGCTCGGTTTGTCTCTCAATGTTTGGTTTGCCAACAAGTTAAAGCTGAACATCAGAGGCCAGCTGGACTTCTTCAGCCCTTGCCGATTCCAGAATGGAAATGGGAGATATAACCATGGATTTTGTGACTGGATTGCCTAGATCCCCAGCTGGTCGAGATGCTATTTGGGTTATAGTTGACCGGCTCACGAAGGTGGCTCACTTTCTTTCATTCAGAGTTGGTCAGTCGACGGCTCAGCTAGCAGAGATGTACCTCAGGCAGATAGTCAGACTTCACGGAGTACCAGTCAGTATCACCTCGGACAAAGATTTGAGATTTACGTTGCACTTTTGGCGTAGCCTGCAAGAGAGTTTGGGGACTCGCCTCCAGTTCAGCTCAGCATATTACCCGCAGACAGATGGTCAGTCAGAACGCACGATCCAGACTCTTGAGGATATGTTGAGATCTTGTACACTCGACTTCGATAGTTCATGGGAAGATCACCTGCACCTGGTAGAGTTCTCGTACAACAACAGTTTCCAAGCTAGTATCCAGATGGCACCGTTCGAGGCACTGTATGGTAGGAAGTGCCGATCCCCGCTAGCATGGGACGATGTCGGAGAGAGGCAGATGCTCGGTCCAGAAATTATTGCTCAGACCGTTGAGGTGGTCAGGAGAGTCAGAGACCATCTTCGAGTTGCCCAAGATCGCCAGCATCATTGGGCTGATTCTCATCGGCGCCCTCTTGAGTTTTCTGTCGGTGACCATGTATTCCTGAGGATTTTGCCTAACCGTGACATCATTCGTTTCGGCGTACGGGAAAAGCTTAGCACTAGGTATATAGGACCGTTCGATATTCTGGAGCGAGTAGGAGATGTATCCTATCGTCTCGCTCTTCCGCCGTTGCTACGTGAGGTGCATAATGTGTTCCATGTATCCCAACTGCGACGGTATATCCCGGACCCGAGCCATATCCTGGATCATTCGGAATTGGTTGTTGGTACCAACCTTTCGTATGAGGAGAGGCCCATGTCTATATTGGACCAAAGAGAGAAGACACTCAAGAACAAGACTATCAAGTTAGTCCGAGTTGCTTGGGGTCATCACTCTTTGGGTGAGTCAACATGGGAGCGTGAGGATGATATCTGATCACGATATCCTGACATGTTTGACTCGTGAGGTATAATATCTTTCTTATGCCTCATGCCTTCGATTCCTTGCTTGCATGAATAATTACTTGATTGCTTGATTTGTATAGCTTGCCTGTGGATAGTATAGTTTGTTCTTGTCCCTCTAGCCTCTTAATTAAATTTCGAGGATGGAATTCTTTTAAGGTGGGTAGAGTTGTAATGCCTATAGTTCGTATTACGTATTTTGGAATACGTGTACGTATTTTCTTGTATTACATGATTCTTTGCTTGGCTTATCTTGGTATTACATGGCTAAGTTTATTTTGGGTTGGTTCGGCTAGGCTTGGGTTGCCTTGGTTCATCATGAACCAAGGAGGAGAACCCCTACCTACCACCACCATCATCCTTTATTAACCCACTCCCTTCTCTCTCTTCTCATTAATTCCCTCCATTTCTTCTTCTCCACCATTACTTCTTCACCTACCAGGGAGTAGGGCTTACGCAAGTATAGCTTGCTTCATGGAGGAACTTCGTTTTTATTGTTCCATTCTCTTCCTCTCGAGATTCTAACACACTTTAGTACTTAGCATTTCTAATTTCCATGGCTCAATTTGTGTATATCTAAGTTTATAGTATTTTCGGATTTCTTGGGTTTTGATCTACTTAACATTGTTATTTTCAAGTTTTGATGGTTCCATGTTGTAGAGAACTTCATTCTGCCCTATTTTGACCTATGGAAGTTCGGATTTGGACTCTAGATGAAGGTTTTATGAAACTTGGAAGCCATGGACTTCATGGTTATCCTTTTCGGAATAATGGAGAAAGATGATCAGTTCTTGGCTGCATGACAAGTACTTGACCGCATGAACATTCATGTGGCAAGTTTCTGTCAGCCGCATGAACCTTAATCCCGAGCCGCATAAAGGACTCCCTTCCTCCTGGCCGCATGAGACCCGAACACCCTTGACCGTATGGCGCATAACTCCCTGCAGTCGCATAAGGCTCGGGCAATTCGCAGCTGTATGGACCTGCCCTTAGCGCAGCCGCATAAGATTCCACTTGACCTAGCCGCATAGGCGCAGCCGCATAGGCGCAGCCGCATAGGCGCAGCCGCATAGGCGCAGCCGCATAGACTGCATCCTCCCGCAGCTGCGTACCCTTGCTGAATCCTGTGCCGCATGGGCCCACATTTCTTTCCAGCCGCATGGTACTGGTCTTTCACTAGCCGCATATGCTCCCCTCTTCCCAGTCGCATGGCTTTTGCCAGCGCAGCGTCATGAGACCCTTCATCTCTAGCCGCATATGTCCAATTTTCCCCAGAGCCGTATATGCTTATTCCCCCTTCAGCCGCGTGACTCGGGCTGGCCTGAGCCGCATGAGCCCGATTCTCACTAGCCGCATATGCCTAGTTCCTACCTGGCTGCTTGGCCTTTCGTAGCTTTGGTCCCTTTATTTTATTATTATTCTTGTTCATATATTGGGATATTACATTTATGCATATATAACTTGGGTCTCTTGATAAAAGGCTGGTACTATATAGATTGCACATATTCCCCGAACACAACAGTGGCCCGCTGTGGCGCACTCTTGACAAGTAATCTGACATGATAAATCTCGATATACCGTTACGACAGCTAGCCTGACATGACAAGTATGAAAGATCGGGACTCCGTGGGTGATTGTGTTTGTACAAATAAATTAGTACTGCCTTGCATCATGTCTAGGATAGGGATCCCTGAGTACCACGGTCAGGGGTACCTACTGAAATTGACTAAGGCTAATAAACTAGAATAATTTAGTAGTCATGAAGAGATTTACAGCTACAGGCAATCCCGTTATCTGGGCGCATTAAGTGGACTTGTAGCCTACCGACGAGTAGGGCACATTTCCAGCACACAGTCACGTGTTGCATTCTTCATAAAACGGACATTCGACCTGGATAACCGGATGGTCTGTAGGGCTTGTGACTGTTGGGATAATTTCATTGCATCTTGCTAGTAACTAGGATTGTGATAACCCTAGTTAGTTAAAGTATCAAGCCGTACTTTTGATTGGCCGTAATTGATTGGATGAAGTTTATTCCAGCTTAGTCTTATCCTGATCATGTGCAAGATTGTGACATGATGTAAAACCCCTAAATTTCTACTACTTTTTTTTTAAATTTGTACTGATTTAAAATTTTGTATCGTACGTCACGTAATCGTATTGTACGTCGTGTACTAAGGTTCGTCTTTCGTAATTGCTCGACGAATGCGAATATGTGCGAGCGTACATATTTTTGAAAAACATTATTTTTATTATTTTTATAGTTTCAAAGAAATATAGACAATAATTATTTCTAGCTATTATTTTCAAGTTTACGATTTTATTTATGAAAGCCTTTTTCGTTTATAGCAGTTATTAATGATAAATAATATTCTTAGGCATACATATATTTCCTAAATATTTTGCTAGTTTATTTTAAATAAAAATGTAATTTTCGAGATTTATTAGTATTAATATTTTATTATTCAAAAAGATATTTAAAAATATTTATTATTTTCGAAATTATTATTATTGGTATTTTGAAAAATATATTCGAAAGTTATTGTGGCCATTTAAAACTTAATTTGATTTTTGGATTTATTTAATATCCATATTTGGAACTTGATTTATCCCATTTGATTTGAGCTAAGATTTAATTAGATTGGAATTGGATTTGATTTGGATGTAGATTTATTGAATTGATTTAAATTAGTAACTTAATTATCTATTTTGGGTTTAAACAAATCCTAACCTTTATCTATTTGGGAATTCGCACATCCTATAAATAGGCAGGTACTCATCCAAATTTCTATACTTCACAATTTATTCATCCACCAAATTCCACAAAGTGTACGTGTCTCGTGTCGGTGTCCATCTCTTCCGTGTCAGCCGTGACAGCCTCGGGTCCGACCCCGGGTGTCTTTCCAATAGGTCATTTTTTTACATATACAATTTTTCCCCTCCTTCGTGTCCAACACCCTGGACACAAATCCCTACAACATTCCCTTCGTGTCCTAACACCAGGACACGATACAAACAATAATCCCTAATCCTAATCCTAATTCTAATTCTAGCCTGGATGCCGTCTCTGACGAATAGCGCCACCCTCAGCCTTTATCCCCCATCCTCCCGACCGGCAACGACCGGAGTGTCCCCGACTCCAATTGTTGTCTCCTCCGCGATCCTGTCGACCCACACACCACAGCCACCACCACGTTCACCACCAGCCCAGGCCGGTGCACCACCGTCGCACCTACGGCCGTCACCGCCACTACCAAACCATCCGCCACCACCAGCGCCAAACCCGTCGACCCACACACTACAGCCACCACCACGTTCACCACCAGCCCGACCCTCAAACCCCGGCCAACAACCAGAGCCCGACCAAAACCCAGCCACATCCGCAGCCCAAAACCAATAGAAAACCTAAATTAAACACAAGCACGCCCCCTCGACTCACCTAGCCGCCTCGCCGGCGAACAGCCGTGCCCGCTGCACAACCTTCACCACCTCAACGCCGCCCGGGGTCAGCCCTCGCACGCCGCCACCCGCCGCGCTTCCGCCGTCCTCATCAGCCCAGCGCGTGTCCCCACGAACCACCGGAGACGCACCGCCGAACCCGCCACCGCCCTGGCTTCCCTCTCCTCAACCCCGTTCGCTTGAGACCGCCCAGTCCCGTCGAGTCCGCCTGGCCGCGAGCTCCGCCCGGCGCGAACCCCTCTCCGCCGGATCTCGCGTCTGCTCCGCCTGAGCGCCCGCTCGCCGACGAGCCGCGCCGCTCCCTCGCTTCCCTCCGCCTGAGCTCCTTCTCCGACCGCTGTCATCGCCGGAAACCCCCTTGCCGATTTCTCCGTCGGATCTCGCGTCTGCTCCGCCTGAGCGCTCGCCGTCCGCCCGTGTCCGCCCTTCTCCGCATCTCCACTGCCTTTCCTTCCTCCGACTTCCCTTAAACCCTGCCGCCGCTCCGCTCCGCCGGCTCCCGCTTGGCAGCGCCGAGCGCCACCGCGCTCGAGGACCCGTCGCCGCTTCCTCTCTCTTCCCTTCTCCCTCTCTTCCCGCTCCGCTCCGCCGGCTCCCGCTTGGCAGCGCCGAGCGCCACCGCGCTCGAGGACCCGTCGCCGCTCCCTCTCTCTTTCCTTCTCCCTCTCTTCCCGGTTCCTCTCTCCTCTCCCTCGCTCTCCTTCTCTCTCCCCCACTCGAATCCTTTCTCTTTCCCCTACACTAACTCTTCGCTCTCTTTCTCACCTTTTCCTCTGCGTTTTTTTTCTATGGCTTCTTTTGCTTCCCTTTTGCTGACTTAGGGAACAGCAGCCCTTCAGTTGATTATTTGTTTTAATTTTTTTTATTATTTGTTTATTGTTTTATGTTATTGGTTATTATTTGTTTCTGATTTTTTATCAGTAATTATTTCCCACAAAAGATTTTACTTTATGTTATTGGTTATTTTATGTATATTATATTTCTAGTATATTATGAGTAGGCTACTGTCCTAAAAACTTATTTCTTCTAGTCTATATATAATTTAACATTTGGTTAATAAGGAGTAGTTATCATATTATCCAATAATTTCCTAATTTTGTGAACATTATTTCTGCCTAAAAATAATTAATAAGAATAATAGATATATTTACATAGCTTTTCTACCTCAAAACATATCTTTGACAAACTTAGAGTTTTTGCCGAAAACGGTTTTCTTGACTTTAGAGTACTTTTTGTATTTTTCCTATAAATATTTTGACTCGTGAAAATTAGCTTTTAGGAATTGTAAATATTTTCTAAAACTCGTATATATAAATATTTATTTTCTTTGATTTTCTCCTGTCCGTATCCAAGTCCTATTGTTCCTATTCCTTCGCCCATTTCGAGACTACCTTATGTCCACCCTAACTAATTTGACCCTTCTGAATCTAATGGAACTGTCTGTGCCACCACACGAGGCCCCCATGTATAGTTGTTGCACCGAAGTCGCAGTTCATGCCACCATGATTATCGCAGCACACCAGGCGTCCTACCAGGCAAGACACCTTGCCATTTGCTGTTTAATTATTTTAGCTCATATTTCATGCATGTTCATTATTTTCTTTATGCAAAATAAACTGTGATACACGACATAACCTGTTAGAACTTACTGTTCATTTATATTCCTGATATGTATTATTTTTCTCACATTAAACCTAGATTTAAGGGACCACCTTGTGTGTTGCATTCATTGGCCTTGACACGTTGTAACACGAAGTTGTGTGTCACATGTAGAACATGGAAGTACGTGATTGGCTGGCCACCGGTACGTACAAGCCGTACGATAGGAATAACCGCTAATAGAGGTTGCATGCTAGTTTGACTTAGCGGTTATAGTGGTCATGTGTTGTGGATACAACACAGTAGGCATTGGGCGGTGTCACGCCCCGCTCTCGTAGGAGCGATCTTCCTCGCTAAGGCGTGATGCCGCACGGGCCTAGGTTGCGCCCGTGCAAGGCCAAGTCCAGAAACGGCCGATTTGAGTCTAGGCCACAGAGTCGCACAGAGTGTCCCCATTTGCAGCGGAAAGTAAAAATGAACACAAGTAGAAGCGAATCCAAACTCTTTATTGATTTTCAAGAAGTTTACAAGCGGCGCTAGGCCGATATTACAAATCGCTCAAGCTCTCTCTCTCTGAAACATAAAAGGCGTGCCAAGTGGCTTACAACATGGAATGATTCATGGCGATGTTCCGATACATTATGTCCTGTATAGGATGCTTCAGCTTCTAGCAACGTTCCAAGGCCCCAGAGTTGGCTCCGCGCCTTGACACGTTCGATGGAAGCTCCGCACCCGTCGGCGTCTCCTGCGTCCTGCAAGCACACTGTGGGGTTATCAGTACATTGTTATGCACTGGTGGGGAGGCTAGCTCGCCCACAATGTTATCATTACCAAACACGTTATATTTACTTTTGTGCACCGTCTATCATTCATTGTCTTTCAAATCTTGTCTTAGGATCAATTTTATGGCATATTGCATAGCCTATCTCGTGTTGCCAAATTCAAGTGTGTGCATGGAAATGAATGCACGACTTACCCATACTTACCGTCCGGCCTTCCCTGTCCAAAGTAAACCAAGTTAGACAACAGTACATATATTTTAACTTAACATGATTCATGAAAGCATTCAGTGTCAAGGGCGTGTTCCTGCCTCAGGTTCTAGCGTGTCGTGGGCATGTTCTAGCACGTCGTAGGCACGTTTTAGAGTGTTACAATTCAAGCATGTTCCGGATATTACATTCAAGCATGTTCAGGAGTGTTACATATCGAGCATGTTCAGCATGTTACATTTCAAGCATGTTCTGAGTGTTGTATTTCGAGCATATTCAGGAGGCACTTGTTTATTTAACTTAGACTACTTTGATTTCAATGCAAGGACTTGTACGTGGATTGCCACCAGCATAGTCCACTTAATCTACATGTACGGGTCGCTGGCTTTACAAGCCATTTTGGACATTCCCCTGTGGTATTTCTCAACTTAGCGTAGGGTGATGGCTGGTACACCTCGTTAAGTCTCTTGAATATACCCTGTACTTACGTCTCTTGGTGCCCAAGCCCGCACCCAAGCAGCCCGTAAGCCCCGTATTGATTCCGTCTAGGCCGGCCACGGTTTACCCCCCCCAACGCCCGTGCCGCAGAATCCTTCCACTCGACGGCCACGGTTTACCCCCCATCGCCCGTGCCGTTTGTCCACGACCATTTCGTATTATCTTGTCTTTTACTTAGCGGCTATCTCCGAGCCGTAGGCTAACCCTTAGCCATAATACGTTATCGACCAGGTTGGCGTCCGTGCAGCGCGGGTAGCGAGCCCCGTTGCACGTGCCCGTCACACCTGTCGCTAACGTCTTCCATGTCTTATCTTTCATGTATTCTTTCTTTCATTTCATTCTTTCACTTGTTCGTTCGTTCATAGAGTCATTCATGTATTTATTCATTCATTCGTTGATTCATTTATTCACGCATTATGCAACTCCCAGTGTGGGAGTCGCCTTGGCGACCCATCGGTCCCATAGCCTTCCAATGTTGCTAAACTCTACTCGGAACGACTATGTTGATAGCCTTCCCGTTTCATTGTTGTAAACCATTCATTGTTTCATTGTTTGAACGTATAAGGGACATGAACGTGAGCTTGTGCCTTAGCACGAGCGTAAAGCGCGGTGCGAGCGTTTCTATAATTGCCGAGTTCTTTTCCATATTCTAAACAAGCATGCAAGATGGGATTATTTCCTTAGCTAGGTGCGTTGAATCATTTATTAGCATGCATGGTGTTATCGCCTAGCGATTCTCGTGATAGTGTCCACATTTTTATGTGTCTAGGCTAAGCAAAGACGGGTTCATCGGAGCCACCCACCTTAGCGATGTTCGCATCGGCCGAGCGATACTCCGAGTGCGCCTTTGAAAGTCTAAGTCTGGATTCATCTTGACGGGCTAATGCAAGTTTTGCATCGATTCGCATCGATACCTCATCTGGTCGAAGCAACTCTTCGGGTCGACGGCTCGTTTTGAGTCGTTGCACTTGCCGTTTGAATCGGCGTTCTGCTAGGGCGGAGCGGGTCACTACATAATACACCACTCAAAACAAGTCTCGTCCTCGAGACTTCCTGAGTGCAGGTCATCCTACCGTTCCTTAACTCGGATCGTGTGCGCATCTTAGGCAACTTCCTATCGAATGGCTTTATCGTTCGATGGCATCGAACCGTACTCGGTTTCTTTCTAAGTTCCGTGTCTCATACGTTCGGTCAATTTTATCGAATGACTTTTTACTCATTTTAGAGCTGATGATACTTATTCAATTGTCATGTTTCTTCGATTCGGTTGCCATTTCGACGTGTCATGGAACTGGAATGGTTGCACGAGGCACGTTGTAATTCGTCAAATGCGAGGGTCGTAGGCTAAGGCAAATTCATTTTCGTTCATCTCGGTCATCGCGATGACCCGATTCGCCTCTCAAGCGTTCTCGTCCATGAAATCAGTATGATTTCTTCTTAGCGGGGTCGACCAAGTCAAATAAATTCTTGTCCAATTCAAGACCAAGTATTGCACTATCGTCGAGCATAACTTCCTATCAATGGTTCAATTTGTTGTACCAACTTTTACTAACACGATTTCACATTCACGACACTTGTTCACTCCCCAAGTCGTGCTAGAACTCATCGTATCACTTGGCCGGATCGTGCACGCATTTCAGGCGTCCCCAAAATACCTGCATTCAGCCTAGCCGCATGATAGAGAATTTGTCATTCTCACTCGAGTCGCATCGTGCACATACCCAGGCGTCCCTGAAATATTTGCATGTCAGCCGAGTCTCGTGAGTAGGGTTTCCTATATTCGTGATTCATGCTATCCGTCCATGCCAATCCTCAAGATCAATCTTTTGATTGCTAACACATGAAACAGGGGCATCTCGCCTAACCGCTAGGCCCTCTTTTCGAGGCTAAGTCAATGTCAGGATTGGAATCATAGTTCCCCAACAATAATGCCAACACTGACCCCAATCCTAGGGTTAAACCAAAGTCGGTAGTACGAGATTTTCTACCCAAGCTCGCGTCACTCAGATTTCTAAACATCGAGCACGATCACCTATTCTCATCAAGGCATTCGTCGCGCATCGCAACGAATTCAAATCCATTCAAATCACTAAATCGACATACTCCAGATATCCATTCTAACCAATTCATGTATTCGATCACGAGTTCATCTAGCTTTAACAATATGTTGCGCCCCAATCTCACGCGAGTCCGATTATCCACGGTGGTCCATGAATCACCATGCAACGCTCCCGCGGAATAATCATTCTCATCGGGGCGTAACTCTTGCTTACGTCTAGACTGATTCATTCTCGATACGCGGATTGGACCTACTCAATCCTCAAACTTCATCATTCAAGCACACCAAATCATTCTCAAGTCACCTTTGCATCAAACCACAAGTCGAAGCACACAAACTGCCACGCCATGCTAGTTCAATCACCTCCGCTGTATGAATCACCATACCAGCGCTCATGCGGAGTGATCGCTCTAATCGGCGCGACGCATGTGCGAGACTGGAGTTGTGCTCGCATAAGACAAGAATGTCGACGTTGGGGTTTTCGTCGAAGAAATCCAAACACTTCATTTTCATCCAAGCCGCGATCTCTATTCGACAGTCCGACCGTCATTCATTCAACCAGAAATCCTCGAGCCACGTCTATATTTTCCTCGACACGTTTTAATACCCCGAGTATAGCATCCAACGGAACAATGACATTTGCACGATCGTCATTCGCCGAGTCAGAGTACCCCCGAGCTATCGCATATCGATCTTTGATACGCCTCAATACCATCGACGATATGCGTAACCTGACGATCTTCCTTTGCAACCAATTTCGAGTCATGCGACGATGCCGTTGTCCGAGTTGGATATTCCATAATTTCATTTAATATTCAAGATCAAGTTCATCTGCTATTCCTCAAGCTCGTTTCAAGATTGTTGTTCAAAATTCAAGTCATATTTCATTTGTATCAATCCGAAATCGTACGTGCGATCTAAGTTTCCTCGATCAAGACCATTTATTTCCATTCATCGTTCCGAGTCATTTTCTAACATGCGTTACCCATTCACAAGTTGTCCAGCGACATCTCGTTCGGGACTTTTAAAGTCACGGCCAACTAAGCGTGACACGTTCTAAGGCTTTGCGCGATTGCATCGCTTCGCCGACATACTCGTTCTATCCGTTAATCCTTTAGTCTCGCTAGAACAATTTCTATAACGTCCATACACCACTCAGGGTTCGAGCCACTCGACTAGTCGTTGATACTCATTTTTATTCTTCTCCGAGCCTATCACATACACCACTCGGGTTCAAGCCATTCTATAAATCCTTAATCACGTTTGCGTCATTTGCTAAGACATTCTCCAAATTCGTTCGACGAATCTCTAGCGTAATCGCTCAGGTCGTATCGATGCACCAAGTCGTTCGCACTATTCTTCAAAATCCAAGTCAATCTTCCGTGCACGCCTAAGCGTGAACTTGATAGCGTTCCTATCGATATACACTCTAAGTGTAGTTTCGTTTCCGACCGAGCGGTACTTGATATCGCTCGCAACTCGATTGCACCAAAAAGTCGAGGTGCGCGACACGCGGACTAAGTTGTGCCGCATAACCATCCCGTGCGGACTATACTCATGTTTGCACGCTCAGTTGCTAGGGTCAACGCAAGACTAGTTAGGCACGCACGAGACATGTTAACTTTGCATGTGTTCTCTATCGAGTCATGTTTAATATCGTTCGGCACAAAGGCCTTCGTCTATCGATCCCGTTCAACCGAGTACTTGTACGAGCTTTCGAAAATATTAGACTTATTATATGGAACATCCCAGGGCACAATGAGAGAGAGCGTACACTTCCTTTTCCAATGACGAGCTTTCAAAACTGAGAAATCGACATGAAGTCCAAGGACGTAAAGCCGTGCTCTGATACCAATCTGTCACGCCCCGCTCCCGTAGGAGCGATCGTCCTCGCTAAGGCGTGATGCCGCACGGGCCTAGGTTGCGCCCGTGCAAGGCCAAGTCCAGAAACGGCCGATTTGAGTCTAGGCCACAGAGTCGCACAGAGTGTCCCCATTTGCAGCGGAAAGTAAAAATGAACACAAGTAGAAGCGAATCCAAACTCTTTATTGATTTTCAAGAAGTTTACAAGCGGCGCTAGGCCGATATTACAAATCGCTCAAGCTCTCTCTCTCTCTCTGAAACATAAAAGACGTGCCAAGTGGCTTACAACATGGAATGATTCTTGGCAATGTTCCGATACATTATGTCCTGTATAGGGTGCTTCAGCTTCTAGCAACGTTCCAAGGCCCCAGAGTTGGCTCCGCGCCTTGACACGTTCGATGGAAGCTCCGCACCCGCCGGCGTCTCCTGCGTCCTGCAAACAGACTGTGGGGTTATCAGTACATTGTTATGCACTGGTGGGGAGGCTAGCTCGCCCATAATGCTATCATTACCAAACACGTTATATTTACTTTTGTACACCGTCTATCATTCATTGTCTTTCTAATCTTGCCTTAGGATCAATTTCATGGCATATTGCATAGCCTATCTCGTGTTGCCAAATTCAAGTGTGTGCATGAAAATGAATGCACGACTTACCCATACTTACCGTCCGGCCTTCCCTGTCCAAAGTAAATCAAGTTAGACAACAGTACATATATTTTAACTTAACATGATTCATGAAAGCATTCAGTGTCAAGGGCGTGTTCCTGCCTCAGGTTCTAGCGCATCGTGGGCATGTTCTAGCACGTCGTAGGCACGTTTTAGAGTGTTACAATTCAACCATGTTCCGGATATTACATTCAAGCATGTTCAGGAGTGTTACATATCGAGCATGTTCAGCATGTTACATTTCAAGCATGTTCTGAGTGTTGTATTTCGAGCATGTTCAGGAGGCACTTGTTTATTTAACTTAAACTACTTTGATTTCAATGCAAGGACTTGTACATGGATTGCCACCAGCATAGTCTACTTAATCTACATGCACGGGTCGCTGGCTTTACAAGCCATTTTGGACATTCTCCTGTGGTATTTCTCAACTTAGCGTAGGGTGATGGCTGGTACACCCCGTTAAGTCTCTTGAATATACCCTGCACTTACGTCTCTTGGTGCCCAAGCCTGCACCCAAGCAGCCCGTAAGCCCCGTATTGATTCCGCCTAGGCCGGCCACGGTTTACCCCCCCAACGCGCGTGCCGCAGAATCCTTCCACTTGACGGCCACGGTTTAACCCCCCATCGCCCGTGCCGTTTGTCCACGACCATTTCGTATTATCTTGTCTTTTACTTAGCGGCTATCTCCGAGCCGTAGGCTAACCCTTAGCCATAATGCGTTGTCGACCAGGTTGGCGTCCGTGCAGTGCGGGTAGCGAGCCCCGTTGCACGTGCCCGTCACACCTGTCGCTAACGTCTTCCATATCTTATCTTTCATGTATTCTTTCTTTCATTTCATTCTTTCACTTGTTCGTTCGTTCATAGAGTCATTCATGTATTTATTCATTCATTCGTTGATTCATTCATTCACGCATTATACAACTCCCAGTGTGGGAGTCGCCTTGGCGACCCATCGGTCCCATAGCCTTCCAATGTTGCTAAACTCTACTCGGAGCGACTATGTTGATAGCCTTCCCGTTTCATTGTTGTAAACCATTCATTGTTTCATTGTTTGAATGTATAAGGGACATGAACGTGAGCTCGTGCCTTAGCACGAGCGTAAAGCGCGGTGCGAGCGTTTCTATAATTGTCGAGTTCTTTTCCATGTTCTAAACAAGCATACAAGATGGGATTATTCCCTTAGCTAGGTGCGTTGAATCATTTATTAGCATGCATGGTGTTATCGTCTAGAGATTCTCGTGATAGTGTCCACATTGTTATGTGCCTAGGCTAAGCAAAGACGGGTTCATCGGAGCCACCCACCTTAGCGATGTTCGCATCGGCCGAGCGATACTCCGAGTGCGCCTTTGAAAGTCTAAGTCTGGATTCATCTTGACGGGCCAATGCAAGTTTTGCATCGATTCGCATCGATACCTCATCTGGTCGAAGTAACTCTTCGGGTCGACGGCTCGTTTTGAGTCGTTGCACTTGCCGTTTGAATCGACGTTCCGCTAGGGCAGAGCGGGTCACTACAGGCGGGGAGGACAATTCCTTAGCGTATGGGCTTCGATGCACTTCCCTTGTGACCCGGACTCTCTGCTGGAGATACGGGGTTGATGACCCATGGTTACTGACGGCCACTGACGTTTCTGCGGAACGTCATACTCTTACTGATGGGGCCTCTGGTGCCCAAGGGGGGACTATGTCGATCCTATTCAGCCAGGGCCCATGCGTAGGAAGGATTGTTCTTAACTACATTTCACTTAGAACGGTAGGTTACCTTATCCGTTAAGTACGAGTACTTTTGGTTTGGGTACTTGTATCTGACCATGGCTTGGAACAATAACTTGTCGCAGATTAGTTCGTCACATCTTGTCCTTGTTTGGTTGTAGGTGTGACTTACTACTTCGATGAGAAGGTATTGAACCTTGTTGGGGTCCGGATACCATATTGGATTCATGGCATGAAAAGATACGTCACAGTGAATTAGTTTACCATTTCCTGTCCTTGTTTGGTTAAGGAGATGGTACGCTCGTTCAGTAGGTGCGTATTGGACCATGTTATAATTCAATTGACTTATTTATTTGAGCAATATTTATTCAGTTTATATGGCATGATATTATGTGTCTTGTTACATCCCTCTAAGGACCTGGTTATCTCTCCAGGTGTGTGCTATTGTCTTTCGCAGGTGCTTTAGCTCTGGCCGTGTTCATTGCTATTTCTCGAGGATGATTGCGCTTGGATCGTCTTCGCTTCGCTCGCCACTCATTTCATTTTCTATGTACTTTTCTTTATTTTGTTGGTAGTGGATTTGTCTCCGCCCAACATATTGTATCAAGACAAATTCCTTCTCATTATGATATCTTTTATTAATTTATTCTGCGTGGATGAGATTAGTTATGATTCTACTGCATTTTACAGCTTATGTATTCATACGAGGATTTCATATATTGGAGTATACTTCGTATGAATACAGCTGGCATGTCGATGTACCTAGTCCTACGTATTTTGGGACTGGGGCGTTACACATGACATGATTATTGATGCTTGTCTTAACAATAACGATCGGGGGTCCAGTTCTGTTCACGCGAAGGGTTACAACCCCGGTCCTTATTTGGTTTAAGGGTTGTAACCTGGCTCCCGGAGCAGTTCTGTGTCCTCTCTTCGTTTATTGTCTTATTTCAACCCCATGCCATGTTCGTCATGTTTTACCTTACCTTAATACCAGGATTATTTATACTGGCCTTAGCAATAAAGATCAGGGGTCCTGTTCTGTTCAGGCGAAGGGTTACAACCCTAGTCCTTGTTTGGTTTAAGAGTTGTAACCTGGCTCCCGGAGCAGTTCTGCGTCCTCTCTTCGCTTATTGTCTTCACTATACCAATAGTATTTGAGACGGGTTTCTATTCAGGTGAAGGGCTGCAACCCCGGTCCTTGTTTGGTTTAAGGGTTGTGACCTGGCTACTTGAATGGTTTCTTCGTACTCAGTTTACTGTTGTTATCTCTATTATTATCAGTTCTATATTTATTATTTGTCTTTAATATTCTATTGTGATATGCTGGTTTTAGTTTCTAAGTGAAGCCTCCTTTGAGGCACTTGCTCTTTCTGGGGTCTGACCCAGCTGGTTTTGTGTGGCCAGATATCGGAGCAGCACCAGAGGATCCACCTGTCTTCCAGCCAAATGGTGACCACCAGGCGTAACCCTGGCAACGAGTGAGTTTCTTTTTGTCCTCCCACTTATTTGTAAAATTATTCTTTTGATGGCGTTTAGCCGGCGAGCACGTGTTAGCTCGTATTGCACCTTATTTACTGTCTGCCTACGTGCTGTAACATGATTGGCAAATCCTAGGGTTGATTATGTATGACTGAAACTCTTGCTAGTCTTGATATTTTGTACGACTAGCTTCATGATCATCCAGTATGTAATGTATGGGACGCCTTGCTATTATATATTGGTGCTCTGACATCTTGTAACTATTATTGCTTGCTTGAGATTGAGACAATAGGCTTGTTCATGACCATAGGAGACTGTTGGCTTGTAGTTAAACCCTCATGTATCTAGACAGTCGTGACCGTATAGCGAGGTGGGTTGCACTTCAATATACGTAGCTGGCTATGTACGCCCCCGCTCTCCAGTATTCTGGTTCTGGGGCGTTACATGGGCCCAACAGACATGAAATACAACGTGCACTAAACAGTGCGTATCGCAGGACATCTAAAAAATTTATATATATATTTGAGTGGCACCCCACTTGGATGACCTATTTATGCGGTGCACCCCACATTGTTTGCTAAATGTATAAGTTATCCCATATTGTACGAAAAACGTGAAAAAACTAACATCATAGGAGTTTAACACTATTTACGTGACGAAAATACTCTTAACCGTTGTATCATCGTTGCCACCCCCTCCCCGACCTCGCCGCTGCTCCGCCCCCCTCCCCGACCTTGTCGCTGCACCCCCCTCCCCGACCTCGCCGCGACGAGGGAGGGGAAGGGGGGGGCAGCGGCGAGGTCATATTGGACGAAAAACGTGAAAAAACTAACATCATAGGAATTTAACACTATTTACGTGACGAAAATACTCTTGACCGTTGTATCGCCGCTGCCACCCCCTCCCCGACCTCGCCGCTGCTCCGCCCCCTCCCCGACCTTGTCGCTGCACCCCCCCTCCCCGATCTCGCCGCGACGAGGTCCGGGAGGGGGGGGGAGCAGCGGCGAGGTCGGGGAGGGGGGGAGAGGTGGTTGTGGTGGTGGTGGAGGTGATGGTGAAGGTGGTATTGGTGACGACAGGGGGGGCAGCGGAGGGGGGGGGAGCTAGGGCGCGACGGATGGGGGCAGCGGTGGTGCTGTTGGTGAAGATGATGGTGGTGGAGGTGATGATGATGAAGGTGATGGTAGTGGTGGTGGTGGTGGTGGTGGTGATGAGCGCGGCAGCGGCGGGGCGGGGGCGCGGCAGCGACGGAGATACGACATCGGAGCGGGAGGTGAAGGGAAGCAGAATTTGGGTTGAAATTCGGAGGGTATTTTCTTTTTAATTTTCCTTCAGGGGTATTTTCGTCACGGAAATAGGATTAAACTCCTATGTTGTTAGTTTTTCACGTTTTTTTGTCAAATATGGGATAACTTATACATTTAGGAAATAATGTGGAATGTACCACATAAATAGGTCATCCAAGTGGAATGTCACTCAAATTTTTCAAAAAAAAAAAAAAATTGATCCAAAACACACATGGAGCGCAAAACATGATCAGAGTTTAGTTTTATTTTTTCCAATACTATTTTTTCCATTTTTTTTCCTCCTTAACCCTAAAAAAAAAACAGGAATTACAATTCCCTTCGGATTAGCTTAATCAATACTGGGCGTTCAGAGCTTGGAATCCAGCGGCATCAGCCCCAATTCTCTGCACGTCTCCGGAAACGCGGCCCTCCTCGCCTCCTCCACCGCGAATCCGTCCCCCGCGCCGGCGAGCTCCTCGGCCATCCTGACGGCCGCCTCCACCGTCTCCTCCGCCCCGGCCACCGCCGCGTCCACGATCCCCATCTCCACCCCCCTCTCCGCCGTCACCTTCCTCCCCGCCAGCACCACGTCCCTCAGCGCCCTCGGGTCCCGGATCTTCTCCCGCAAGAGGCTCGCGAAGTAATCGGCGGGGATCGGCAACCCCAGGTCCAGCTCGCTCATGTACAGCACCCCGCGGTCCGACCGCATGACCGCGTAGTCGTGCGCGAGCACCAGGCCGACCCCGGCGGCGGCGGCGTGGCCGGACACGGCGGCGACGGTGGGGATGGGGAGGGATAGGAGGGCAGAGAGGATCCGCCTCAGCGAGGAGCCGAGGAGGGGGAGGCCGGCGGTCGGGGAGGCCCTGAGGAAGGAGACGTCGAAGCCGTTGCAGAAGAACTTCCCTTCGGCCGCGGTGACGAGCGCGCGCCCGCGCCCGTGGCGGCCGACGTCGGCGCGGACGGCGGAGATGGCGTCGGAGATGGAGTCCAGGAGGCTCGGGTTGAGGCGGTGCTCGGTGGCGCCGGTGAGTTTGAGTATGTACACACACCCTCTCTTCTCTAGACTGCACATTTTTTTTTTTCTGTGTGGAATTTTTTGAGTTTTTGAGGTGGAGAGTGGAGATAGAAAGAGAAGGGCTAATTATATTGGCACAGCCAAAAGTGATCGTCCTACCCACTTTTCTGATAGTCCAATCTACAGACTGTACTGTCAGAAAAGTGGACAGTACTTGCCAGAAAAATTAAAAAAATGGACTAGCCTCGATCACTTTTAGTTGTGTCCATATAATTAGCCTAAGAGAAGTCAAGACATTAGCAATTAGGGAATCAATTATTCTCTTTCCTAAGAATCAATCCAATTGCATTATGCGATTATGGCAGTATTGCACTGCGGAGGATTTAGAAGCCCGAAACACAGGCCCACCCGATTTAACCCGTTTAGTGTAGATATGGATACTAACGGGTTAGACATAACGAGCCTGATCCGTCGAAGTGGGTTGGGAAAGAAAAGTTATAATTTTTCTATGTTTTTGGTGCAAAAGAAATTGAGGAGGAAAGGAAAATGATTTCCATAGAAGAAAAATTAGGAAAAAAAAGTAATTCCATCCATATAAGTAAGGAATCACTTTCCCACATTGAAGTATTCATTTTTTTTCTAAATTCTTTGGCATTTCAAACATCGGAAAGAAAAATTAATGAGAATTGTGATTTCCTTTTCCTTCTATTCCGCGAACCAAACGAGGCCTAAAAGCGAAAACCGAATAAGTCTTATGCAAACATGCATATATTTTGAACCGAAATTTTGATAATTTAACAACTAGTCCAACTTTGGACACAACTTTCAAATACAACAAATGTGTGTATAAAAAAATTATTTTTAATATAAATTAACCACGATCCCAACTTTGCATTTGACCCATTAAATAATAGAAATATTTGTTGGATTTTGGTCTTTTTCAAAGTGAATTTTAGTCCTACATCGGCTAGACCAAAGGACTTGTATCTCTATATATTAGCTTTGCTAGTTTAGAGATGCACATGTGGTGTGGAGGTGCACATGGGTGTGCCATGTGCGGTTATTTTTCTAATGAAAAAAAAGGCTAAATCAACAATTGAAAGCATTCATGCTTTTTGCTCTTGGAAAATTTATTTCCATGGGAGCTAAGCCCCGTAGGGACTTAGCGACTCGGACTCGGACTCGGGCTCGGGCTCATGGGATCATGCGCTCTGTCGCGTGGAGTGCAAGGAGCACAGGGTGCGCGCAGTTGGCGCAACTTGCAGCAGAACGTGCGTTTGCACGTTCTGGGCGGTTGCTACATGTTCGGGGTAATTTTTACCATGACCCTAACTTTGTGGCAACCGAGCAGTTGCTGCAGGGGGCCCAACAGACATGTAATACAACGTGCACTAAACAGTGCATATCGCCGGACATCTAAAAAAAAAATGAGTGGCACCCCACTTGGATGACCTATTTATGCGGTGCATCCCACATTGTTTGCTAAATGTATAAGTTATCCCACATTGAACGAAAAACGTGAAAAACTAACATCATAGGAGTTTAACCCTATTTACGTGACGAAAATACTCCTGGCCGTTGTATCGCCGCTGCCACCCCCTCCCCGACCTCGCCGCTGCTCCGCCCCCCTCCCCGACCTTGTCGCTACACCCCCCCTACCCGACCTCGCCGCGGCGAGGGAGGGGAAGGGGGGCAGTGGCGAGGTCGGGGAGAGGTGGTTGTGGTGGTGGTGGTGGTGAAGGTGATGGTGACTGTGATGGTGATGATGAAGGTGGTGGTAGTGGTGGTGGTGGTGAGTGCGGCAGCGGCGGGGCGGGGATACGACATCGGAGCGGGAGGGGAAGGGGAGCAGAATTTGGGTTGGAATTCGGAGGGTATTTTCTTTTTAATTTTCCTTCAGGGGTATTTTCGTCACGGAAATAGGATTAAACTCCTATGTTGTTAGTTTTTCACGTTTTTCGTCAAATATGGGATAACTTATACATTTAACAAATAATGTGGGATGTACCACATAAATAGGTCATCCAAGTGGGACGTCACTCAAATTTTTAAAAAAAAAAAAAAATTATCCAAAACAACACATGGAGCGCAAAACATGATCAGAGTTCAGTTTTATATTTTCCAATACTATTTTTCCATTTTTTTCCCTCCTTAACCCTAAAAAAAAAAAAACAGGAATTACAATTCCCTTCGGATAGCTTAATCAATACTGGGCGTTCAGAGCTTGGAATCCAGCGGCATCAGCCCCAATTCTCTGCATGTCTCCGGAAACGCGGCCCTCCTCGCCTCCTCCACCGCGAATCCGCCCCCCGCGCCGGCGAGCTCCTCGGCCATCCTGACGGCCGCCTCCACCGTCTCCTCCGCCCCGGCCACCGCCGCGTCCACGATCCCCATCTCCACCCCCCTCTCCGCCGTCACCTTCCTCCCCGCCAGCACCACGTCCCTCAGCGCCCTCGGGTCCCGGATCTTCTCCCGCAAGAGGCTCGCGAAGTAATCGGCGGGGATCGGCAACCCCAGGTCCAGCTCGCTCATGTACAGCACCCCGCGGTCCGACCGCATGACCGCGTAGTCGTGCGCGAGCGCCAGGCCGACCCCGGCGGCGGCGACGTGGCCGGACACGGCGGCGACGGTGGGGATGGGGAGGGAGAGGAGGGCGGAGAGAACCCGCTTCAGCGAGGAGGAGAGGAGGGGGAGGCCGGCGGGCGCGGAGGCCCTGAGGAAGGAGAGGTCGAGGCCGTTGCAGAAGAACCTCCCTTCGGCCGCGGTGACGAGCGCGCTTCCGCGCCCGTGGCGGACGACGTCGGAGCGGACGGCGGAGAGGGCGTCGGAGATGGAGTCCAGGAGGCTCGGGTTGAGGCGGTGCTCGGTGGCGCCGGTGAGTTTGAGTATGTACACACACCCTCTCTTCTCTAGACTGCACATTTTTTTTTTTTTGGGAATTTTTTGAGTTTTTGAGGTGGAGAGTGGAGAGAGAAAGAGAAGTCAAGACATTAGCCATTAGGGAATCAATTATTCTCTTTCCTAAGAATCAATCCAATTGCATTATGCGATTATGGCAGTATTGCACTGCGGAGGAGTTAGAAGCCCGAAACACAGGCCCACCCGATTATAACCCGTCAAGTGTAGGCCGGATATGGATACTGATCGGTCCGACATAACGAGCCTGGACCAGCCCACTTTTCATATCCCTAATCTTAAGAGCAAATGCACTGTCAATGGTTGGCGTGAGCTTTGTTATTCGGTTTTAGACCGAAAATCGAACCTAACAGAACCGAAGAAAACAGAACCGAAGAACCGAATAAGAGAATCATTCGATTTGAAAAAAAAATTGGGTTGATTTCGAATTTGGGTTCACGGAATAATCGGGTTGGAAAAGGAAAGTGATAATTTTTCTACGTTTGGGTGCCAAAGAAATTGAGTAGGAAAGGAAAGTGATTCCCAATAGAAGAGAAATTAGGAGAAAAAGTGATTCCATCCATCCAAGTAAGGAATCACTTTCCCACATTGAAGTATTCACTTTCCTTTCTAAATTCTTTGGCATTTTCAAACATCAAAAAGAAAAATTAATGAGAATTGTGATTTCCTTTCCCTTCTATTCTGCGAACCAAACGAGGCCTAGCCGCCTAAAAGCGAATACCGAATAATTCTTATGCAATTATGTAAATACTCTCAATTTTATGCACGTTTTGTGATTAAAAATGTATATATTTTGAAAACAACAATTACATGCATATATTTTGAACCGAAACTTTGATAATTTAACAATTAGTCCAACTTTGGACACAACTTTCAAATACAACAAATGTGTGTATAAAAAAAATTATTTTTAATATAAATTAACCACGATTCCAACGTTGCGTCCGACCCATTAAATAATAGAAATATTCTAACCGAACAAACCAAATTGATTATCGGTTCAGTTTCGATTTTGGTTAATTTCGATTCGGTTTTAGATTTTTAGAATTTTGGTTTATTCGTACGCACCCCTTAATCATTAGGCAAAACAATGAAAATCCACTTGTCATTTCCTCCAAGTGCCACGATTGTTTCCAAAACGCAACGAAGTGTTTCTATGATGGAGTGTTTGGATGGGTATAAGTGGACATGGACGTGTGGAAGTGGTTGGATGTGGAGATCATTTTTGCACATCCAATGGTTGGCTTTACTTAGATACTAGTTATTTACGTTAAAAAAAGAGAGTCTACAATATGATCGAAATATACAAATTTAAATTATGTTAGAATATTTTAAATATAATTTGAATATATTTTAGTTATGATTTATTATAAATTATTTTTAAACTTTTGGATATGTGTTTAGTTAGATAATATGATGTAGTTAGTTTAAATATAATCTAAATTCTATATATATATATATATATATATATATATATATATATATATATATGGGAGCGGATCGGGAGCCCCGTCCGCGGAGCCCCGCCGAAGCCCCCGCGATCCTTAGCCGTTGGATCGCGCGGGCGGGCGCGGGCCCCACGCGGGCCCCGCGCGATCCGATGGTGCAGGGGGGGGCGGGGCTTCGGCGGGGCTCCGCGGGCGGGGCCTTTGATCCGCTCCCTATATATATATATATATATATATATGCAGTTAGGAGGATTTTAGGTTTTAATTTTATTTTAAACTACATGAAAATATAACTACGGTTACGGGACTTTAAATTTTTTTTAAACGAAATGATTGATGACACACGACTTAGATGGCTTAATCTTAAGCCGTTTGAAGCCCCCTTATATTAGTAGATATAGGGACAATAAGTGGTTTCATAATTACTTTTCACTTATTGTCATCTGCATGTCAAGTGCAAAAATATGCCAATTCACTTGCATTTTTTACTAAAGTAATCGACTGCTATTTATTTGAATTACTAAAATAAAGTACTTATTTGATTATACTTATTTAGATGATCAACTAATAAATAGTTTGTAGCATTAATTATTGAGCTACTAATATTACTTAATACAATATACTTAATTATTCAAATAGTTATTTATTTGTAATTACTTAATTTTTAGATGATTCATTAATAAAATAGTTTGTGATATTAATTATTGAGCTACTAATATTATTTTTTATACATTATAATTATTTAATAAAATAGTTTGTAATATTAATGTTTAATATTTAAATGAGAAAAAGTAAAATAATTAGTATCAGTAAATAATGTAGCATTTAGTTAAATAATTAATTCAATTTGTTATAAATATAATTATTATTATTTTAGTTTATGTGGCTTTTAAATATCTTCTGCAGCTAGCAGATTTTCAGTGGCCACGAGGGACTGGACTGATTCATGTAGATGTGCAACATTAGAAAAGATTACAGGTTGGTTCAATTGGCTACGGAAGCCTGTGCAGATGAGGCTCTAGCACAAGTGCAGCAGGCACATCTGTGAATACAGGGCGTCCGCTGCCAACAGGGCCGGCCCAAGGGATTGGGTTATCATATCCGGAGCTAATTTTAGTTACCTCCGTATTATAGGCCTAACCTGGAGGGTCATCTGCGATCCCGACCTCCTGTAGGGTCACTTTAAATCTGGGGGTTGTCCTAAAAATAGAGGATTTGTTCAAGTCCGAAGTCTTGTCTGGTTTATTCCTAGGCCGACTCTGGATGTCAAGCTGTCCAGAAACTGTCGCTACGTTTGTTCATCTGAAAGTAGCCGTTCAGGAAGAACTTATACGTACGTTGGTCGACGTACAAACAGCTAATGGAAAATCGCAAGGACATGCTCGGTTTTGATCGCCATGACCATGCAACAGGTGCTTGTGCGGACAAGGCTCTACTGCAGCTGCAGGGGACATGGCTGGGAAAAAAGAGCACGTGATGCCCTTGCCGTGCCAGTCATTCGAGAACGCAGCAACATCATAAGGATTCTAATCGACAACAGATCGAGACGAGAAACGCCAACTGTACCAACCATCGTTAGCGGATTCAGAATTACAATTCACAGAAGAATTTACATACAACACCTTCGATTTTTTATTTAGTGTAATAATATATTAATATAAATTCACTTGGCCCTGTCCCCGGTGCCTGTCATGTGGATCCGTCACTGGCCCACTGCCGACCATCCGTCGTGGCAAATGGTTAAGGAAGTCCGGCTGGCTCCGCCACTTTAGGGGGAACTTAAAGGCGCAAACTACTACTCAAGTATTATTTGTAGGGTTTTGATTCTGGACATCAAGTTCAGTGTTTCGTTATTAAATTGATTTATTCTTTTTATTTACTTTCTGAATCTACTCATGGGTCTGGATTGATATTGGCCGATGCTAATAGCACTACACAAAGTATAGTGGCTGCCATCATTTTTCAGTTATGGACTGTCAAAATTTTAACAATCTTTTGTGAACAAGCATTCTTTCTTATGTATATATTCTTTCTTCTCATTGTATATAGTACTAGTCATAACCCGTGTCCATCGGGCACGGTTCATTTAAGTATTCTCCCTCAAAATCTTGGACCCCAATTTTAAACGAACAATAATAATTATGAGACCCCATCAAAATATTAAATTCCAACCACTGCTGGATGTGAATTTTCTTTGGATTCCCCATAAAACCTCACCCTCAATAATGCTCATCCACAACCATTATGAGTGCAAACTCCACTCTTTGGATTCCCTATAAAATCCCACTCTCAATAATGCTCATTCTCCATAAAATCCCACTCTCAATAATGCTCATTCTTCATAAAATCCCACTCTCAATAATGCTCATCCACAACCATTATGAGTGCAAACCCCACTCTTTGGATTTCCCATAAAATCTCACTCTCAATAATGCTCATCCACAACCGTTGATTCACCAAGATTAAATCCCAACCACTCTTTATCTTGGCACAATCAGCCCTAGGATTCAAAAACCTTTGTGTTTTGTATAAGAAATGTAAATAAATTGAGAGACTAAAGCATAGGTACTCAGTAACTCAATCGAATGTTGAATTACCACAATGTCTAAAAATGTATATATATATATATATATATATATATATATATATATATATATATATATATGTTGCCCACCACCACCAACTGGGGATTGATATTTTAAGTTATCAGTTTTCTTTCTTCTAAGCTTTCTGATACCATTATTTGTTGCCCCACTTCTGAATCTAAGCTGGTTAAAACTCTCTTCGATGGCTACATTTTGTAAGGTTAAGATTGTCACATTTTCTATATGATCTGAAAAACCTAGTTTCATTGGGGGCTTTCAAGGGCTTGGAGGTTGTAGTATCAGTCCTTTTCTTTGTATATTGTTTCGGATTAAACACTTGATACCTGCAAGAAGAGTTTTATTAGGGTACAGTACCAACATCTCTCTCTGAAAATCAATCTATTTTCCAAACAAATTCAAATTAGGGTGTGTTTGATTGCAAGGTGGAAAATACGTGGAAAAGAAATTAATTCCATGGAATTATTTTTCTAGGAAAAAAATTCCATGAAATTTTAAAATTTTCTATGGAAAACTTAATTTAGCTGTTTGATTGTCATTATTTTCCACGAAAAATAGTTATTTTCCATGGAAAATGATATTTTCCAATGGGTTAGACAAGTTTCATTTTCCACCATTTTAGAAGAAAATATGGAAAATGATAGTTTTTTGGAAAATATTTCCATGGAAAATATAAGCTATCAAACACTACAATTGGTGGAAAATTTGTGGTGGAAATATTTTCCATGGAAAAAACGCCCAATCAAACATATAGCCTAAGTATAAGCAAGGGTAAACTTAGGATCATATGCGGAATTTTTTCTCCCATATAAGTTCGTACACTTCCAACCCACCCTAGCACACCTTAGCCCACTTCAGTTCGAATTTTTTGTCCTGTCCTTGCTTAGTGTACATTACCAACATCCCTTTCTCCGAAATTAATCCATTTCCCAAACAAATTTGAATTAGAGAATAAGCAGGGGTAAACTTAGGGTTAGAGGCGGCATTACATTGTGAACCAATTTTTTTTTTTTCATATGTTTTTTTCTTCTATATAAGTCCGTCAACGTCCAGACCTCCTCAACCAATCTCAGTTCCAATTTAGTGTTCAGCTATTACTTAGTTTACATTACTAACATCCCTCTCTCCGAAAATCAATCCATTTCCCAAAAAAAATTCGAATTAGAGCGTAAGCAAGGGTGAACTTGGGGCCCGAGGCGGAACCACATTGTGAACCAAAAAAAAAAAAGAAATTATATATTTTTCTCCTATATAAGTCTGTCCACATCCAGCCTACCCTAGCTCATCTCAGTCCACCTCAGTTCGAATTTCCTGTTCCACCCTTGCTTAGTGGACATTACCAACACCCCTCTCTCCGAAAATCAATCCATTTCTCAAACAAATTTGAATTACCAACATCCATCTCTTTGAAAATCAAACCATTTTTCAAACAAATTTGAATTAGAGAATAAGTCACAAACTTTCTATATTGTTTGACAATGCCCTCATGCATATTGTGATGCCCTCACGTTCACATACGCTATTACCCAACAATATGCACGAGGGCATTAAATCCAATATGACGAAAATGTCTTTGACATTATCACAACGAAAGAACTAGTAATTAAGATTTAAGGGGGCTGAAGACGTCCCTTAAATTTTGTTATCTTTGAAAAATATAATATAACTTGTTAAAATTATGAAATACAAAGTGTAAGAAACAATAGGTACGGAAATATAGTAGAGATCATAACGTGCCCTAACTTTAGTTGTTGGAAAAATATAGTATAATTTATTGGAAAGAAATTTGTATACGTTCTTGGGCTCCGTCATCATTCAATCATAGGCTCATAGCTAAGCCCATAGATATGTTGTAAACAATTTTCTTGTCTCACACCACTTAAGTTTTGCATGCTTCGTAACAAGTTTGGGTACTTTAAGGCCTCGTTTGGTTCATGGATTTAAGGTAGGAAAGTTGTTCCTTTCCTTTATTTGGTAGCCACAAATTTGGGAATCAATTTTCTGACAAGGGGAAAAATTGGTGGGAATATGGTTCCACTCAAGATCCATGGGATTGATTTTTCCTCCTCCTTTTCCAACATTTATTACAAAAGTTATGACAAAAGTAACCATGTGTCATTGCTTATTTTACCATTAATGCTATTTTTATAATATTATTTTTATTTTAAAAGGTAAGGATATTATTGGAACATTGTTATATTTTGCTTTCCTTTCCTAGGTAATTTTCTTGTTTTACCAAAGAACGGAACAAAAATGTGACATGAATCCTACTTTCCCATTCCTATGGAAAATAGAAGGGAATTCATTTCCTTTCCGTGAACCAAACGAGGCCTAAAGTCCGTTGTTGTCATATTTTACTATTAGTTCTATTTTCATCCTCAATTTCAAAGCCATTAAATCCTAACTCACCTTCCATTTCTCAATCCTACCGCCAACCTCAAACAATAGCTACAACTTTTAACTCCTTCTTGGATCAATCACCCACTTTCCTTGGCCACTCTCTCCTCAGCTCGTTCACCCTCAAACCAAATAAACGAAAACCTAACCACCTAACAAACCCATATCAATTTTCCAATTCACTTATTATGTAACTTAAACTTACGAAATTGAATACTCTAATAGATGGGCTTATAAGTATATGAACAAAGTTCTTTGGGATCACATTGAAAATAAGAAGGCTTCCGGGTTTATCGTAAAAAAAATTTAGGCATTTGCTTGGGAAGGGAGGAAATAGGAGGAAAGAAAAAGTAGAAAGAAAATTGAGAGAAAAAAAAATGAAAAGTGATAGTATTAGACAATGAGGAGAAAAATAAATGAGAGAAATTTGAGGAAAAATAATAATGTGGTCCCATCAAATTTTTTTTTCTCTAAGAGAAAAAATGGAGACAAAGAGAGGAGGATTTTTTTTTTTTTTTTTGAGAATTTAGTCAAATACTTCTAAAAAGGTAAGTATAAGTTATGATTTGAGAAAAATCAAAAACTAAATAGTGAATATATTTTATAAATAGAAATTATTTTTAATTTTTTTCATATACTTTTTTTTAATCATCCAAACAAAAATAATAATAATAATTTTACCTTCATTTCATTTCAGTCCCTCATTTTCTTTCACCTCAAAATATCTAACAGGGAGTACCTATTGATAAATAAGCGTACCGTTATCGAAACCCTAGGTTATACTCTTCTCAAACACTTCTCCACTATACTATTTCCCACTTCTCCTCCTTCCTTCCTTCTCCTCCTCCTCGTTACGGTTTTCTATAGATCGATCGGCAATGGTGGGGTTCTCGATGCAGCCATACGGGATCCAGTCGATGCTTAAGGAGGGGCACAAGCACCTCTCCGGACTCGACGAGGCGGTGCTCAAGAACATCGACGCCTGCAAGCAGCTCTCCGTCATCACCCGGACCTCCCTCGGTCCCAATGGTATCATCACCCCCTTCTCCTCAAAGCTCTACTTTAGTTCTCTCGTTCGATTTCTTGATTCGTTAGTACTGGTTAGGTCCTGATAAGAAAGATGGGGTCTTGACGTGTACTAGAGGAAGAGTCCGAACCAAGAAGTGGTTTGGAGTGTTTTTAAAAAATAAATAATTTTGCCTGAGTAATTATATGCCGTTTCGTTGCTACTTTGATAAAGAAGAATGTATTGCGTATGCTGTGTCCAGAATTTTGGTATTGGGTTGGGTCAGATGTTAAAAGATCGGACTTTTAGTATAAGGATTGCATCAGATGTAAAAAAAGAATATCGGACTTTTAGTATAGAGACTGCACTACGAATAAGGATACACGACTAAATATGGACACAGCACTAATTTTGTCATGTCGTAGTGTATTTTGGTCTAATGGAAAGCCAAAAGGTCCCAAACCTGCCAAAACCCGTAGTATATTGACTTTTATTTTTTGTGTCCTTTAGTAATTTATGAAAAAAAGCAAGCTTCGCAGTATCGGTATCGGACCATTCCTATGAGTATCGGGATTGGCGGTATCGGCAGTTTTAGATTGGAGTATCGGATTTTTTTGGTATAAGAAAACAAATAATGATTAACAAATTATTAACCTTTTAGAAAGTATATTTTATACATTTAGACATAATTTTAAGTATTTTCAGTGTTGTTTCTTAGCAGTTTTGAAATTGAATGAAATAGTAGTCACACTTGCCAATTGGTTTACATGTGATAGATAAGTTTTCTTTTACAACCTTACTATGTTTTTACACCCTTGATGAATAGTCTTTTTAGTTCAATTTTCTTTGCCGAATTGACCGAAAAAAAGACCCCCAATGTCGATATCGGTCAGCATCGAGTATCGGTTGGTATCAGATCGGGATATGCCAAAGCGTAGGTATCGGCTGTATCGGATAGGTATCAGCCAATACTGCAAATTGTGGGAAAAAAAAGAGTTCTTTAGTATCGGGTAGTTTCCTAAGGAACAACCATGTTTCCCAGGAAAAAGAAACCATTGTATATTTTTTGCTTCCCGTATATATATATACACCCAGATTACTACTAAACCTTGGAAGTCTCTTCCTTTCCATTTTGTTAAAACCGAAATATGTTATGGAGTCAATCAGCACCAAGTACTATGTCTTCCCAATTATTTTTACTTGTAGGGTAAGTAAGATGGTCATGCATCTCTTATCTGGTTGCTTCTATTTGAATTTATGTAGGCATGAACAAAATGGTTATCAATCACTTAGACAAGCTTTTTGTAACCAATGATGCTGCTACGATTGTGAACGAGCTTGAAGTCCAGCATCCCGCTGCCAAGCTCTTGGTTTTGGCTGGCAAGGCTCAACAGGAAGAGATCGGCGATGGTGCTAACCTGACAATATCTTTTGCTGGAGAGTTACTCCAGAATGCAGAGGAGCTTATCAGGATGGGACTTCACCCAAGCGAGATCATCAGTGGGTATACAAAGGCAATTAATGAGGTTAGTTCGCCATCTAGTCAGTGCTCTCTACCAAGGGCCGAATCTCGTATTGATATATTATCTCAATACTTAGATGGTTCTCAAATCAAGTTGGTTCTATTAACTAAATTCTGTTCAAAGTTTATCTTCTTAAGCTGTTTCAATCATTAGTTGTCAAGACTTTCTAGATGTTGAACTGCATCAGTGGTAGCATGGGAAAACATTAATTAGTTACTTGATCTACTGGACGATATGGTTTGGTAGGTTGATAATAAGCACATTACGCTTGGACATAATGATAATTTCTCAAATTATACCCACAAAATTTGATTAGTCTTACCATTAATATTAGGTAGTAGTCAACAATCAGTTCATGCTTGAAAAATATGTCATAAATGATGACGGATATTGTGAATACATCAATCGTATATAAGGAATATCAAGGCTCATTGTTCTGTTGCATAGTTTGTACTTTGTCCGCTATTGATCACATTCATTGTTCTTTGAATTTTTTAACTGTTCTCCAACAACTATCCCCCAGTGATCAATTTATAGTGAAGTGTTAACAAGTTTCAAGAACTGCTCAAGGTCATTTGGCAATTCTACAAAGCAATTGACAGGGTTCTACTTCTCTCTTGATTTATTCTATCGTTCTTGTTGATATACTGTTGGATATTTGCAATGCTCTCACTTTTTGGTTAAATTATGAAATTATACCACCTTTGAATATTTTTTTTAATGATAATGTCAGATATAACTTATAAGCTACTACAAAAGTGGTACTTTTTTGGCAGTTGTCCTATAAAATAATATCGTGACAATCTACTGCATCATTTGTGGGGTTACAATGTCAATCCGAGTTACATTGTTCGCGCATTTGAAACATCTCAAATTGTACACCTTTTCCTTAGCAGATCACTGAACTATTCTGCAACTAGAAAGAAAGTATAAGTGTATAACTTTGATTTGAGTTTCGATATTCCCCCATTTGAAACTTTCCAAATTTGTACATAGGCTTTTCTTAGCAGGTCACTGAAATATTCAACAGCTAGAAAGAAATTCACCCATTGACTGTTTGAATAATGAAAGTTGTCGCCTTTATCCCTGTTGCTACTTTTTTGTATGCTTAACAGTTGACATATTGTAAAATTATATACTTGCAATTTCTAAATATAGTCCCCTTTTAATTATTCTAATGTTGTTCCAAAAATTTGGGTGATTCTACCTTGTTTTGGTCAACATGGAATCCACAATCATCGAAGATCAAACTTTCTATTAGGCTTGAAGTTCGTCATTTGATTACATCTAGTAGATGTCGTGTTTATTTAACCTTTTTCATATTGCATGTTTAGACCGTGAAAATCCTAGATGAGTTGGTAGAGACAGGATCTGAAACCATGGATGTGCGTAATAAAGAAGAAGTTGTTTCCCGGATGAAGGCTGCAGTTGCAAGCAAGCAGTTTGGCCAAGAAGATATTTTGTGCCCACTTATTGCTGATGTGAGTATTGTTGGAGCTGATTCCTCCTTCCTTACGTTCTTTATTGCTAGTTTGATATATACAATGGTTGTTACTCCATTGCAGGCATGCATTCAAGTTTGCCCCAAAAATCCAGCAAACTTTAACGTTGACAATGTTAGAGTTGCGAAACTTGTTGGTGGAGGTCTGCACAATTGTTCAATTGTCCGTGGGATGGTATTGAAAAATGATGCTGTTGGGAGTATAAAAAGAGTGGAAAAGGCAAAGGTAAAAGCTATAGTATTTGCTTAACTGCCACGCGTGTTGCTTTCTTCTTATACTTGTCACGTTCATTTATAAATGATTTCACACAAAATCAAAGCTAAATAAAAATATTATTCGTCTGAAATTCAAAACAATCATCTGGTGGCAGACCCATTCTCGTATCTACAGTTTGATGCTAGGTATCTTACAGCTGAAGTTTTATTATCTTCTGGAATCATTTATTGGAGAATGATGTAAAGTATTGACTACTTTAGAATGCCTTTCTTTGAAAATTTGTTTCAGGGTCCTTGCAGAGAATTAAGTCTATTTTGGTCAATGAATTCAGTTATAATCCTCTTTTTTGAGCTATTTTACTTGTACGAGAATTACCTTGGTCTTCTCAATAACTGCTTTTTGTTCCAGCCATTCTAATATACCTACCCTTTATTTTCTTAAACATTTTAGGCCTATATCAAATAAGTTCTATATTGGAATCACAGGATTTTCCATATCTCTGATTTCTAGGACATAATTATTTACGGTGCAAAGTAGTTTACTTGCAAGTTTGCAACTACATTTGGTTAAGGTACTTTTAAGACAGTTCTACTTTTTGAATGAGAAGTTCTGATCATACATGCATGGAATAGTAATTTCGTATTTACAGCATAGTTAAGATGTCTTCTTACCACTCCACGTGTGTATATTTCCGTAGTTTTTTTGCATACAAGTCCCTTAACCATATTTTCACATAAGTCACCTAAATCTTGTTATTTGCTTAGAACTCCCTCAAATCATTAACAATAGATTTATGAATCCCTCTGTTAAGTAACTCGTGAAAAACAGGAATATTCCATTAAGTTAGACCATTTTTTAAACAATTTTACCCACCCTTCTCAACCCCTCTTCTTCTTACTTCTTCTTCTCCCTCCCTGTAACCCCCTCCCCCTCCTCATGCTCATTGCTCGCACATGTGAGTAGCAGGTGGTGAAAGCGGAGGAGGAAGGAGAGTGATGATGAGTCGGTGACAGTTTGGTGATGGTTGTGAGTGATGGAGATGAGTTGATCATGGCGGGGATGAGTTAGTGATAGTTTATATGCTAAAGACCCTTTTCGTTAACAGTTCATGTAGGTGAACTATCATACCACCATTAATCTGAACATAATATCTAGAATCATTTGCAACCGTGTGTAGAAAAATATCAGTTTCAACCATGACTAGAAGAAGTTGGATGTTCTTTTTCGTAATCTTTAGCAATGTGCTTTTATTGTGTTGATGTGTTCTACTAGAGGAGGATGCCTAATTATTTATTATCTTCTAAATACGCTATCTGACAATCCTTTTATGCAATTTTTGTAGATAGCGGTGTTTGTTGGAGGTGTAGATACATCTGCAACTGAGACAAAGGGGACTGTTCTAATACAAAATGCTGAACAGGTAATTTCATATTTGCTTAGCTTGGTCTGCTTTTACCTTGTTCACCAATTCTTCTTTTCCCCTCCTTAAACTGATTGACAAACTTATAAAGTATCATGTCTTGACTTTGCAATATTGCGTGGTCAATAACTTTTAGGCTTACTTTTAATACTATGCTACACGAGTATTACCTCATAAGAGGGATGGTGAACATTAAACTTGCAATTAACTTGTTCATGTTACTGGCATGGGAAATTTATACTTAAAACCTGATCAACTTGCGGGTTACTGTGCAATTGGAACTAATATATGACTGAATGCATCATACGGGTCATTTTAGAAAGAAACTCAGATCACATTTTATTAAGATGAGTCCCATATCAAGTTATGAAACTTTTTGTAACTTGAAAATATAAACACTTCAAGCTATTGATTCAATAAGGCTCTTTGACAAACATGGAAAAATAAAAATCAAATACAAGGTTTCGGATGTCGGGTTCATCGTTCACGTCAATTTGGGTTCTGAAATGTTGGACTTCGACTTTGGCGACATTTTAAAATGTTAGATATTAATAAATATATAGCATATTACATGTTATATATTACATATACTAAGTGTTCTATCTAATTATAATTTCTAAATGTACTAAATGTTCTAAAATTAACAACTAATGTAGCACAAGAACAATTTAAATCCAATTAAAAAACTATTAGGTTAACATTAAATCTTGGATCACGTAATTTAAGAGTTTAAATAAGATAATTACAAATATATAATAACTACTAATCTTGGTATTCCTTTACACCCTTACCCTTCTTACTAATTAGACGATAAATATGATATTCTCATGTCACTCTATTCTATAGTAACTCTGCATTGGGATTAACGGTTGGGACTCGTTAAGGGGCTGTTTGTTTGTAAGAAACTGACCTGTTTTTTGGTACTCAGCTGAACTCAACCGAGTTCAGTTGTTTGGTTGGCAGAGGTTGGAAAGTGGGTTTATGGGGACAAGACCTGCGACACAGTTCCTGTCTCCCTATATTCTTCATTTTTCACATCCTAAAATTTTCTATGAAACTCAAGAGGAGCTTGGCGTCGATGTCGGTAGAGGCGTGGAATATCAGGCTTGGTGCTGACGTGTGAGGGATGGAAGATCCGACTACGGACTCGTCGAGGTGGGGTGGCTTCTGCTTGGCGATGAAGTTGCTGGGCCGAGTCGGTCTTAACGAGGCCTGTGGTAGAGTCGGTGCTGCAGCAGATGTGGTCGACGATGTCCAAACAAGGAAGACGGTGACTCGTAGTGAGGTCGGTTGGCCGTGACAAGACGGATGTCATACAGTCTCGACATAGCTTGGCGAGGTCAGGAAATAACACGGCGGAGTCGGGCTTCGTGGCGAGGTCGTGGAGCATCCGGTTACTGGAGGCTTTGGGGTTGGAGGTTGGCAACTGGAAGACAGGGATATATGATGGTCTCCGGTCGACGGGGTAAAGCTGCAAGGCATCAGGGAATTGCAGAGGAGGAAGGTGTTAATGGTGGTGTTGACTGACTTGGAGGAGATGGAAGTAGTGAAGAAGAAGTTGAAGAGACGATGATTGAGTATCGGTTGTGGAATTTTAAGAAGAGTGAAGAGAGGGTTGTGTGTGCTAAAGGTTTAAGAAGAAGACTAATAATATGTGGGAGAGAAAGAGCTGGAAGTATAGGTTTAAAAAAAGATGTGTTATAATTTTGGGTGAAAAAAGTATTCAGACTGTCAATGCTGTCGATGGAGAAAAGATGAGTAGTAGATTTGTGTTATAATTTTTGGGTGAAAAAAAATCATGCTAAAATAAATAGATTTTTTGCACATTGGCGATAACTTCATCCTCAAAGAAAAGGTAACCATATCTATAGACCCACTTTCAACTATTATCCAAACAACCGAACTCATATTTCTTCATTTCCAACTTCTCCAATTCCACCGTCCAAACAACATTCTGAAAGTCAAAACTTATACGTAGGCAAACCCCACTTTTTTACTTTCACACTTCCTTATACTTTCAAGCAACCAAACAACCCATAACCGTAAAGTTAAAAAAACAAAATCTATTTTTAAACATATCTTTCATATTAGGTTATTCGTGTTGACCAACATATAGATCTCAACCTGCTATATTGGCCGATATTTTCTCCAACGATTTAATCGGCATGTTGTGCCTATAATTCATGGTTTAAAGTATCGGCCGATACCGATCCGATACGGCCGATACCGATACGGTTTGGCATGTTCCGATCCGATACCGACCGATACCCGATACTTACCGATACCAACATTGAGGGTCTCTTTTCCGGTCAATTCGGCAAAGAAAATTAAACAAAAAAGACAAATCATCAAGGGTTTAAAGCATAATAAGATTGTAAAAACATGTAAAAGAAGAAAATCAGTCTATTATATGTAAACCAATCGCTAAGTGTGATTAAAATGTTATTTAATTTCAAAAGTACTACGAAATAACACTGAAAATACTTAAATTATGCCTAAATGTATAAAATATATGTTTATAAATGTAAATAATTTATTAATAATTATTTTTTTTCGATACCAAAAAATCCGATACTCCGATCCGAAACCGCCGATACTACCGATATCGCCGATACCAATACTCGTAGGAATAGTCCGATACCGATTCCGATACCGATACTGTGAACCTTGGCCTATATGTGTTGTTTTCTTTGTGAAATTGACATGTTGTACAACATCTATAACAACAATGAAAGGTCATAAGAAGATAATAGGCTATCAATAATAAGTAAATATTTCTAGTGATGCTGATTATAGAACGATATGCCATATACAAATGTGACTATTTATATTTTCCATCTATCATAATGTGCAACTGTGTAATATAAGTTATCCTTGAATTAATTTTAAAATTTTATTTCTAATGACCGACTTATATTTTAGATCCTACGGGCAAGCGGATTATTCCTTCCAATTATGGTGGAAGTTATATATATATATATATATATATATATATATATATATATGGGTAAACGGGATGTGAGGCATAGGCTTATATTCCTACGTGAGCCAATACACATGGACTAATAGGAATGGAGTATAATAGTGCACATGGGATGTATAAGTCCATTCCTATTATTGGTCCACATGTGCATGGTTCATATAAGAATATTAGCCTATGGTTCATATCCCGTTTACCCCACACACACACACACACACACACATATATATATATATATATATATATATATATATATATATATATATATATATTACACACGCACCCATCCTAACACCTAACTTACCTTCGGAGCCGCTTGGGCTCGAGCCCAGACTGCCACTTCCCGTTTACCATATATATATATATATATATATATATATATATATATATATATATATATATATATATATATAATGTAGCAATGCTTCTATTAACAATATATTTCCATTAACTTATTGTTAATTTTACATATTGTTCTAAGGTAGTAAATGAGTAAAAGGGGGGCATAAACTGAAATTAGGATTCAGTACATTCCCAACGGGTGGGAATGGAACGTTCCCATCCGTGATGGTGGGGATAAAGATGCCTATGAAGATTTGATTTTCTCAGCAATAGGGTGTTTATGCATATCGTGCAAATCCTCACGTGTATGTCAGATTCATATGTGAAATTCTTGCATTCCCATTAAAAACTTGAAAGTAAATCCAAACTGAAAATATAAGCATATATATGCAAATTCTTGCTTTATGTTATTCATGCTCACACTTTATGCTCAAATACATAGTTTTTTCAGTCTCTTTTGATGAAAATATGATGAGGCATGTAAGTTTTAGTGCTTGCTTAGGGATTGTCTGGTAGTAATGCAATCTTGATATGTCAAAGATTTAAGTTCTTGCTGTCGTTGGATAACATTGTAGCTAGGCCTGTTAATGGTAACCAATAACCCGATAACCCGATCTGATTTTTGTCTAAAAATTCAGGTTTGGATGTAAAAATATAACCCCAAATGGATTTCGGGTCGGCTTCGGGTACAACTTATGAAACCAAAAAAAATGGGGTCTGGTCCACGTCTTAGTAGAATATATACTCTTTTTTCTCTACATGTACAAAGTCCATCTTTGGCTAGTTGGGAACACAATCAGTGTTTATATGGGAGGTCCCTAGTTCGATTCTGATAACTGGAATTTTTTCTTCCTCATAAAATGCAACAGAAACCGTGCGGGATCCTAATACCCAAACCTGAATATAATTCTGGTTGGATTCCGGGTTAGAATTGGAACCCAAATGTTTACCGGCTTGGGTTCGGATTTTACATAAATCCGACCTGAACCAGACCTGTTGACAGTCCTAATTGTAGCTAGTATGTTTTCTGCAGCTAGAGAATTACGCAAAAACTGAGGAAGCCAAAGTTGAGGAACTAATTAAGGCTGTTGCAGATGCCGGTGCCAGGGTGATAGTCAGTGGAGCTGCAGTTGGAGAAATGGCTTTACATTTCTGTGAGCGTTACAAGTAATATTCTTGTTTTGCCTTTTCTCATTGCCATTGACCTCTCTGCTTTCAGTATAACTTACATATGTACTTGGATTTTCTATGCTTTCTCTAGTCTACAAGAATGTTGCTCGGAATCGCTATCATCAGGAATTTATCTTTTTGATTGAAATCTTCTTTTCTGGATCTTATGATCCATATCAGACGAGGTTTTTTCTTTACCAACATAAATCTAATGGATCTTACAGTCCAATCAACTTGGATGTTCCAAATTCAAGATGAGATTGAGAAGCCATATTCCATATCGAACCAAAATGTGGCCACCTTTAGGTCTTGTATGGTAAAAGTTTTTTTCATCTCATAGTAGCATTTTCACTCTTTAGGAATCATAGTTTTTAACGGAAATGGAAATACAAAATGACAATTCATAAAAGTTTTGCCCACCACTAATATTTATTGACGTTTTCTATATATGTTATTCGGAGTTTGGATTTGCATGTGAGGATTAGTTCTTTACCATGGACGTCTAAATTTCTGAATAAATAATAAAGCTTCAAACTTTTATGATCCTTTTGTCCCTTATGGATATTCATCTCTTTTTTTTCATTAACTATGAGGGAATAGAGGTTGAAGGCCACTTAGCCTTAGAGTGTATTGTGTGTAAATCGATATTAGTTCACACAGAAAGTCACGTCAGAAACTCGACTTTAGAAATGCAGATGGTGACTTATCCAATTTTCGTCAAACCTTCTCCATTTCTTCAAGGGGTGTTTTGTTGTACATGAATAGAAACATCATGCAACATTTGTTGCAAGTAGAATTTTTTATGTAAGTCGTGTTCCAAAATCCAAATACAGTGTTTCCTTAGCTGTAAGTCATGTTGCTATAACTGTAAATAGTGTTCGGATAATTTTAACGAGGATGATTTCTTGTAACTTAGTTTATTGTAAGTAGAGAAGTTTCAGTGAGATTAATGTAGAATGCAGTGTATCCTATCACCACCTATTAGTACTTGGTTAGATTACCATAGTGATGCTATGATGGAGGATGACCAAAAAGTATTTCGATATCTTGGCATAATGGAAATCTATATTACTCTTCGTAGTTTATTCTTAATTTTTAACCTTAACAATACCTAGGGTGGAGCAGACAATTCGTGACCAAACGAAACTTCGGAAAATCATTTATATTTTATATTGATGAAGATAACGAACAATGTGACCAAACTTCTTTGTCGTGGTGGAAGGAATAATACTTTATGGTAGAAACAAACAATCTCATTTTTTCACAAGATGCACTACCAAGTTATTAAGCTGCTAGCCACAGGCATTAAGCAATTAATAGGCATGCACAATCGGCAATACACCTCTATAGTTCTATGAAAATCATTTTATTTGCAGGAGGGCTGGAGCAAAGATATGGCCTTTGAGTTTCTATCCTATTACCTATCATAAGAGCAAAATGCATGAAAATAGTAATTAGGATTCACAAATAAAATATTTGTCATGTTAACACATAAATCAATTTTTTCATACAGAAAATATGAACAACTTATACAAGGGACGCAGAAATTATTTTGAGATAACGGAAGGTATAGACTTTTCCTTTTTGGATTTATTCAAACATGTTATGAAACACATATAAACTTTCCTTTCAGACTTTTCAACATGAAACATGTACAAGGCACAAAACCACACAAAGCGAGGGCTTGCTTTGAATAGAAAGAGGAAGAGGTGATAATCTATTGCTATGTTGTATTGGGCGCTAGGCGAGGCGAGGCGAGACCATGCCCGCCTCGCCTAGGCGTCCGCCCAGATTTGCAGGCAGCAGCATAAGGCAGTAGCAGCAGTAACAATATTTTGGAGAAGGCATAAAGAGTGTACAACAGCTAGAGTGTACAGTAACACATGAATTACAAAAGAAAACATAAAAAAAAAACCGTAGTCACACGAAAAAAAAGCATTCAAAAAAAAACAAAGACCAACAACAGCAGCATGAAAAATCCAGCGATCCAGCAGTCGAACAACAAAAAAAAACAAGAAGAGAAAGAAAAGAAGAAGAGGACAGCAGCAGCAAAAGAGAAGAGAACACAGGAAAAAAACAGCAACAGTCGAAAAAAAAAGACACCAGAAGAGAAGAGAAGAAGAGGACGAAGGAGAAGAAGAGGAATGAGAAGAAGAATACCTGAAATAGCAGCAGCAGCAGTAACTTCTTTGTTGTTTTCCTTTCATTTTTTTCCTTTCCTTTTCTTCTTCTTGTCTTCTTGCTTGGAGTCTTCGTTGGATGAAGAGAGGAGCAGCAACAATTTTTACATAAGTTGCATTAGCAGTACCTGGAAAAACCCTAAAGCCCAAAAAAAAATATTGTAATAAAGCCCATGGAGCCCATGCTCATTTTCTACGCCTAGGCGCCCGCGATTCTTTCCCCTGGGCGCACCTAGGCGCACCTAGGCGCCCACAGCCTGTGCATGCATCAATTTCCACTGGTCGAGGCGGCCATTTCAAAATCTGCACGCCTAGGCCGCCTAGGCGCGCCTAGGCACGCCTAGGCGTCGCCCATGACAACATAGATCTATTGTTGGAATGGAAGGGAGGTGATTGTGTACATTGGAATGAAGAGCTGGAGAAGAGAAGGCTCCAAAATTTGTTACATGGTGATGAGATGGAAGTCTTATCAGTTACATTTCCATGTAAATGCTGTTGTTTTTGTAACTGATGTTGCAACAAATTTGGCTGCAACAGAAGTTGCTGTGATTGGAAGCTATCCGTCATGTTTTGTTACTGTAGTTGGCTTTACTTACAAAGATTCAAACACCATAACTAGCACAAGAACTGCAACATCTTTTACAACAACATTATTTACGGGCAATGATACAGCCCTAAGTAAATAGCCCTCAGCAAATCAGTTGTGGTTCCTCTATTTTTTGTATCGGGTCATTCCTTCTTTGCAATTTAGTAGTCGAGGGACAAGGTATATTTAGTTATTTGAGCCAGAGGTATGTGCATATTAAGTAGTAAGCTAGTTTATTTTTCTTTATTTTGCCAGTTAATTTATCCTTTACCTGGCTGTCCCATGGCTTTTGTTGGTAATGCAAAAGATTGATTATGATTCATGGAGGGCCTATACAGAACCTGAACCTTAAAAGCGAAGTTATGAACACACAATAAAATGAAGAAAGCTAGCTGAGGTATTAGTAGACCGGACTTGCATATTTCTCCCTCGAAAAAGTATATATGCATTGTACCTGAAGGACAAAATTTCTCTTCGTTATAACTTCGCAGGCTCATCTGCAAGAAAATTATTTTCTTGATTATTATATAATGTTTATAATAATGACATACATTTAGTTCTGAAGTTCGTTCATGAAAGGATATACTTGTTACCTATGTTGCGGACATGGACATCAGATAGGTATGAGCATTACACCCTTCGTGTGTTGGTGCTTGTTAGTTTGCTGCATTTACTAGTCCAAAAGGAAGTCAAATATCTAAATAATACTAGTTATGTTTTCTGGGGTATATGTAATATTTTTAACCCCAAAGAATAGAACATACTATTTTAATACCTCCAGTTTTAAACATTTCCTACTTTTCTGCATAATAGTAGTTAGGATTCCTTAATTACCTAGGAAGGTTGAAAATGATGACCATTGTATTTCCTATGAACATAGCTAGTAGTGAATCATATGGAGAATTTGAAGGGGTTGGGTCTAATAGTGGTAGACTAATAAAGAATGAACTAGATTCTTTATAATATTACATGATTTAACGGATCTTCCTTAAAACATCTGGGTTCTCATAGAGAAGAATCTGGAAGAACTGGACCGGTGTCTGACATGGGTACATACACAAACACAAGAATTAAGGTAAAATAGGCTCTTTGGTCTTTTGGACTAGCCCAATGATCTTTTCCGATAAGCTTACCACTTGTTATTTGAACCTTGGACATGGAAGTTTGGTTTTTACAGGTCTCTGACCTCTGTACAGGTGTCTCAATATTATATGTGAAAAGTACTTATCCAATATATCTTTGAAGCTTATTTCGTCATCAATGTATTTGCACATGTGAAAAGTACTTATCTAATACATCCTTGAAGCTTATTTCGTCATCAATGTATTTGGATTGGGATTCCCTTATATATAGGGCATGTTGAAATATTTCAAGATTATTTGTATGTTCTCCACGTGACGTGGATGTTGTTAAGAACTCACGCACTTACTATAACCATTTTGCTAAGTACAGACTCATGGTTATAAAGATCAGTTCAAAGTTCGAACTACGGAGGTTCTGCCGTACAACTGGTGCTGTAGCTCTTGTAAGTGTTCATCTATGTTTCTTAAATAGTTGTCAGGTGGTCAAAGTATGCATTTAATCTCATGAAATAACCTCTGTTTATGACCACAGCTGAAGCTTAGCCAGCCAAATCTAGATGAGCTGGGATTTGCTGACTCCATATCAGTGGAAGAAATTGGTGGCACTAGGGTATATCACATGGATCTTTTGACATATATTCCTCAATAGAGTCTTCTAGATGGCCTCCTGTTGAATACTTTTTGTTATAATCATTACTTTTGAATAGGTAACTATTGTGAAGAATGAAGAAGGTGGAAACTCAATTTCCACACTGGTTCTGCGTGGTAGTACTGATAGTATACTAGATGACCTTGAAAGGGCTGTTGATGACGGTGTTAATACGTATAAGGTATTTTTCTCCAATCTGGATATGCTTTGTATAGTTTCCAAAGTTCCACATCATCCTTGAAGTTAAGTTCTGAATGATAGTATTTGTAAAGCCTCTGCGTTATTTGGTTTGACATTCATTTCTATCTCTTATCAGGCAATGTGCAGGGATAGCCGCATTGTTCCCGGAGCCGCAGCAACTGAAATAGAATTAGCCAAAAGATTGAAGGAGTTCTCCTTCAAAGAAACAGGGTACTTAACTTTAAAATGCTGAAACTCTTTTTCTTTTTTCTTTTTTGGGATGAAACGGTGGGAAATCCCCGTCTTCAGCTAATGGTAATTAGCGAAACAAAGTCACAACTAAAATACCAAAAATCTATAACGACATATATAGGTTATTAGTTTTTTTGGGTTTTCTTTACATACAAGTTACTTAAATCTTATATAACTTTAAATAGGTCCTCCACACATCTTATGAATTGATTAAAAGTCCGTCAACTTTCCAGTAAATAGAGTTACAAGTCCCCTTCTGTCTCCATTTGGCGAACTTTAACCAAACCCCATGATTAATGTTATTCATGGGCTATTTTTCCCTTCCAATACAATAACAACCTGAATTCATTTTTTCCCCAATCTTCTCTATTTCATTCTCCAAAAAGAAATACCATCTTGTAGATCATGTATTAATATGGATACTCCGTCCCATCTTGTAGATCATGTACAAGAAAAACCACATTAATTAGTCGTGAATAAAACACAAAAATTAGTATTAACGAAAAAGTCTAATAAACAGAAAATTTCTACCTATATATATATATATATATATATATATATATATATATGAGGTTGTCCACTTCTTAATGGTGCTTGGAGGCATGCCTCCAAGGGGGCTCGAATCCGCGCCGGGGTGCTCCACCGTTCCCAACGGGCTACGGCCACTAGGACATATATATATATATATATATATATATATATATATATATATATATATATATAATTTGATCGAAAAATCAATCTGATTTATTTCGTACCCCTCTGTCGAGGAGAAAGTGGATGAGGTTCTACATGACCAACAAACCTGTGGGACTTAAGGAATGAGGGAAGGGAATAAAAAGAAATAGGCAAAGACAATCAAAATGAAATAAAGAATAAAACAAAAAAAAGTAGAAGATGGAAGAGCCCAGATTCCAAATGAACTCGAAAAGGACCTTTCTGATTCTTGAAGAAAATTACCAACCTAACACACGTGGTTCCTAAGCTGTCCCCTAGGAAATCCCCTAAGGTGGAATTCATGTTTTAAATCTTGAAGGTTTTATCGTCCATAACTATTGTCTGGAAATTCGTGGCAATGCAGGGATTGATATCCAATCAGGCTTTGACACATGGGTTCCCTTTAGGAAATTTTCTAACGTCACCTTATAACCTTTTATTCTATGTGTGTGCTTGATAAAGAAAGTGTGTGTATGGGTGGCTGGGGGTGGGGAGGGGAGGGGAAGAGGGGGGGGGGGGGGGGGGGGGCGGGGGGGGGGGGGGGGGGGTTATAATGGGAGAGGAAAGGACTTGGAGGCCAACATTCAGATTACAATTTTTTTTGTTTAGATGAAGATCAAAACTATTTCTGTGGAGGCCTCGTTTGGTTCGCAGGAAGGAAAGGAAAGGAAATCAATCCTTTGCTCTTTCCTTTCCTTTGGGTAATTGCAATTTCCTTCAATTTTTCTTTCTGGTGTTTGGCCAGGCCCGGGAAATTCGGAAGGAAAGTGAATCATTGGGGGTGGGAAAGTGAATCCATAGGGTGAGGGAACCATTTCCCTCCCTATTTTCCTTTCCCTTGGGAATCATTTTCGTTTCCTCATTTCCTTTGGCATCCAAACTCAGGAAAGGAATGACTTCCTTTCCCAAGGCCCTGATTTGGCGAACCAAACGTGGCCTTTTACAGTTTAGCTGTTCCACCAATTCATTTTTTAATTAATTGGATTTGACCCCAAATTCATGTGAACAACCTTTCTCTTCCTAAGTCATTCTTTATGCCTGTTGTAGCTCTCTGAGACATACTAATCTCCAATGCTTGTTACAGATTGGATCAGTATGCCATTGCGAAGTTTGCTGAAAGCTTTGAAATGGTACCCAGAACCCTAGCGGAAAATGCTGGGCTTAATGCAATGGAGACAATTTCCTCCTTATATGCAGAACATGCAGCTGGAAACCCCAAGGTTGGTATAAACTTGAACGAAGGGACCTGTAAGGATGTTTCAACCATGATTGTCTGGGATCTACATGTCACCAAGTGAGTATCTTCTTAATTTTTCTTATGTGTTCTAGTGATCTGCTTTTATTGATGACTTATTTAATGTTCATTCTTCTAGTGTTTTCACATTAACTACTTTTTACTGAAAGGATATGAAAGTATGTCCCTTTTTTATAATACATCACAGTAAGGCATAGCATATCTGACAATTGGATTGCTCTCGTCCTTTGTGCTGGTAACTATATTGAGATTGGTCCTAATTGTTTCCCATAAGGTATAGGGTGTGGCTGTGTGATTCCTTACAACTGGACCAAATGATGTTCTCAGATCCTAGGAGCTAACATGTTATTGATTAATCATTTAGCCCCACTGTGTGGACTTAAATAGTAAGAGTGAAGATATTTACCGAAAGTGTTAGGAGCTTTACTACGAGGGTCAGAGGATTTCGGTGGAATGCGATGTGATGTTGTATGTATCTCTGTTCTAAAAGGCAGTCTAGGCGGCCGCCTAGGTCTACAATTTTCAGTAGTTTTTTTTTTTTTGGTTTTTTTTTTTTTTTTGGGAACCGCTGCCCATGACAATTGGATTAAACATGGTAGGCAGTGTATATAGCTAATGAACAGATGAAATAAGTATTATCTCAAAATAATGAAATATGCATTTTATAATTCCAACTTCACTAGCTAATTTTGATGCAAATTTATTAGCTGATTAGCAACTGTGAGATTTTAAGTACTGAAGTTGCTAATAACACCAATTAACAGCTAAGTAGTAACTATTTCAACTCATTGTTACTCCCTGGATGTCAAAATCAGTTTCTTGAGTAGTATAAGCAACAAATAAAAAGAAAATAAAGGACAATAAGATGAAATGATTAAGATAGTAAATGAAAGTTTATAAGAACTGGTTATATTAAGAAAAAGAAGAAGAAAGCATAAATGAGTAGTAATGCGAAACTTGAAATCTAGAAACTAGGTTTACAAGCGACCCGTGGTGGCTGGTGGTGTCCAAAGACGGCCATTGGATGCTGGAATTAGCAAAGGCTGTAACTTGAGTTTTATTCGGCTGAGATTTTTGATTAAGTAACTGTGAATGGTCTTTATTTATAGTGTCTACGCATTTATATCCTAACAAAACAGATTAAACAGTGAAGGGATATAAAGTTGTTACCTTGTATTGCTAAAGTAGTGCACTTAAAAGTACTTCTCCTTGATGCCCAAGGAGCTTGCATATGCTTCTAGCTCAACAAGGCATTAACTTGATCTAACTGTGTGGCAAGCCACCGAATCACTATGGTTGTGCCTCTGCCTCTCTCTGGTACCTCAGCTCAGGTCACCGCCTGGATGATGCCTTAGATTGTTTTGCCATGCTTGTGCTCTGTCTGTGGTGTCATTTATTACATGATAGGGGACACTCCTTTCCATTGGTCTTTTTATTCTTCTGATTACGATGCTTCCTGGGTAAACACTTGGCTGTGGATATCTCAAAGGATGCTCCTTTTGCCTTTCCCAGTAAAGCTAGAGATCCAGCCATCTCTTGACCTTTGTTGGTCACCTTTGACGAAAAATTCTGTCAATTTCTATTTTGTCCTGCCATGTACGTAAACCTTTCTTGTTCCCCTGAGCAGGTTATTTGCTCTCAAATACGCTGCTGATGCTGCCTGTACTGTTCTTCGTGTCGATCAGGTAACGTATCGATGACATGGTCTTCTTATGAAGTCACTTTGTAATCCAATCCATCTCTTTACTCTTTAGCTTTGTGATCCCTTAATGCCCAAAAAATGATTTCTTTGCAGATCATAATGTCTAAACCAGCAGGAGGCCCGGCAAGGAGAGATCAACCAGCTGGCATGGATGAGGACTAGTTTGTGTATTTTGTTTTTAGCTATCGACACAGGTAGAACTAGAACAAGTTTGGTGGATTCTTGTTTGTCTGTAGTCATGGCAAGGGTGCATGAAATATTTTGTAGTCACATTGGAAACCTTGTGAGAGCAGTTTTTGTGCTTACGTATTTTAAGTTTTTGCTAATTACAATTTTGGGTTGGTTTCCAATTCCTACATCCTGTCAGTAATGTGGGCCATATGTTGCTCATAATTTATTTTCTTCTGCTTTAATCTATTCAAACTGTTGCTCTGGAAACTGGATTTCAAGGTTACATAGGATGAGACCCATGTTTTATGTTTTATGTTGTGCTTGATGATAACTTGTGACATGTTTACATGCATGGGGTCCTAAGTTTGATGCTAACGCAGATATTGCTAGTGTAACTATAGCCAAGCAATTTGTTGTGCTATCAAATTCTTCATGGGGTACCAGTAGTAACTACTATACATGATGATCTCCTACCACTGCATTGTTTCTCATTTCTTTGGCCGTGTTGACCGTGCATAACAGACCGTGCTGACGTGACAGTATTTTTTCATTGGAGGCGGATTCGGTGCTAGTAGGAGGAAGGCTATAGCACCTTCGGCTGGCGTGCGATTTCTCTCCCAGTTTGTGTTTTTTGCATTCATTCCACGTCTATTTTTGTTGTTGAGAGTCATCGTCAATGGCCATCACCTTTTGAAGCATAAGCTTTCGATATAAACTATAAAGTAGTAGTAGTCGCATTCTATAACTAATAATTCTAAATTTTCCGTGTTTTTGCTCAGCATGATTTTTAACCATCACATACTATTATTTTTTCTAATTAGTTTTTTTCTAGAGAATTGTAATTGTCAAAAAAAAGTTATTATAATGTCCACGAATTTTTAAAATGTGTTACCAAAATTATTCTCAAGGGACGCCATAAATTTTATTTTTCAAAGTTGTAATAAATTGGGGACAATTTTGGTAACCCATTTTCACCATCTTGAAAGTGCGGATATATTGTAAATGCCTCCTTAGTGATTGCAATTTTCTTATTCTAATAATTATTTTATTTGTCTTTCAAATTCTTTTTTATTTCTATATTGACCATACGAGTCCATTTTTGTTCATCCACTAAAACTATGATAAATGTTCATCCTTCCACTTAAAGATTGACACATGTCATTTTTATCCAACCAAAAATCATTTTGGACGTGATTTTGAGAACATCTACACTAGAATCACTAATTTGACATGTGTCAATCCGGATGAACATTCATTCATCCTAGTTTGGTGAATGGACAAAAATAAACTTCTTACCGTACATTGTCAAGGATCACGTCCCATCACCTCATCAGTAAGCCCTGCCATAGTTCTTTAATATATACGCTTAGGCTTAGGAGTCTGTAGAAAAATGAATTTTATGTTTTTAGAGGTTCTTGATTTTTAGTAGGACCAATTGTATTACTTGCTAAATTGCATTAGGAGGCTTGCTCAATTGCAGTAGAGGTAAACCGTAAAAGAAAATCTTCACGCCTGCAAATATTAGCTCTGATTTGAAATTTCAGAAATAATTGTGAAAAACAATAAAAGAAAATAGTATTTATTTGAGTTCTAAAATTTTCTCTAATATGATTGTCTTATTATAAAATAGTTAGAATTCACTCTCCCAATGGAAAAAAAATTAGAGAGAAAAATGATTCCTCTATCCAAGTAAGATTCATTTTTCCATATAAGTATCTACTTTTCCATCCAATTTCTTCGACATTTCCAAACACCTTTATAGAAAAATCGACGAAAATTATAATTTCCGAAAGAAAATGAAACACCAAAAAAATTGATTTCCTTTCCGCGAACCAAATGAGGCCTAAAATTGTTTTAGGCCCCCACTCTGTTAAGTTCTTCAGCAATAAGTATGGGCATCTTTAGTTTGGTTTGGTGGTTGGATTTCCCCAAGTATTAAACTTGATCATTCTTCATTCAGTGTAGTATGGTTTTAATTCTTTGGCAGTAACTTTTTTACTGTTGTCAATACCATATTTGTACATTGACAGGCTTTCCATTAATTTGCTCGAACTAGTATTTAGTTGTGAAATGTACGTCAAGTCAAGTTAACAAATAAGAATACTTCGGTAAGCAATCAAATCCACTGTCATCTTCTTGTGTGTTACTTCTGTTTGAAAACTGAGTAAGTACATGGTGTATATTGCCCGGGTTTGAAAGGACCGTAAAAAACTGTTAGTATGAATTTTTTAGACCCTTAAATTAAAATATAAAATAATTCGAGGTTTGAACTTGATTCAATATCCTTAAGATAATATTCGTCTCGCACTGGTGTTTACAATTTAATGGCGATTAGTCTACAACGATTCTTCTCCTTCGGTAGCAGCACTTCACACCGCAGGAACTTGACGAAGCAATGTAAGTAGTCCTCTCTCTCATATACTTAATGCTAGACGGATGAATGAGTTATATGTTGGAATTATTCAATAATTAAGGGGTCACACATGTAAAATTAATTGTGTTTGGGCTATATAAATAATTAAGCCAAATTAAAGTGGTATATTTGAAAATTGGCTTAAGGGTATAATTGTCATGGAATTAATGTGTAGATACCGGAGATAATTCTAATTTGATGAGGGGCCAAATTAGAAATATCAAAACATATAAATATATGTATTCATTAGGGTTATGGTCCCCAACTTATACGGTCACCCAAAGATAGTTTTTCTCTTTTTTCTCTTCTGCATCCCCATCATCAAAAGAGAGTAACAAAGGATTCGGGTTCTCTTTGTCATTAAGGGTCGTAGCAAGTTGGAAGATCGAACCCCATAAAAGGACGACCGCTTCAAGATCCATCAAGCCTAGCAATGGATTCAGGTACGCTTCCGCAATTTATATTTGGTCTTCATCTCATGAATCAACAGACGTTATATAATTTCTAACAAGTGGTATCAGAGCCATCCTGTTTGATTTATGAGGTCGAAGTTTTTGAATCTAATTTTTTATTGTTGTTATAGAACCCTATAATTTAATTTAGGGTTCCGATTGTTCGATCAAAGTTTTTGTTTTAATGATCCGTCAAAGGAAGAACAAATTAGGTCAGCATATGCTAATTCGGATCTTGTGTTGTTGGTAAATTATATTCAGATCTAAACATTCACATCATGCCTACAGTTTATGGAAAGATAGGGTTCGGTTGTTAAAAAAATGTGGCCGTATAATAATATGATTGCTTCTAGCTATCCTATTATACACATATGGTTAAGGCTCACAATTACAGTTGGATTCAGCACAAAGGAAGATCCATCGAGTCATTTCTTGAATCCGGATTTTAGAAGTAGGAATGTTGTGCTATGCAAATGCAATAGTGCAGCTTTGGTACTTTTGAAAAGAATCCAATGGTGCTTGAGTTATGACGTATTGAAATGTACGATATACTTCAATATATTTTGGTATCATAATTTTCTTCTAGATGTTATGCCAACAAAAGTTTTTAATGATACTAATTAGAGTAATCCTAGAGTAATGATACTGATTGATTAACAATTGCTTTTGTTAGTTGCTTAATTATATCGGGTTATGATAATGTACTTATAATAAAGTATATATTTTAATTAAACAGATTTAGTATAAGTTGTTTTAGGCATATTTAAGGAATATTGATAGTATTCATAATTTCTGTACAATAATGATCTCTCAATAAGATATGGAGACATGTGATGATGACGGTATAAATTTTTCATTTATTAAATATGCATGAATATGTTTATTGCTGAACATGTGATAATATGGAATGCATATTTTAAGTCATGTAAAAGATTCACATGCTTATCATGTAGTAGATAAATTTTTGGTGTAATCTTTATAGCTTATTTAGTGTTATCTTTTGATGCATATATTCAGTACAATCTAATATGTTGATTATTTAAATTTAAATATGCATGTACCTAAGATTTTGGACATGATTCAGTTTTGTAAAATTTAGTCAACATTTAAATTTTTAGTGCCTTTTGTGAATAGCAATAGTCGTCTAATATTCTAAATAGACACATTGAAACAAGATATCGCAAAAGTGACATCTCTTGCGTAGATAGTCTATGAGAGATGTTGGATGTTTGTGTGTGTATATTCATGCGGGTATTAGTCGGCCCAAAGGAAGGTTAATACTTGGCCGAATTGTACACATACTTGTGGTGATAAATGTGTGACAATTGTAAGGTTTACATGTGAATAATAACCCGATCCAAAGATAGGCTTATTATTTGACATGATTTATTGTCAACGTTTGATCATTACACCAAGAGTACCACTTGCAGTTAATATCATTGTCAAAAGACTTGATATTAATGATGTACTAGATATCTTGAGATGGGGTTCACCATTATTTGAATTTGTTTGACTATATTTTACTCTTTGGTTATTAATTAGAGCATGTTTGTCTATTTATTTTTGTTCTCTTTACAGTTAATGTTGCTACAATATCTGCCAATAAGAATTTAATTTTCATGTTTAATAGGATAAACTTTAAGGACGAAAAAGAAAATAAATATAGAAGCTGCTAAGGGTCCAGCTCAAAAGAAACAACAATATAAAACTAAGGGTTATTTCTTTTGTGACAAGCCATGACACATAAAGAAGAAATGTACAAAGTACTACGCATGGCGTATAAAGAAAAATACATTTTCAAATTTGGTCTGTTCTGAGGTTAATTTAGATTTAGTACCTAAAAACACGTGGTAGTTAGATTCTGGTGCTACTACCCACATTAGTAGGGATGAGCAACGGTTCGGTTCGGTCCAAACCGAACCGTTTATATAAAAACCGAAAGAACCGAAAACCGAATTTTATAAAACCGAAAACCGAACCGTATGAAAAAAAACCGATCCGAACCGAACCATCTTCGGTCGGTTCGGTTTTCGGTCGGTTCGGTTCTTTGGAGGGCTGGATCTGCTAAAATCAAATATAATACAAAAAAATGCTCCCTTAAAAAAACCGAAGGGCCGGTTCTGCTAAAACAAATGTAATAGCAAACTATACTGCATAAAAAATTTAACGAACCGAACCGCTCCTCACCACTATCAGGGATCCATGTTTCCGCATCATGCTTTAGAAGATGATGCTGCAAAAAAAATTACAACAGACTACTAGACTACTTACACATCCAGCACTCTAATTACAAATAGAGACTTCAAGTGTTGAAGCAAATTACAAGAGAGACTACAAGTGTGTGGTTCCAAGAACTTCTATCAAAAACTTCTATCAAATTACAACAGACTTCTACAAGTCATATCAAGAACTTCTCTTTCCACATCCAGCACACTAAAGACATACATAAACATTCAAATAACCTTTGTGAGTGGTTCAACATCTGGACACGGCTCCACTTCATCGGACATTCTCCATCCCCTCAAACTCCATCGGCATGACCGGCGTCGTCGATTCGAGAAGTCGATCCAGATTCCTAGCCGAGGAGGTCACTGCCGGCTTTGACGACGACTCGTCAGGTTCAACGTGGCTCGAGTCGAGACTCTCTCGAGAATAGAGCATAGCAGAGAGAGAGAGAGAGAGAGAGAGAGAGAGAGAGAGAGAGGGAGAAAGAGCAGACTGAGAGATCATTTTAGATCTAGATGGAGACTTGGAGAGAAGGGGAGCGGCGCAGGAGGAATGGAGGAGAAAGAGGGTTTTAGGTTTAGTTTTTGTATATATACTTAGGGAGGGCTAAAATTGTAAATATGCTTTTCGGTTTTCGGTTCGGGTCGGAAACCGAATGCTAAACCCGCAACCCGAACCGTAAAACCGATTTTCCCTTTCCTCTAAACCGAACTCCGACCCGAAATGTCCAAAACCGACCCGAATTGTTAATTCGGGTCGGATCGGGTCGGTTTCGGTTCTAAAACCGAGATTTGCACACCCCTACACATTAGTATTTATAGACAGGTTGTCTGAGCTACCGAAGCCAATTGATGGTGAAAGATACATCTATGTGGGTGACGACAAATCGGTAGAAGTGAAAGCAATATGACATTTTAGGTTATTTTTAGGAACTGATTATTATTTGGATTTGATAGACACTTTTATTGTACCGTCTTTTAGAAGAAATTCAGTTTCAGTTTCTTTAATGGACAAATCTGGTTATCATTGTTCATTTGGAAATAATAAGTTTAGTTTATCTTTAAATCCAAATATTATTGGTAACGGTTCCCTTAAGGTTTATGATAACCTATATTCATTTAAAACTATTGCATCTTACAATGAAACCTTGCAAGTGGAGTCATGTGGTACCAAATACAAAATTAACAATAAATATTTTTAGTCTCATTATGACATAAGCGATTAGGTCACATCTCTAGAAATAGAGTTGAACGATTTGTGTCCGATGAGATTTGGATTTTATTGACTTTATAGTCTTTATTGTCTATATTAATGTGTAAAGGAAATACAAACCAAAGTTAAATTGTAAACAACTACTTTATTGACTATGCTGATAGATCGATGAGTTAATAATTATACGGTCCCACATAAATGAATTTTTTAGATGAGAAGTATAATATTTTTTGACGATGTTGAGTTTGGGGGAGAAATAAAGTCAAAGACATTATCTTTGAGGATGAATCGATTATGATTTCTACTATCATTTTTGATGATATGCAGGATTTTGTACCTGTCATTGATTAAGAAGTGAATTCGGAGCCTCAACAAGACAATGTTGAATTACCTCTACAAGTCGTTGTTGAGATACCTTGACAAGATAATGTCACGACCCGATCCCAAATAATTGGGTCGAACCGGATTATGCCCAGCCTGCACCGTTGTTGAGACGGCGGCAGTAAGCTGTATCCACTATTGCAGGTAATCACAACAACATCTAAATATTTGTCACAACTCAATATTCGGAAATTTAAAACTTTATTAAACATTTGAATAATACAACTGGAAAGTAAAACAACTGAAATGAATGCTGAAGTCAAATAACAAAATTTCAAAACAACAAAACTGGAAACAGGAAAAATCTAGCTAAGCGTTCGGCTCATCGGCCTCAGGTTCTGCGTCCTCCAAAGGGGACTCTGGCAACACCACAGGGTACAGAACCGGATCATAATAGCTGTTGTATAACAGCTCAGCATCCTCAATATCCCCTAAAAATGTTATCTCCAGTCAGGAGGGAGCAAAGTACAATTCATGCTAATCCAACAATTAAAATAATAATAGAATTATGCACTTTTAAACAATTTAAAATAAATAGTTCTCCAGCAGTTAAAACATTGTGATGTGAATAGGCAATGAATATGACCGGCTTGGGTTGTACAGTGAATGATATGGCTTATCCCCGTGTGTATGATGGGTAAGCTAATACAGTTCTAAGTTATTACTTTGGATGTGGTCATACTCATTACACTACTTCCCCAGTCCCCAAACAGTTACAGTAGTTACAGTCAGTGCTCTCAGAGAGAGTTCCGTGTTGCATCGTGGTTTAAACTTACAATAAAACGATTATTAAATAATTGTAAACTAACACAAAATGTACTTGCCTTTGTTTACGACTGGAAACAGTGTTGATTCCGGAAAGATGCTAGGTTCGTCTCCGAGATCCTACAGTTGGAGAACTTGACTTAGAACCATTGAAACCAAGCTAGGTGTGCTAGTTACAATCTCTAGTAGCAGATCCTAGTCAGATTTTAAGTTTGTTTATTTAATGCTAACGGTTTATGTAACACCCAGTTTTCCAGATGAGGGTAATTTTAAAATTTTGTAATTATAATTATTATTTATTGATAATTATTTTATATTATAATTTTTGTTGATTTTTAGTCATTTTTAAACTATTTAAAATTATGACTTGTGATTTTGACATTTTACTATTGTTTGGTTTTAATTTCGAGGAATTTGTCACCCCCAATTTTCAGAAACAGGAGTATTTTTGTCATTTTGTATTTTTGAAATATTTTTGAAATTTATTTTATTATTTATGATATTGTTTTGGGGTTATTTGAGTCGGGTTCGAATTTTAACTCAATCCGACTTGAAACGGGGACCCGGAGGTAGTTTGACTCTAGTGGGATCCACACACTAGTTAGGTATGGCCCACATGATATTAAATTTAGTCCACATGATAGAAATATTTTAGTTAGAGATTAGACTAATTATTATGGATAAGGTTAGTGTGATTAGAGACTTTAGAATGACTAATTTAGCCCCAACCAATTAGCCCTTTCCTAATACTCATAGAATAGGTTAGTGGGGGCATTTTGGACCTTACCATAATAGGAAAAATAGCCCCATATGGCCAGCCACTTTGGGAGAGGATAGGCTCAAGTTCATTTCATTATTCTCATCCACACTCTCTCTCTTGTTCTTCCCCAAATTCCTAGAGAGCAATCCCTAGCAATTTCTCCACCAAATCCTTCCATTTCGCCACCAAATCTTCTTCTTTCCTTCTCCATTCTAGCCAAGGAGGAAGCTACCCAAGTTTGGGAGGATTCGGAGCTCGTTCGTGTCCTTTTGGAATCTCTACGTGTCGGTGTCGCTCCGGGAAGGCTTCTCTTCGATTCGATCTACCGGGGAGGTATAAATCCCTTCTCATTTTCATTTTATCATGCATATAGGTCTATTTTGAACCCATAGGAATGACCCCCATGGTTGCATCTCCATTTGTGTCCATTTCGTGTCTATTTGGAGGTCATAGGAGTGTCCTTTGTGTTGTGGTTGTGTCCATGTGGGAAAATCCCAAATTTGGACACACTATGTGTTGTTGTTATGTATGAATGAATTATTACATGTTTAATCTCATATTTTTGTATTGGAGATGTGTTCTATAGTGTCTCATATATATATATTAGTGTAGAGAGTGAGTTCTTGATATATTATGTTATATACTTGTGTTCTTTTGTCTCAAACTACCCAAATCCGTCATGATTTTTATCCACGTTTTTAATTTCAGCCCTAACTTAAAAATGTCATAACTTCTAGCTCAAAGCTCGGTTTAATCTTCCATTTTTTTTAAAAGAAGCATATTGAAGTTAGCTTTCCAAAAACATATATTAATAGGTCTAATTCTTTCTGTAACTTTCTAGAGAATTATTTGAGTGTCAGCTGTACGAAAGACAAACGCGTTCTCGATGTTTTTGCGATTCCGGGAGTTTCCGGAAACGAAAACGCGATCCGTTTGAAGTTTTGAAAAGCTAACACATAGATCTATAATTTAATCCTAGATTTTAATTCATGCTAAAATGGTACAGTATTGATTATTAGTAGGAGTTACTATTCGGTATATGCATTTTGTGCACCCTTGTGTGTAATATAATATTCTATTTGATTTTAACCCATATTAATGTATATACATTATGTAATTAAATAAAGAATGCAAGCATGAGTAAATGTTTAAATAAATGATGTATGAGGTGTAAGTATCCTATCTAATGTAAGCATGTATAAGTATGGCTTGTAATGAATATGTAGGTTCCATAGTATGTAATGTATGGTGCATATAGTGGTGCAAGAGAATAAATGAATGATGAATGAATGCAAGCATGCATGTAATATAATAATAGATGTAATATATGTAGCCTTGTTAGGAATAAAACTGGAATTTAGTTTTGTTTCACTAAATAAGAGATACATGAGAACTCATATATGTGAATGTTAACTTCCTATTGACACTTTGCTACACAACTGTCATGCCTCACTATCACTCCAAACACAATGCACACTACATTATATAACCCTCACACCCTCACTCATTGACACTCTCACTCACACATTGCCTAACACTCATTCCATGATAACACACACATGTTCTTGTGCACTTTCATGACACACACACCCATGAACACATACACATGCTCTTCTCTCTCTCTCTCTATATATATATATATATATATATATATATATATATATATACTATACATGGCTAAATGTGTTAATGTGGTAAATAGAGTTTTCCTATAGTTATATATACATATATGTGATATAGGGCCTAGTGTTGAATTCTCTTTTCATGTACACCTCCATGTTCACACACACACATAGCTTTACATGTTAGCTTCCTTTCTCTTATGTATAATATTGAATGTGATGGCTTGTGTTTGGCTTGTATAGCCTTTGATTGGTGTGTGATTGCTAGACTAGTCTTGGTTAGGCCAAGTGAGACTTATTAGACTTGTTGGGCTAGGATTTGACCTAGTTGACCTAGTTTGACTAGTCTAGTTGACTGGAGTTGACCAAGTGTTGACTTTAGTCTAGTTTGACCTAGACAACATGCAGATGTATTGTAGATTATATTTATCATTTCCTGTGTACATCTTGACTTGTGTTGCTCTAACTAGGAGTCAGGTACCTCATCTCGGACAGTACATTTACTTCAGACATTCAGATACGAGGTGAGTACATTCTCTGACCGTTTCATACTTGTCTGGATTTATATTCTTGCTCTAGATTACTGTACTTGATGCTGACACGATCATTATCACGGATTGGTACTATACGGATCTTCTTCTGAGATGTTATCTCCTTGTATTCACTAAATACATATTGTGATGTGCGTTTCACTTACATATTGTATTTATTGAATATCCATATCCTTGTATACTCCTTGTACATATTGTACTTTCAGTATTACATGAGTCCCAGGGATAGACCATTGTACAACTATTGTATAACATTGTACATCTATTGTATAATATTGTACATCTATTATATAACATTGTACATCCATTGTATAACATTGTACATCTATTGTATAATATTGTACATCTATTGTATAACATTGTACACTATTGTGCAAGATAACGTAACCGGAGTAGATCCTTGTGTATTGATTTGGGGAGGGGGAGTAGAATTGGTTATGTAATCAAATCCTATTGTACAACATTGTATAACTATTGTATATGTCTATTGTACACCCACGTACAATGGAGTTACCATTGCATTTTCCTAGACTGTTTACATAACCATATTGTACTTTAAATCACAGTAGGCTTACAGTTCTTATTTATCATATTTAGATATTTTCTGTTATCAAATCTCTACTGTTTTTCATATACTTCTTACTTTCAGCGTTTTATGTACCTTACTCTATTGCATGCTTTATATTTCCTAACATGATATGAACTGCGTGAGATGTTTTGTGCTCGCTTCCGTCCTGACTGGACCTGTTGAAAATTTTACAGAGGATGATGAGGCACCCTGCACCCTTACTTGGAGTTTGCCTAGTTGACACTCGCGACCTGGACCCCAGGGGAGGTTCAGGCAGCTGCTGAGGACGATACCTTGCTTAGTATAGATAGTTTAGACTGTTTTCCTTTTATGTTTAGTTGTTATTCTTGATTCAGAGTTTATATATTGTAGAGATGTTGAGACTTGTATTTCATTTCTGTTGTACCTCGGTTGAAGATTCTCTTATCTATTTTATCGTGCCATATTCTATCTCTAGATTGTGATTGAGTTGTACCTCTGTGTTGGCCTCCTTATGGAGAGCATTCATATTATGTTAGTTATAGTTCATGAGCTAGAACAGCGTTCTACCGTCGACACTGCGGCGTAGGCTGGGCATTGTTACGCTCTCGTACCCTCACAGTGGGTGCGGGTCGTGACACGTTTTTAGTGGTGGCCCATGCAGGTCGAGTTTATGTAGTGGTATTCGAACTAGAGTATCACTACAGCCTGCAGCAGGATTAGGATTATTTTTGGAGGTACTCAATCACATTAGAAAAAACTCTTAATCAGATTCTTTTGTCTAAAATTGTTGCTTATTGACTTCCCTTGAATATAAACTGTCCTCCTTTGAATTTTTGCTTCATTATCAGAAATTGCTCCTTGTTTTGATCTGTTTTCATGATGGTTATGAAGACATGATCTCATCACTTCGGTTTGGGGGATACTATCGAGAGGCTGGCCACCTCTCGTCCTGTTCATCAGGGCCTCGAGACCGCAGCTCCTGTTGTGCCGACTCAGGTTGGCGTATCTGCTATATTGGAGGTGCACCTCTATCTGTACAGAGATTTTCTCCCGTCATTTCTGATTTCTCTCAGCAGCGGTGATTCATGCAGCATCAGCAGCAGACCAAAGAAAACTAGCAGGGCGAGCTATCGTCAGGACAGTCAAGGATGCACAGACTATTGGAGATCTTGCTGCAAGTTCCGTTCTTCTCAATTCCATTCCCGGAATTGTCTTTTATAACTACCTTGAAATCCGATTCCATCTGTTCCTTGCTGATTTATTAAGTTTGTCATGTTGTTCTTTTGTTATGATGTTTTTCTTCAGAATCGTATGGGCTAGGTCACCTAAATCATGGGATCTAGGATTTTCGATAGTTGTGTTAGTTGGCATAGTGAGGACATGTAGTCAGATTTCAGATGTATTTCTTGGGTATGGGAATTTAAGGTTTTCGCCGTCGCATGCGACTATACGAAAATTTTAAATACCATGAACCTAGAGGTACGTACCTTAGTCAAGGACTTTGTGATTATCGTAGCCTTGCTCACTAGCATGATGAAGACTCTGGACAACATGATTTTGGACAGACGCATATGATTAGCAGATTGTATCTTGAGAAGGTTTAAAACATAATACCCTTTTTGTTGTTATAAATGACTTAGGAGTAGGGATATTTAGATTGTAGAGCTTGTTCATAGGTAGTTCCTTCATAGTATATAGATATGGTGACTTGTAGAGTGTCTGTACCCTAGAGGTGATAGTTAGCATTGGTGCTAGAATAGTAACCCATTGCAGATAATTCCCTGTTATTATGATACCAACCAGTTACGTATAGGATGTTAGTATGCCATACAACCTTGATGATTATTTATTGTTTTCCTTTACCCTTCCAGTAAGGCACCCAGTAACCAGAGCCTGCCCTTGAGCATAGTTGTAGTTTCACCTAGGACTAAGAGGTCTATATATAGATGATATACTTAGGATATATGTGATGGATTGTTGTTCTTGAGCATATATATATGTGGTATTTGGGATTGGTGTGCTTAGCTTGTGGGTAATTAGTTATGGGTGACTTGATAGGATTTGGAAGTTAAGAGCTAGTCTATTATAGAGTTTTCTTTGCTAATCCCTAGTTGCCAACACTAGGTAGCTAGCATAGGTAAAAGTCCTAAGAAGTTGACCAGCTGATGACCAAGTACTAGGATGTTGAGAAAATTGACTAGTAATTGACCCTTGTCTATGTTCGGCCTAGAAAAGGGTGCAATCATCTTAATTTCGAGGACGAAATTTTTATAAGGTGGGTATGATTGTAACACCCAGTTTTCCAGATGAGGGTAATTTTAAAATATTGTAATTATAATTATTTCATATTATAATTTTTGTTGATTTTTAATCATTTTTAAACTATTTAAAATTATGACTTGTGATTTTGACATTTTACTATTGTTTGGTTTTAATTTCGAGAAATTTGTCACCCCCAGTTTTCAGGAACAGGAGTATTTTTGTCATTTTGTATTTTTGAAATATTTTTGAAATTTATTTTATTATTTATGATATTGTTTTGGGGTTATTTGAGTCGGGTTCGAATTTCAACTCAATCCGACTTGAAACGGGGACCCGGAGGTAGTTTGACTCTAGTGGGACCCACATACTAGTTAGGTATGGCCCACATGATATTAAATTTAGTCCACATGATAGAAATATTTTAGTTAGAGGTTAGACTAATTATTATGGAGAAGGTTAGTGTGATTAGAGACTTTAGAATGACTAATTTAGCCCCAAACAATTAGCCCTTTCCTAATACTCATAGAATAGGTTAGTGGGGGCATTTTGGACCTTACCATAATAGGACAAATAGCCCCATATGGCCAGCCACCTTGGGAGAAGATAGGCTCAAGTTCATTTCATTATTCTCATCCACACTCTATCTCTTGTTCTTCCCCAAATTCCTAGAGAGCAATTCCTAGCAATTTCTCCACCAAATCCTTCCATTTCGCCACCAAATCTTCTTCTTTCTTTCTCCATTCTAGCCAAGGAGGAAGCTACCCAAGTTTGGGAGGATTCGGAGCTCGTTCGTGTCCTTTTGAAATCTCTACGTGTCGGTGTCGCTCCGGGAAGGCTTCTCTTCGATTCGATCTACCGGGAGGTATAAATTCCTTCTCCTTTTCATTTTCTCATGCATATAGGTCTATTTTGAACCCATAGGAATGACCTCCATGGTTGCATCTCCATTTGTGTCCATTTCGTGTCTATTTGGAGGTCATAGGAGTGTCCTTTGTGTTGTGGTTGTGTCCATGTGGGAAAATCCCAAATTTGGACACACTATGTGTTGTTGTTATGTATGAATGAATTATTACATGTTTAATCTCATATTTTTGTATTGGAGATGTGTTCTATAGTATCTCATATATATATATTAGTGTAGAGAGTGAGTTCTTGATATATTATGTTATATACTTGTGTTCTTTTGTCTCAAACTACCCAAATCCGTCATGATTTTTATCCACGTTTTTAATTTCAGTCCTAACTTAGAAATGTCATAACTTCTAGCTCAAAGCTCGGTTTAATCTCCCGTTTTTTTTAAAAGAAGCATATTGAAGTTAGATTTCCAAAAAAATATATTAATAGGCCTAATTCTTTCTATAACTTTCTAGAGAATTATTTGAGTGTCAGCTGTACGAAAGACAAATGCGTTCTCGGTGTTTTCGCGATTCCGGGAGTTTTCGGAAACGAAAACGCGATCCGTTTGAAGTTTCGGAAAGCTAACACATAGATCTATAACATTATTCAATCCTAGATTTTAGTTCATGCTAAAATGGTACAGTATTGATTATTAGTAGGAGTTACTATTCGGCATATGCATTTTGTGCACCCTTGTGTGTAATATAATATTCTATTTGATTTTAACCCATGTTAATGTATATACATTATGTAATTAAATAGAGAATGCAAGCATAAGTAAATGTTTAAATAAATAATGTATGAGGTGTAAGTATCCTATCTAATGTAAGCATGTATAAGTATGGCTTGTAATGAATATGTAGGTTCCATAGTATGTAATGTATGGTGCATATAGTGGTACAAGAGAATAAATGAATGATGAATGAATGCAAGCATGAATGTAATCTAATAATAGATGTAATATATGTAGCCTTGTTAGGAATAAAACTGGAATTTAGTTTTGTTTCACTAAATAAGAGATTCATGAGAACTCATATATGTGAATGTTAACTTCCTATTGACACTTTGCTACACAATTGTCATACCTCACTATCACTTCACACACAATGCACACTACATTATATAACCCTCACACCCTCACTCATTGACACTCTCACTCACATATTGCCTAACACTCATTCCATGATAACACACACATGTTCTTGTGCACTTTCATGACACACACACACATCCATAAACACATACACATGCTCTTCTCTCTCTCTCTATATATATATATATATATATATATATATATATATATATATATATATATATATATATATATATATATATACTATACATGGCTAAATGTGTTAATGTAGTAAATAGAATTTTTCTATAGTTATATATACATATATGTGATATAGGGCCTAGTGTTGAATTCTCTTTTCATGTACACCTCCATGTTCACACACACACATAGCTTTACATGTTAGCTTCCTTTCTCTTATGTATAATATTGAATGTGATGGCTTGTGTTTGGCTTGTATAGCCTTGTGATTGGTGTGTGATTGCTAGACTAGGCTTGGTTAGGCCAAGTGAGACTTATTAGACTTGTTGGGCTAGGATTTGACCTAGTTGACCTAGTTTGACTAGTCTAGTTGACTGGAGTTGACCAAGTGTTGACTTTAGTCTAGTTTGACCTAGACAGCATGCAGATATATTGTAGATTATATTTTTCATTCTCTGTGTACGTCTTGACTTGTGTTGCTCTAACTAGGAGTCAGATACCTCATCTCGGACAGTACATTTACTTCAGACATTCAGATACAAGGCGAGTACATTCTCTGACCGTTTCATACTTGTCTGGATTTATATTCTTGCTCTAGATTACTGTACTTGATGCTGACACGATCATTATCACGGATTGGTACTATACGGATCTTCTTCTGAGATGTTATCTCCTTGTATTCACTAAATACATATTGTGATGTGCGTTTTACTTACATATTGTATTTATTGAATACCCATATCCTTGTATACTCCTTGTGCATATTGTACTCTCAGTATCACATGAGTCCCAGGGATAGACCATTGTACAACTATTGTATAACATTGTACATCTATTGTATAATATTGTACATCCATTGTATAATATTGTACATCCATTGTATAACATTGTACATCTATTGTATAATATTGTACATCTATTGTATAATATTATACACTATTGTGCAAGATAACGTAACCGGAGTAGATCCTTGTGTATTAATTTGGGGAGGGGGAGTAGAATTGGTTATGTAATCAAATCCTATTGTACAACATTGTATAACTATTGTATATGTCTATTGTACACCCACGTACAATGGAGTTACCATTGTATTTTCCTAGACCGTTTACATAACCATATTGTACTCTAAATCACAGTAGGCTTACAGTTCTTATTTATCATATTTAGATATTTCCTATTATCAAATCTCTACTGTTTTTCATAAACTTCTTACTTTCAGCGTTTCATGTACCTTACTCTATTGCATGCTTTATATTTCCTAACATGATATGAACTGCGTGAGATGTTTTGTGCTCGCTTCCGTCCTGACTGGACCTGTTAAAAATTTTACAGAGGATGATGAGGCACCATGCACCCTTACTTGGAGTTTGCCTAGTTGACACTCGCGACCTGGACCCCAGGGGAGGTTCAGGCAGCTGCTGAGGACGATACCTTGCTTAGTATAGATAGTTTAGACTGTTTTCCTTTTATGTTTAGTTGTTGCTCTTGATTCAGAGTTTATATATTGTAGAGATGTTGAGACTTGTATTTCATTTCTGTTGTACCTCGGTTGAGGATTCTCTTATCTATTTTATCGTGCCATATTCTATCTCTAGATTGTGATTGAGTTGTACCTCTGTGTTGGCCTCCTTATGGAGAGCATTCATATTATGTTAGTTATAGTTCATGACCTAGAACAGCGTTCTACCGTCGACACTGCGGCGTAGGCTGGGCGTTGTTACGCTCTTGTACCCTCACAGTGGGTGCGGGTCGTGACAGTTTATGACGCGTACTATGTTGGTTCTCATTTAGTTGGATAGCCAGTTTCTGGTTTTACTTGGAAAATAATTGTTACCGGTTAATTCGCAAAACTTTATATTTTTTTAATATTATATATATATATATAACTACATTTTCTTTTAATGATAAAATGTGGGTTTTGTTAATTATCAATATTTTAATCAAGTTATTTTATCGTGAGAAATCCTTATTAATTTATACAAAATATTTATTAGGCATTTTGTTACGAAGCGCCTAAATACGAAGAAGATAAACCCACCAGAAAATAAAGGAAAAATCAACCAAGAAAATAAATGAAAACCTAGACTACGCAATACAGGGGCACATCTAACAGAATAGAAATCTGGGCTTATGCCCTTACAAACTTTACATAAATTAAAATAAGAGAAAATTAGTTAGCTCTGACTAATATCCTGTATTTTAAATATCGAAAACGAAATTAAAAATAAAATAAATAAAATCCTATGAGTCTCAGACTTGGTCCAATCGTCACTATTAGCTAATGCCTCAACGTCCGGGTAAAACCGGTTTCGTTTGCATTTCGCTAGGGCCCATTGACCAATACGATCGTCGCCCAAAATCCAAAATAATATTCTTTTCCGAAAAATCATTTTAAAATTATATAATTAAATTTTATAGAAAAATCCGGCAGCACTTCCTCTATTTTCGGTCAACCCAAAAACTGGAAAGTGCGCCATAATTACCATTTATAAATCCCAACCATAATTTACATAATAATATCACAATCCCAGTCCACAGAACCTTCCGAAAACCGATTTGAAATTCATTTATAAAACTTTATAAAAATTTGGGCATCATTTCCTCTATTTTCGGGACAACCCAAAAGCTGGAAAAATGCACCATAACGCCCATAATAAAAGTCCCAAACCAGGGAACACCCAGAAATAACTTCCAAACCATTTTATACCAAAATTAAATTCACAGAATAATTCCCGAAGCTTAATCGGAAACCCGAAATATAGTTCGGGAATTCCCGAAATGAATTCGGAAATCACAGCGCCTAAATCCAGAAAATATATTTCGGAAAGGTCCGAAATAAACATAGAATATCACAGAACATCTCCGAAAAATTCGGAGTTACGACGTCACTCAAAAACCGAATTCCCGGAAGGGAATCAGGGACCAATTTCATCATAGACAATGAATAAATGGAACGGGACCGGGATTATACCTTGGGTTGCTCGGCTAGAGCTCTCAGATGAAATTTATAGAATGATAATCGCGGACAGCGAGTCGAGAAAGCCCGGGACAGCGCTGGACAGTGCTGTCCAGATCAGCGGGCATTCACGGGAAGCCGGACAGCGGAGGGAATGGGCGGAAAACAGCAGTACAGAGCTGCGGAGTCACCGGGAGGCGGACACGGGACGTTGGCTGGCGCTGAGCTGGGCGGAGGTGCTGGTTTTGGATGGCCGGAAGGGCACAGGCACGGGAGACTGGCGTCGGAGAGCGCTGGCCGCGAGGGGCTTCGCTGAAGGGCGGCCGGAAGTGGCCCGGAGAACGTCGGGGTGGGCGCCGCTGGAGGTGGCCGGCCGCGCGGAGGGGCGCGATGGCCGGGGAACGACGGGCGGCGGGCGGATCGGGGTCCGCGGGGGTCGGCGCTCGGGTGGATGGCCGAGAGGTTGCTCGGGGGAGGGTTTGGTGAGGAAGAAAGGGAGTTGGTGTTGTTTGGTTTTGCTTAAGAAGTGAGAGAATGGAAGTGTTGGGGATGAGAGAAAGGTGCTGGAGTGGTGTGCTCGTGGGAGTAGTGGTGTTATAAGTGGAGAAGTGGGGGAGTGGGTTACAACATGTGGTAGAGAGGGAAAAATACTGGAGAATAGGAGAGAAAGGCCTGGTCGTGGGGGGACCAGGCCATAGGTAAAATATTTTTTTTTTATAAAAAGAAATCAGAATTTCAAATAAAAGGGAATGGGTTCCAATTGGGTTTCGGAAAGTTGGGTTCGAACTGGTCCAGGCTCGGGTCAGGTCAGCAACCAAAAAGCCAATTATTAATTTTGAAATTTATTTTTCTCATAATATAATAATAATAATAATAAATAACTAAGCTAAATCCAATAATTCATAAAATCTGGGTTTCACAATCTTTCCTCCTTAGAAAATTTCGTCCTCGAAATTAAAGGCAGGGTTAGGAGTAAACTCAAATCAAACAGGTACGGGTACTACGCCCGTAACTCAGGTCCAACAATAAGAATTTCCAAGGCAGTCGTGGATGAGACGGTTTAGGGACAAGTTTTATTTATGATATCATCCATGCATAAAAATACAAAAGCGAACCAAAGTACACGAGGTTGATCAGACCATCATGCACCGGTCCTGATTAGACAATATGTTAGTGGGTGCACCCAATAAAATACTGTCATGATCAAACTTGATAAAGAAATAGCTTGCAAAACTAGGCTAACTTAGCAGCATCAGTCAAGTTTAGAACGAAAAGATAAAAAATAGGAGTTATGTGATGGCTCAAAATTTCTGATCTTCTTCTCACTTCTGACTACGCATGCTACTGGTTTCTCTGGCACTGAAAGGTTGAGTCCAATCTTCAGCTCTGAATTATCCAAAATGTGACTCGAATCCAGAATGTAGCGTTTGAGCTGTGATACGTAGGAGACGTTATGCACACTCTTAAGATTAGCTGGTAGAGCTAACCGGTACGCTACTTTTCCAACTCGTCTTAAAACTTCAAATGGCCTGATGTACCTGGCCTCAATTTCCCAGCTCTGTCAAAACCGATCGTTCCTCTGGTAGGAGAAAACTTTACAGAAACGCTATCTCCTTCTTCAAACTCCACTGGTCGATGACTACTATCAACCCAATGCTTCTGTATGTCTTGGGCAATCCTGAGCTTACATTCACCTTCTCTACTGCGTCAGTCACCATCTCTGGACCCAGCAGTACTCTTTCTCCTACGTCGTCCCATGCAAGTGGTGTACGGCAACGATGTCCATAGAGAGCTTCAAATGGGGTCATACCAATGCTGGCTTGGTAGCTGGTGTTGTAAGAGAACTCTACTAAGTGCAAATGATCTTCCCAAGACCCTCCAAACTCCAAGACGCAAAATCTCGGCATGTCTTCAGGCGTCTGGATTGTCCTCTCTGATTGTCCATCTGTATGGGGGTGATAGGCAGTGCTGAACTTCAATTGTGTTCCCAGGCTGTCATGTAAACTTTTTCAAGAGTGAGAGGTAAAACGAGTGTCTCGGTCAGATATAATGCTTACCGGTACTCCATGAATCCGGTAGATATGTCGCATGTATAGTGCCGCCAACTTCTCGGTGGGTAAACCAACTTTGAAGGGGATAAAGTGAGCTGAATTGGTCAGTCGGTCCACTATAACCCAAATGGCGTCCTTCCCTCCTTGGGAACGAGGCAGTCCTGACACGAAGTCCATTGTGATGTGCTCCCACTTCCACTCCGGAATGTCCAGTGGCTGTAGAAGTCCTGCGGATCTCTGTCTGCTAGCCTTCACTTGTTGACAAATTAAATATCTAGCAACATACCTGGCCACGTTTTTCTTCATTCCAAACCACCAAACAATGGTACGCATATCCCGATACATCTTGTTAGCTCCAGGATGTATGGAATATTGTGACTGGTGTGCTTCCTTCATCAGCTCGTTTCTCAGTTCGCCAGATGCTACGCAGAGCCTCATACCATTCTTCAGTGCTCCATCGCTGGCGATTGAGAAACCCTCAAGTGTTCCTTCCAACACTTGATCTCTAAGTTTGCAAAGTGTCTCGTCTTGAAACTGCGTCTACTTGATTTTGTCCATCAGACTCGAGCTCACTTGCAACTTCATCAACAATGAATCAGCATCCAGCTCCTTCCTTCCAGGCAGTATAATCTCCAGTCCAAGCTTCTCGATGTCCTCTAGCAGGTGCTGCTCCTTGGTCAAAAATATCGTCATAGGTTATCGACTAAGTGCATCTGCGACCACATTAGCCTTACCCGGGTGGTACTGTAGATCGATGTCAAAATCTTTCATCAGCTCCAGCCATCTTCTTTGCCTCATGTTCAGCTCCTTCTGAGTGAAAACATACTTCAGACTTTTGTGGTCTGTATATATTTCCACTCTCTCTCCATATAGATAATGCTTCCATAGCTTCAAAGCAAAGATGACTGTCGCAAGCTCCAGATCATGTGTGGGATAGTTCTTCTCATGAGTCCGTAATTGCCTAGATGCATAAGCAATCACTTTTTCATGTTGTTGAAAAACGCAACCCATTCCTTTACCTGAGGCATCACTGTAGATTGAGAAACCACCAGTTCCTGCGGGTAGCGCAAGGATTGGTGCAGTGGTAAGTCTCTTCTTCAGCTCCTCAAATGATGCCTGACAATCTTCCGTCCAGATGAACTCTTTATTCTTCCGAGTGAGCTTCGTCACCGGCTCAGCAATTCTGGCAAAATCCTTCACGAACTTCCGGTAGTAGCCAGCCAAGCCAAAGAAACTCCTGATTTCAGTAACTGAGCTTGGGGTAGACCACTTCTCAACAACGGCTATCTTCTTCGGATCCACCAAAATTCCTTCTCCTGTGACAACATGGCTAAGGAAATTCATCTTGTCTAGAAAGAATTCACATTTGGAAAGCTTACCATATAGCTTCTCCTTCCTCAAAGTTTCTAGAACTTTCCTGAGGTGCTCTTCGTGCTCCTCTTCCGTCTTTGAATAGATCAGAATGTCATCGATGAAGACAACGACAATTTGATCTAGGTATTCATGGAAAACCTTATTCATAAGGTTCATGAACACCACAGGAGTCAGTCCAAACGGCATGACCAAGAATTCAAACTGCCCATACTTGGTGTTGAATGCCGTCTTGGGAATATCTTCCTTCCTGACCCTGATCTGATGGTAGTCAGATCTAATATCAATCTTCGAAAATACCTTGGCTCCGCTCAATTAATCGAATAGGTCATCGATCCGGGACAGAGGGTACTTGTTCTTGATGGTGATATTGTTCAGCGCCCGGTAGTCGATGCACATCTGTACTGTTCCGTCCTTCTTGGGCACAAACAAGACAGGTGCTCCCCAGAGTGAAGCTCCGTCTCGAATGAATCCCAGAGCCTTTAGTTCATTGATCTGGTCCTTCATCTCCTTGGCCTCCTTCGGGTTAACTCTGTAGCATCCCTTAGAAATAGGGAGAGAGCCGGGGACTAGGTCAATGGTGAACTCTATGTCTCGATCTGGGGGTAATTCGGGAAGACTATCAGGGAAGACATCTACCATAAAGGTGTAACTAAGGATTTTATTCATGTGGAGAATTATAGCAAAAACTCTCATGATTGATCTAAGGACATCCTGTTACAACTTCTTATAACAATAGATAATGCTCTACAGCAGTCCTAGGTACTATTCTTCATGGTTCTGGCTCTTGTATGAGCAGTCTCCAACTGCTTCATCTTCTATGAACCTCGAGTCTGCATCATGCCTTATTGTAGGAGGCAAGGTCTGCTGGATAGGAAGAGAGTCCCTAGGTTGTGGCCTAACAGGTGTTGCTGGGATATGTGCTCTGGTTTGATGGAAAGATAAGGGGCAGTCCTTTACCCGATGTTTAGCAGATCCACATGCCAAACATTTCTCCAATCTCTTGCGACAAATATTGGCTTGGTGACCAAGCCTTTTACAGTAGTCACAAACCAATAGCTTCTTACGATATGACTGCCGGATAGGAATCAAATATCTTCTAGATTCAGGGGTATCCCTCCTAGGACGAGGTTCCGTTCCAACTTGGTTTAAGATAGATAAGGCTACATCATTGACGTTCTTCATGACTTCTCTCGTGATATTCATCTGTTCCTGCTGGGCTTCAGCTTGAGCCTTCTGGAACTCCAGGATTTCTTGAAATAGGGCAACCATTTGGAAGGTGTTTGCTGGTACTGGTGGAGCAACAGGAATGGGTACTTCACCAAGAAAATGCAACTCAGTTTGAGAAGAGGTAGGAATCGCCAGTATAGTGAAAACTTTACTGGATGCATTATGGGGACGGTCAATCAGCTGCGAGGGAATAAACCCTGGACTTGGTTGAGGAGATGGGGTATGATCCGGAGATGACACCTCATCGCCAGCAGGATTGGTCTTGTCAATGGCCATTCTCTGGAAGGTTTAGGATGCAAACATAAGCAAGTTATCCTACCAGTCTATAATCAAACAAAAATATTTATGTATATAATTCGGACCTATGTTGTGACAAATCAATGTTCTAGTGTTCTAATTATTTCTAGGTATGTTTTCCTAAGTTGTTGACCTGCATGGACCACCACAAAAAAACATGTCACGGCCCGATCCCAAATAATTGGATCGAACCTGATCATGCCCAGCCTGCACCGTTGTTGAGAGGCAGTAAGCTGTATCCACTATTGCAGGTAATCACAACAACATCTAAATATTTGTCACAACTCAATATTCGGAAATTTAAAACTTTATTAAACATTTGAATAATACAACTGGAAAGTAAAACAACTGAAATGAATGCTGAAGTCAAATAACAAAATTTCAAAACAACAAAACTGGAAATAGGAAAAATCTAGCTAAGCGTTCGGCTCATCGGCCTCAGGTCCTGCGTCCTTCAAAGGGGACTCTGGCAACACCACAGGGTACAGAACCGGGTCATAATAGCTGTTGTATAACAGCTCAACATCCTCAATATCCCCTAAAAATGTTATCTCCAGTCAGGAGGGAGCAAAGTACAATTCATGCTAATCCAACAATTAAAATAATAATAGAATCATGCACTTTTAAACAATTTAAAATAAATAGTTCTCCAGCAGTTAAAACATTGTGATGTGAATAGGCAATGAATATGACCGGCTTGGGTTGTACAGTGAATGATATGGCTTATCCCCGTGTGTATGAGGGGTAAGCTAATACAGTTCTAAGTTATTACTTTGGATGTGGTCATACTCATTACACTACTCCCCCAGTCCCCAAACAGTTACAGTAGTTACAGTCAGTGCTCTCAGAGAGAGTTCCGTGTTGTATCGTAGTTTAAACTTGCAATAAAACGATTATTAAATAATTGTAAACTAACACAAAATGTACTTGCCTTTGTTTATGACTGGAAACGGTGTTGATTTCGGAAAGATGCTAGGTTCGTCTCCGAGATCCTACAGTTGGAGAACTTGACTTAGAACTATTGAAACCAAGCTAGGTGTGCTAGTTGCAATCTCTAGTAGCAGATCCTAGTCAGATTTTAAGTTTGTTTATTTAATGCTAACGGTTTACGACGCGTACTACGTTGGTTCTCATTTAGTTGGATAGCCAGTTTCTGGTTTTACTTGGAAAATTATCGTTACCGGTTAATTTGCAAAACTTTGTATTTTTAAATATTATATATATAAAACTACATTTTCTTTCAATGATAAAACGTGGGTTTTGTTAATTATCAATATTTTAATCAAGTTATTTTATCGTGAGAAATCCTTATTAATTTATACAAAATATTTATTAGTCATTTTGTTACGAAGCGCCTAAATACGAAGAAGATAAACCAACCAAAAAATAAAGGAAAAATCAACCAAGAAAATAAATGAAAACCTAGACTACGCAATACAGGGGCACAGCTAACAGAATAGAAATCTGGGCTTATGCCCTTACAAACTTTACATAAATTAAAATAAGAGAAAATTAGTTAGCTCTGACTAATATCCTGTATTTTAAATATCGAAAACGAAATTAAAAATAAAATAAATAAAATCCTATGAGTCTCAGACTTGGTCCAATCGTCACTATTAGCTAATGCCTCATCGTCCTGGTAAAACCGGTTTCGTTTGCATTTCGCTAGGGCCCATTGACCAATACGGTCGTCGCCCAAAATCCAAAATAATATTCTTTTCCGAAAAACTATTTTAAAATTATATAATTAAATTTTATAGAAAAATCCGGCAGCACTTCCTCTATTTTCGGTCAACCCAAAAACTGGGAAGTGCGCCATAATCACCATTTATAAATTCCAACCATAATTTACATAATAATATCACAATCCCAGTCCACAGAACCTTCCGAAAATCGATTTGAAATTCATTTATAAAACTTTATAAAAATTTGGGCAGCATTTCCTCTATTTTTGGGACAACCCAAAAACTAGGAAAATGCACCATAACGCCCATAATAAAAGTCCCAAACCAGGGAACACCCAGAAATAACTTCCAAACTATTTTACACCAAAATTAAATTCACAGAATAATTCCCGAAGCTTAATCGGAAACCCGAAATATAGTTCGAAAATTCCTGAAATGAATTCGGAAATCACAGCGCCTAAATCCAGAAAATATATTTCGAAAAGGTCCGAAATAAACATAGAATATCACAGAACATCTTCAAAAAATCCGGAGTTACGACGTCGCTCAAAAACCGAATTCCCGGGAGGGAATCAGGGACCAATTTCATCATAGACAATGAATAAATGGAACGGGACTGGGATTATACCTTGGGTTGCTCGGCTAGATCTCTCAGATGAAATTTATAGAATGATAATCGCGGACAGCGAGTCGGAAAAGCCCGGGACAGCGTTGGACAGTGCTGTCCAGATCAGCGGGCACTCGCGGGAACCCGGACAGCGGAGGGAACAGGCGAAAAATTGCAGTACAGAGCTGCGGAGTCGCCGGAAGGCGGACACGCGGCGTTGGCCGACGCTGAACTGGGCGGAGGCGCTGGTTTCGGATGGCCGGAAGGGCACAGGCGCGGGAGACTGGCGCCGGAGAGAGCTGGCCGTGAGTCATGGTTTTTTCGGGCCGGTCCGGGCCGGCCCACGGTCCAAAGGCTGCGGGCCTGACCGGGTTCGGGCCGGTCCAGGACCGGCCCAGCGTTAATTACGGTCCGGGCTAAGCCCGGCCCGGTTTTGTAGCTCTGGACCCAGCCCGGCCCAGAGGACCGGACATTATAGGGTCGGGCCGGTCCGGGCTTGGACGGTTCGGGCCGGTTCGGGCCGGTTTAACCGGACCGGCCCGGTTTTTTAATTTTTTTTTTTTTTTTTTGCAGTTTTTTTTTTTCAGTTTTTGTTTTAAATTTGGTTTTTTAATTATTTTCTTTTGTATTTTAAATTTAAAAATTTGTATAGGATAAGTTAAAATTAAAAATATTTATACAAAATGTTTATACAATGTATATAGGATAAGTTAAAATTTTCTTTTTATACAAAATGTTTATAATGTTTATACAATGTATATTTTAAATTTTAAATGTTTAAAAATTTGTATTTTAAATTTAAAAATTTGTATAGGATAAAATGTTTATAAAATGTTTATATTTTAAAAATTTGTATTTTAAATTTATATTTTCTTTTTTAATTTGTAACTTAAATGTTTATAAAATGTTTATACAAAATATTTATAAAATGTTTATAAAATGTTTATAATTTGTATACAAATAAATAGAAATGTTTATAATTTGTATACAAATAAATAGAAATGTTTATAATTTTATGTTTATAAAATGTTTATAATTTGTATACAAATAAATAGAAATGTTTATAATTTTTATACAAACAAATATATAGAAATGTTTATAAATATTTATAAAAATTTAAAAAAAACATTTCTCCCTCTTCCTTTATCCGGGCTTGGGACCGGCAAATGCTTGTTTGGCATAGGCGGAGTTAAAAAATATTTTTTTTAAAAAATAGTTTTTGAAAGTATAAAATAGTTTTTGAAAGTAAAAAATAGTTTTTGAAAGTATAAGTTTAAAAATTTGAATAGGATAAGTTAAAATTAAAAATTTGAATAGTATAAGTAAAAAAAAAAAAATAGTTTTTGAAAGTATAAGTTCAAATTTAAAATTGAAATGTATAATGTTAAATTTACATACCTAATACCTTGTACCGTAGCCTCATTGTTGTTCGCCTTCATGCAATGAAAGCGATTCCAAATCCAGCTCGTGGATGTCATGATCTTCTCCATCTTTCTGGTTTTGTGTTCTTCTATCGGCAGCCATCCAATCTTGTACGCACACGATCGCTTCCAAAATATCGGGCTTCAAGCGGCTCCTCCTATCGCTCAACATCCTCGAACTTGCACTAAAACAGGACTCCGATGCTACCGTCGACACCGGAACCATCAGTAGATCACGTGCTATGTTAGAAAGCACAGGAAATCTCTTGTCGTGTCTCTTCCACCATTCTAGAACGGCGAAGTGATCTGGAGTCTCATCTTCGTCTTGATAAGAGCTAAGGTAAGCAGACAACTCTTGAGTAGGCTGGGAAGATTGCTTTTGTTTCTTCCTTTGTAGTATGCGACCGGCTGCTGATAGCTTAGACGCCAAGCCGGAGCTACTACTAGCCCCCCCCTGAGTTGGTCGGGTCGACGTTGCTCCTTCTTCGTACAGTATAACTAACCTGTCCAAAGCCACTTTAACTTCTGCCTTCATGTCAGTAACGTCTATACCCATATATTCTCCATATCCTTCTAATAAAACCTCTACGCCATCCAATTTGATTGTAGGATCAAATATGGAAGCCAAACAATATAAAAGAGGTACTTCACCCCAATATTTCCTGAATTTGGCTTCCATATTTCTCACCGCAATTTCAAAATTTGGATAATCTCTATATTTAGAAAATAAATAAGACATGTTACAAAGTTCACGTAAAGCTAAGCAAGATGTGGGATAATAAACACCAGAAAGAGTTAATGTAGCATTGTAAAAAACTTCTAAAAATTCACAAACACTTTCAGCAGCTAACCAATCATCATCAGTAACCTGATAGTCAAAGGTGACATCCGAAGTACAATAATATGAAATAGCACTCTTAAAAGGAATTGCAGATTTCAACATCAAGTAGGTGGAGTTCCACCTAGTTGGTATATCCTTCACAAATCTTCTAAAAGTCATACCAAAATGTGCGCAAGCGCATGCAAAACTTTGTTGTCTACTTGGAGACGAGTTTAGGTGGAGCAAGCATTGTCGCAGAGTGTCTAAATGTGGTTCAAAAATTTTAAACATTCTTTAACAACTAAGTTAATTATATGGCAAGCACACCTAACATGCATAAGTCTACCTTCTAAAATAGGCTTAAAAATTACTGACAAAGAACACATAGCAGCATTGTTGTTTGAAGCATTGTCCAAAGAGACAAAAATTTTTTTTGCGTGAATATCATATTCACGCACGTGTCTTGAAATCTCACTTGAAATTACAGCTCCCGTGTGTGGACATTCTATAAGTTTAAGAGAGATGATGCGTTTTTGCAACATCCATTGTGCATCTATATAGTGTGCAGTAATACAAATATAAGCATAACTCCATTTAGTAGTCCAAATATCAGAAGTAATAGCCAACTTACTAATATTTTGAAATTCCGCTTTCAAAGCGGCTTTCTGCTCGTTGAAGAGACGAATAGCCTCCTTTCGAGTTTGTTGCCTACTCACTTTAGTAAAGGAGGGGTTTAGAGAAAGTGATACATAATCTCGCAAAGATTCGCTTTCACCCGTCGTGAAAGAAAGTTCGTCACGAATAATATGTTTAGTTAACTCGGTTTTATGCCGAGCAGCTGAGTAAGTAAAGTTACCAATTGAAGAACCGGTGGCGCCGAAGCTTATTTGGGTTTGGGACGCTTGAAGTGTGTCCTTCCCGTAGCAAGTGTCGTAGTGTCTGGATATGGTCCCGGTGCCACCGCCCTTCTTCCATGCGTACTGGTTGCAACATTTCTTGCATTGCGCCTTGTACGGTTTCGGTTCCCCCTTGGCATCTAAAACCAAAGAACCATCAGGATTAGTTTCAAAAATTAAAGTAAAATAATCCCAATACTTAGACCTTTTTTTCTTTTCAGGACGTTGGGTTGTACTAGCGACTTCCGGAGGAGATTGTTGGCACCCCTCCGGAATCGGATTAGTCGCAATTTGTTCAGGTGGAATTTCAGTACCGTCAAAAAAAGAACTAAAATAGTGGTATGTCTGTCCAGCAAGATCAGGTGGGTTTGAACCTTCACCAGCCATATATAAAATAAAATAAAGTAAACTACGTTAGAAGAAAGTAAGAGATTGAGAGGAAGATCGGGAAGCCGTAGAGCCGGAATGGAGTTGGGAGCGAGATCGGGAAGCCGTAGAGCACCGGGGAGGGAAAGTCGTAGAACACCAGAGCACCGTAGAGAGATGTAGAGAATTTGTGAGGAATGAGTTGTGTATGAAAAATGGGATTTTTGGGCTATTTATAGGAATTTTTTGGGGTTATTTTGGTAATTTTAGGCCAAAAAGGACCAAAATACCCCTCCCAACGTTTTAATAACGGCTATATGGGAGGGGTATTTTGGTAAAAGAACCCCCCCCCCCCCAAACGGTCAAAAATTTGAAAAAAAAAAAAAACAACTTCCCAACGGTCGGCTCAGGCTGGACCGGTCCCAGCGGGCCGGGCCGGGCCGGTCCAACCGGGCCGGGCCTACTTTTAAAAAAAAAAAAAAAAAAAAATTTTGGTCGGTCCGGGCCGGGCCGGGCTCGGGCTGTGGGGGGGGGGGCCCGACCCGAACCGTTACTGCGTGGGGGGCCGGGCCGGTTCGGGCCCAAGACGGGCCGGTCCGGGCTTATAGGAGGGCGGGCCGGTCCGGTCCACGGGCGGGCCCGGGCCGAACCGGCCCAGTTAACACCTTGAGCCGTGAGGGGCTTCGCGGAAGGGCGGCCGGAGGTGGCCCGGGAGGTCGGGTCGCGCGCGGGAGATTGGTCCGCGGGCGGAGTTGGCCACGGGTCGGCCGGAAGAACGTCGGGGCGGGCGCCGCTTGAGGTGGCCGGCCGCGCGGAGGGACGCGATGGCCGGGGAACGACGGGCGGCGGGCAGAACGGGGTCCGCGGGGGTCGGCGCTCGGGTGGATGGCCGAGAGGTTGCTCGGGGGAGGGTTTGGTGAGGAAGAAAGGGAGTTGGTGTTGTTTGGTTTTGCTTAAGAAGTGAGAGAATGGAAGTGTTGGGGATGAGAGAAAGGTGCTGGAGTGGTGTGCTCGTGGGAGTAGTGGTGTTATAAGTGGAGAAGTGGGGGAGTGGGTTACAACATGTGGTGGAGAGGGAAAAATGCTGGAGAATAGGGGAGAAAGGCCTGGTCGTGGGGGGACCAGGCCATAGGTAAAATATATATATTTTTTTATAAAAAGAAATCAGAATTTCAAATAAAAGGGAATGGGTTCCAATTGGGTTTCGAAAAGTTGGGTTCGAACTGGTCCAGGCTCGGGTCAGGTCAGCAACCAAAAAGCCAATTATTAATTTTGAAATTTATTTTTCTCACAATATAATAATAATAATAAATAACTAAGCTAAATCCAATAATTCATAAAATCTGGGTTTCACAGATAATGTAGCGGCACCCCCATTCAAGATAAGGTAATTATTTCTGAGGAACAAACTCAACAAACTCAACAACCGGTAATGTTAAGATGGTTCACAACAGAAAGGAGAAATATAATTTCGGATAATATTGTCATATTTCTCTAGGAACATGAGGAAAACTATAGAATATTGGAAGGTGATTCAATCATCTTCCGTCAGGCCATGAAAATTTTCAACTCTTAAAAGTGGATTGAGAAAATAAATAAGGAGTATAAGTCTATGCAAGACAATAAAGTTTAGGAACTTGTCACATTACCAAAAGATACGAAGTTCATTGGTTGAAAATGGACATTTAAAACCAAAAAAGATTTGAAAGGATAATATGGAAAGTTATAAAGTACGTCTTGCAGCTAGTGACTTTACTCAAAAGTTAACGATTGATTTTAAAGAGACTTTCTCTTCGGTATCTTTGAAAAACTCTTTTAAAACAATCACAACACTTGTTGCACATTTTGATCTTGAGTTACATTAAATGGATGTCAAAATTATGTTTCTCAATGGTAACATCGACGAAACAATTTATGGTGCATGCAGAAAACTGTGTCGAAAGACCCAAAGAATATGGTTTGCAAATTGACAAAATCTATTCATGGACTCAAGCAGGATTCTCGTCGAAGGTACTTAAAGTTTTACCGGTGATTATCTCGTTTGGTTTTTGAGATAAACACTATTAAAGATTGTGTATATCACAAGTTCAGTGGGAGTAAACAATTTTCTTTAGTTATATATGTTGATGACATACTGCTTGCCAAAAAAAATGATATAGGTATATTGTACGACACTAAAAATTTCTACCAAATAACTTTCAGAAGAAATATCTTGGTGTCGTTTCTTTTGTATTAGGAATCCAGATATACCGTGATCGTTCCCGAGATATTCTTGGATTATCACAAAAAAATTAAATCAATAAAGTGCTTAAAAGATTTGGCATGCATAAATGCAAACAAGGTGACAACCCTTTCGTTAAAGGAGATAAGTTCAGTCTCAGTCAAGTGCCCTAAGATTAGCCTTAAAATTAAGAAAATATAATAGATTTTCCATTCATGACCAGTTGTAGGAAGTCTAATGTGTGCTCAAGTATGTACACGTTAGGATATTGCGTACATATTCAGATGTTAGGCAGATATTTTAAGCAAATATGGATGGATCATTGGGTAGCAGCCAAACTACTTAAGTAATTAATAGAGAACAAAGAATCATATGCTCTTTGTAGGAGATCGGATAATTTTGGAGATCATAAGGTATTCCGACTCCGATTTTGCTGGATGACAACACAGTATGAGATCCACATCAGGTTATGTTGATTGGTGGAGATATATTTTAGATTAGTGTCAAACATACACTCGTAATTTCTTCTACCCTGGCAACAAGGTTTATAACATGTTGTTAGGCATCTATTTAGGGAATATGGTTGCGAAATTTTGTCACAAGGCTGCACCTACAGTACGGTGTTGAAAGACCAAATAAATTATGGTGTGACAATAAATCAGCAGTACTGTATTCCAATAACAACAGAAACTTGTATAAGTCAAGGATATTGACATAAAGTTTCTAGTTGTGAAGGAAAGAATTCAGAATGGTTAAAATGTCCATATAGCACATTAGGACAAACTCCATGTTAACGGATCCGCTCACAAAAGTATTATCACCCAAGGTCTTTCATGAGCATACTGCACATATGGGTGATAATTAAGAATATGGCAATATAGTGGGAGTTTGTATTTTATGTATTTGGGTGCTATTTGGTTTTGGACACATTTGTGTATTAAAGTATTTTGGATATTTATCTGATCAGATATATGAAAATTCAGTTCATTCTGTTTTTATTATGTTAAAGTATTGATCTCACTAAAGTTAAGGAGGACCAGTTAAAAATAGACATGTATTGATCATATTGCGTGTAATTTCCATGCTACGTGTAACTCCACCTCCCTATTTTGAGAAATATAAATTTGATTTTAAAAGCATTTCTAATAATAATATTTGTTCATTGAAAGTTTCAAATAAAAAGTTTAGTTTTAAATAATAAATTTTGTGATCTATATTTTTGGAGGGAAATAATTTTAGGAGCAGAAGTTCAAATTTAAAAATTTGTTATAACTAATTTAAGTGGTCCCCATTTTTTTGAATCTCCTAAACAACCTTTATAACTGATTTCCGATCAGTTATGTAATAAGTGAAATGGGGAGGGCTCCATTACAAGATTGCCAATAGGTGGGGGACTTAAGTGAAAAATTCACTTTTCTTATTTAAGTTCGGCTGGAGAGAGAGAAACTCATTTCACCGAGTTCTCTTAATCTCCGTTTCCCCTTTCTAATTTTCTCTCGGCCCCAAATTTCGGGAGCGGCAGCTTTAGGCGGAGCTCCGGCAGCAACGAGCGGCCGAGCTACTCCGGTGGCAACGATGATTCTCTCCGACAACTGAGACCGCAGCGGGAGCAGCATCTCTTCCACGACGTTCTCGACGACGGCGGTCGAGCGAGTCTCCGGCGACATTCTCGACAGCAAATTTTCTCCAGCAGCGCTTCGACCTTCCGACGTACAGCCTTGTGCGCGAAGATCGACTGCTCCGGCGTTGTTTCGTTCATCCACGACGAGCTCGAGCCCCTGTGACGTTCGTCTCCGCGTCAGTAGCAAGGTGACTTCTCCGTCGAGCGAATACTGACGTCCTACATCTCCTTTGATCGATTGTTCAAATCACAGTAAGTTTCAATCCATGCTCTACATTTAAATCTCGAAATTTTGTTTGTGCATTTTGTTCTTCGATTCTATGGTTGATCACTCTTCTCCTTCTTCTCGTGGAGGTTCACCACCAAAGATCGATCTGGTTGAGATCTTGTAATTTCTGAGCAGATCGATAAATGGAAGCTCATTCACTGAGTTCGACGAACATCTGATCAGTAAGTTTGTTCTTTCATTATTCGATCTATGAGGGGGGAATTGCTACGAGTTCTTACGAACAGTTGTGTTTGAATGGTTTCGAACAAGGTGTTTAGATCGGGGAATCGACAATCAATTCAATCTCTGGTAGAGCGATTGGATCGAATTGTGGTAAGTGGTTAATTTCAGCATTTCGTAACTATTGATGCGAATTCTTGCAAGTTGAGTATCAATTAGTCTGATACTTTATCCTCTTCATAATCTGGACTTGTTCGTTCGATGCTGCAGTGGAGCTCTTGAGTGAGGATCGTGTCCGACTCGGGGGCGTGTTCTTGATTCCATTGTTTTCTTTTCCCAGGTACTATGCTATTGTCCTGTTGATTATTGCTTTTATTTTCAGTTTTAAGTGCGGGATGTTGGCCAGGATCGGTCGAGTTGGGTGCGGCTTGTGCCAGTTCTGTAGCTGTGTTCGTGTCTAGTGTGCGTACCAGGATACCATCGTGTCCGATCGGTGTTACGTGTCCGAGTACCATGGTGTCCATGTGCCAGTTCTGTAGCCGTGTTCTGGGACAGTTCTACTCAATTTATGCGTGCGAGTTCGATGTTGGGATTTTGCAGGGTTGCGTGCTGAGTGGCCGTTTATAATTTTGCCAGTTAATATAGATAATTTGTATATTATTTTGAGGAACCTGAGTAGTTCTGTATATGATTTTGTAGGTTTGAGATTTAGTTTAATGATAACTTTGTTATTTTATTTTGTTTTGCTGGCCGAAGGAGTAGAGTAACAATCCTGTTCTTTTGAACTAATGGGTGTAGCTGAAAGCATTATTGCTCTCTGTTGTGTAGAGTTGGTCTTTGGGATGATTGAGTAGTTTCTTTTTCTCATTTGAGCTTATGGGGCATTTGATTTAAATTGAGATTACATATGCAGTGCTGGGTTTAGATTGATAAATCTGAATTTTCATATCAGTGTTTGTTACTAGAGCTGAGTTTTCCTATCAATGCTTGGTTCAGTGAAGAACTTGGGATTGCATATTCATAACTTGATTCAATATTGAGAAACTGGAGACCCATATACCAGTTAGCCTTTTCCATGGAAATTTTTTGGTTAATACTTAGCAAATACTTTCATGTTGAGTTAGGATTTTATTGATACTTGAAATCAATTTATATTAGAAAATGATATTCTAGGTTTACATTTCTGAGAGGGTGATCTAGAGTGTATTAATAATAATTATAGATAGAGTTAAATAAATATGGTTATAACTAAACCAATTAGTGTATTTTATTAACTCTGGTTAATATATAGAAGTTACAAATGAATAATTAGAATTATCTAGACTTTGACCAACTTGTACTTAATAAAACAGGAGGACATCCAGCTCTATACTTTATTCGTACTTTTTCGGAGCAAGACAAGTACTTTTCTACGATTTTGTGCATTTACATATCTTGTACCTTTCTTGTGACATGTTATGACACGATATCCTGTACCCCTGTACTCTTGTATTCCTGTTTTTGTACTTGCTTGTGTCGGGTGGGAAAATACACTAGCCATGTGACCAACCCCGGTTACTATATTCATGTAGATAGCTTAGGCCTCGCATCGTGCACGCGTGCCCTAAGCCGTAGCATATTCATGTACTCCTGTACATGCTCCTTTACTCACCCCAGCCGGTCACATGAGCTAGTTGTATTTCAAATATTGTGCACTTATCATGTCTTGTACTTCAGGATTATAGTTTCATTCATGTACATTATATTTCCTGTACTTTACATTTTATGTACTTTATATTCCTGTACTGTAGTTCCTGTACTTTATTTCCTGTACTACTTTCCTGTACTTTTCTGTTCATTCCTGTATTTCATTTTCATGTACCCCTGTATTCATTTCCATATCATGTTCTTTTTCATTACCTAGAACTGTACTTTGCTCCGCTCCTGACTAGGATATGTTGCAGGTGAGTTGGAGGTCCTATGCGACACATATTATGGCCGAGAGCTAGTAGATGCAGTAGAGCCAGCTGGAGTTGCTCTTGACTTAGAGGCTGCAGAAGCCTAGAGCTTTACCTTAGAACTTTACATTTTCCTTGTATTTTGAGACTAGTAGACTTACTTTCATTTGCTGGAAAGTAATAATTTTGAGACTTGTACTTTGATTCTGGGATACGTTTTTAGATGCTGTGATTTGTACTTGTCTTGATTATCTAGTTAGATTTTCCTAGATTGGTACAGCTTACTTCATCGTGTCCAACGATGAAGGCTGGGCGTGTCTGACTCGTGTCCGATTATTCGGGAGCGGGTCGTAACATGTTTTTAGTGGTGGCCCATGTAGGTCTATCCTAATAGTACATAGGTATTAGTATACTTTTGGGGGACTTGATTTAAACTAGGGAAACTTGAATCACAGCATAGGAAATCGGGTACATCGGATATATGGATATTATAAAACATTTACATTTTTCTGGTAGGTTAGGTTTTTATCAATCACGAAGTTTTCTTTGTTGCAGGATGGTCGCTACAAGGAAGACTGTTGATCAGTCGGGAGTTGTAGGCAGCTCAGATCAGTCTGCACCAGATGCTCCAGTCGATCAGCTTTCGCCACCGCTTCCGATCTTTCCTCCGCTGCCCCCGACGATGACTTTTGACGGCGCTCAGGTGATGGCTATGTTCCAGCAGTTTATGGAGGCCCAGAACCACCAGACGGCACAGTTTCGGGCAACAGTCGTTGATGCGCTTAGGACCATAGAGCCGGCAGCACCAGCTCCAACAGCACCTGCAGCACCAGCAGCATCGAGACCAGGGACGACCATGAACTACCAGAACCTCTGCCCGATGGACTTTTAGGGCAACGAGGGGATCGTCTATGCGGACGAGTGGCTGGAGAATACGGAAAGGACCTTGAAGATGGCACGGATCCCGGATGACCTGAAGGTGGAGGTGGCGAGCATACGACTCTTTAATTTGGCCAGGGCTTGGTACTGGGAGGAACTCCAGTTGGCGGAGCACCAGATTTCTTGGACAGATTTCAAAACTCTGTTCAAGGAGAAGTTTTTCCCAGATGTGGAGCGGGATGAGCTGAGAATGCAGTTCGAGAGACTACAGCAGGGGACTATGACGGTTGCGGAGTACACTTCAGAGTTTACTAGACTCAGCAGGTTCGCAGAGAACCTAGTCAGAGCACCAGAGGACAGAGCTTGGAGGTTCAAGAAGGGTCTCACCAGGGAGCTGCGACATGCGGTAGCGATTAGTCAGGCGACGACGTATGCGAACATTCTCAAGATTGCTCAGGCGGTAGAGAAGGAGGCATATCCGAAGCTGAAGAGGGACCGAGACATTGGTAGCAGCAGTTTCCAGGCACCAGCAAAGAGGGCCCAGACTCAGATTCAGACGAGGCCACAGCAGACGGCACAGCAGCATCACCGTCCAGCCAGAGCTCCTGTACATCAGCCCCAGAGACAGCAGCAGACAGTTACTTGCACATTCTGTTACTGGCCGGGACACCGCTTCGACGAGTACCGTAAGAGGCTCGGGCTCTGTTTATTCTGCGGATCAGACGCACATCAAATAAGGTACTTCCCACAGGCTGCAGCTCGACTGACTGGAGACCCCGAGGAGCTGGAGGACCACCACCTGCATCACCCAGAGCTCTACCTGCTGCACCACAGAGAGTTCCGCTTTACCTACTCATCAGCAACATTTTGCACAGCACCAGCAGCAGAGGGGACCACCACAGCAGGAACGTGCTTACGTCATGGCTGTAGTTGAGGAGGATAAGGCAGTGCCAGATGTCATCACAGGTTCTATACTTTTACATTCTTTTTCTGCCATTGTATTGTTTGATTCTGAAGCCACACATAGCTTTGTATCATATGAGTTTTTGCATAGACACGGCTTCACACCCAAGCCCACTAGGAGGAACTGTCGGATTATGATAGGAGGAAGGGTAGTGCCAGTTAGTGAGATTGTGGATTGCCCTATCACTATAGCTGGGAGGGAGCTTAGGGCTCGACTTCAAGTGATGCCATTGTCCGGATTTGATATAGTCCTCGGCATCGACTGGATGAGCGACCAGTTTGCCGTAATAGACTGCCATGAGGGGAAGGTGACTTTCAGTCCGCCAGGAGTTCCACCGTTCGAGATCATCATACTGTTGGCCCAATGATTATATTGTGTTTTTGAATATGGCTAATCAGTTAAGTTTAACATAATGATGTCACTAATACTCATATACTCACTATCATGTTGCTACTTAAACTTAGCATTGTCCTAATTGTCCTATATTATATTGCTATGCTTGTATCGTACTGCAACATATTTTGTTGGCCTAACATGCTATCATGTTGTTACTTAAACTTAGCAATGTCCTAATTGTCCTGTATTATATTGCTATACTTCTATCGTACTGCAACATATTTTGCTGGCCTAACATGTATTTGTAGACATGCAGTAAGCATGATCAAATATGATCAAACATGACATAGGCAATGAAGAATTAATGATGGAGCGAAGACGGCGTCATACAAAAAGATTTCTCCGAACCGTCTAGCGACCTATCCGGGGCCTCGCATCGGGGGGCGCCCCCCGTCGGGGGTTCGGGGGCGAAGCCCCTGAAAGGTATTCAGATTTCCAGATCTGTTTATCTTCGGACGACTGCTGTCAGGGAAAAAGACGTCTTCAGGACTGCTCAAATATCAAAAGAAAGGCATCATCAAAGGGCTCTTGGTTTTCCTATTTGTTTCAAGTCTGTAATCTTCAATTTATTGAGTCTAGGAGAATGTGTACGTTGAGTCGCACTGAGTCATCTCAACCCCTAGACATATCTCTCCAAGCTCTACCATACAAACAGACCAATTCCTGAACCAAGCCCAAGCTCCACAAAGTCCAAAAGCCCAATGGACCAATTCTGTCTGCTGGAGACAGAGTTCGGACCGAACTCTGCCTCCACATAGAGTTCGGGCCGAACTCTGTCCCCTGATTTCCAGCACCCTGATTTTTAGGGCCTGCTTGCTACAAGCTGTCCAACGGCCAAAAATTTGAATTATCCATACCGAATTCTGGCCGAATTCTGCTTGTCCCGAACCCTATAAATAGGCCTTGGTTTCTCTCATTTGAAACCATCCACTCTTCTCTTCTTCTTCTCTTACATAGCCTATATAGTCAAGAGCTTTACTCTTCCAATCTACTAGCCACAAAACTTCCTAAGCCCCAAGGTGCTCAAGTGCGATTCAGCTAGAAGTTTTTTGTGCAAGAGTTGAAAAGAAGAAGTCGCTTGGACAATTCCAAGCAAATCGCCACTGCGATCCTCTGTAAGAAGTTGACGTTCTCTTCTGAAGAAAAGGCACGGGTTGTAAACTACTATTTCACAAATAGTGGATTTGAATCCTGAGCTAGAGTTCTCAGGCCTGGACTAGTCCTCCACGAGGGAAACCAGGTTAAAACTGCTGTGTTTGCGTATGCTCTTCATATCTTTATTTACTTTCGTATTTCTCTCTTATTTATTTACTATCTTGATAGTTGGTTTTGTGATGGTGATATAGAATTAATTTTTATTTGGTGATTATCGACACAAACTCTATTCACCCCCCTCTAGAGTTGCCTACACTTGTGTTTTCAATTGGTATCAGAGCGAGGTCTCTATTGTAAGACTTAACATCCTTAGAGTAGATCCTTGTTTATTTGTGTATGGCATCGTATTCTTCCTCCTCCGATGAAGAGGGTTTTACTTCTAGTAGCATAGACAATCATGTTTCTTCTAAATGCAATAAGTGCTCTAAGTGGAAAGCCATGGCTAACCAATCCTTAAAGTTTGCTAAGGTTTTTTATTCTACAAATGAAGAACTTATAGAAAAGGTTATTCATTTAGAAGAAGCTAATGAGTTTTTGAGAAATAAAAACAATGTTTTATTATCTAGACTTGACTCTCAAAACTCATCTTGTGTTTCTTTAAAGAGTTTGAATGATTCTTTAATTTTGAAAATCAAATCTCTTTCCTCATCAATAGAAGATCTTAAGAAGCAAGCACATGAGCTAAATCATTTGCATGATTCTTCTATTGACTCTTTAAAGAAACAAAATGATGATTTTATTTCTAGAATTGCTTTATTTGAAAAAGAGAATTATGCTTTAAATGCTACATTTGATTCTCTTACTTGTTTGTATAATGATTTGTTATTAGAACATGATATTCTTAAGACCAAATCCATGCATAGTGATTCTCTTACTTGTGTGCATAATGATTTGCTATTAGAACATGATAGTCTTAAGACCAAATCTATGCATGCTCACTCTAGAAATATTCATCATTCTAGTATGTCACATGTTCATAATCATGCTCATTCCGATACATGTGCACACACTAGTATTAGGTGCTTCTATTGCTCTCGTATTGGACACATGAGTGTAACTTGTCCTATTCGTAGGAGTTTTTCTACCAATGCTAGAGTAAATAGTATATGGGTCCCTAAAGCTAACAAATGTGGATCCAAGTTTATTTGGATACCAAAGTCTTCGCCTAATATTGTAGGTGGAGCTTCTTGTATCAGGACATAGCACCGAGGAAGCGTGTTGGTGGTTGCAAAGCTCAAATGTCATCTTCTAAGCAATTGCACCAACACAAGTGTGGCCACTAGAGCCACTTTGGTAACATGCTAAACGATTCTCTTTAATGGTTTATATTTGTTGAATCTAGCATGTTTCTTTTGATGTCTTGCTACTAGCTCACATTGATATCTTTTAGTTGCTTATTATATAAATTAATGTGAGATATAATACTAGCATGCTTAGTTGATTTTCTTTCTATTTCTTTTATATAGCATGACTAGTTACATAGCTTTATATGATTAGTTCACACTATGTAGTTTATCACTCATTTTCTAGTAGTGTGATACATTTATATATGCATGCTCGTTATTCTTAATCCTTATTTACAAAGCATGCATATCACTCTAGTCCATATAACCTTGGTTTTGATTTGAGTTAATATGATTTTAACTCTTCATCTTTAAAAGTTTTAAGATAGTTACTTCTTGCCAATTTGTATTTAGTATATCATTGGTATTTGTGAATATATGTGTTTAGCACAAGCTTCTTATCACTTGATAAGTATATACTTATACTTCTTGTTAACCTTGTGCTTACATAATATATTCATTATTGATTCTCATGTTTTATTTTGATTATCCTATTGAGAATCAATTATGTCTTTGTCTAATAAAGTCTATTTATACGTACTTTTGAATTTGTGATAGTTTTTCAAACATTTATGATGGATACATGACTATATTCATTAAATCTTCATTTACATATAGATCATGTATTTATTATATTGACATCTATTTTTGTATAAATATCTTTATGTGGGCATATGAGATAAGCTCAAGTTTCATATTATTTTGAAGAGTATTTATTCATACTTGTGCTTACCTTATAATTTAGCTATTGATTCTTTTGACTAAATTTGTGTTATCTCTACTTGAATCAATTAGCTTATTCCTTAAAGTCTTCTTTTTGATGATATCTTATTGGCTTTTATTTGTTGAATTTATGGATACATGTCTTTCACTCTTATTTTGATCTTTTTCGCTTAACCAATTCTCAGCCTGATTCCAGTTCTGTCACCAGAATCCGGAATTCGGGCCGAACTCTGCCCTTACCAGAGTTCGGGCCGAATTCGGCCTGGCTGTTCCAGAACCGGAAACAGCCTCAGCCGTTGATCAAATTATAGATCCAATGGCCATTATTGATTCCAAATGTTGATATTTATTTATTCAAATGCCTTTAAGTTGGAATATTGAGAGAATATTTATTAGTGTCTTGTTCATGACTTTTATGGAAGTTCTTTTAAGAATTGTTTGGTTTTGTGCTTTACCTTACTTGTTATAATTATCATACTTATTAGTGCACATTTTGCGCATGTATCTTCTATATATTTTTTCTCCATAAGTGTATTATGAAAATATTCGTTTTGAAAATATTCTTAGCAAATTTTGATGATCATTCTTTGATTACTATTTGGGTATTTACCTTTCTTATACTAAGGATTTTTGGAGTTTGATGTTGTTTGATAGTACTGCATACATTCCTTTAAATCTAAGTTCTTAAAAGTAAAGAATATTTTGGAAACAAGCCGAAAGGGTCCTTCTGTCATACAGGTATAAATAGCCTGAAGCGACACGGTGCACCAGTCTTCGGACTACCGCTAGCTGGGAACCGGCCCCTACAGCTAACCCAAAGTGATCAACACTTTATAGACTTAAGATTTATTAAGGTCTACTTGCAACCATTATCTAGTTCTGGATCCTCTCCTAAGTTCCAGAATACTTCATCATATCTAGCCTTATATTTGAGCTATAAATATTTTATTATTATTGCCCAATGATGTTTTGTAGCACATGAGAATACATGTAATTGATATATCATACTTCTCATGTCTTTAGCTACTATGGGTTGATCTTTTATGATTTTCCATTTCTAGAGAATACACTTTCATAATGGTTATAATTTTGCACTCTCTAGATCAATCTATTATTTCATTATCTTGGGTTAATCTCAATATTTTTGGCAAAGAGATTTGCTTTATTGTGTTTTTATGAACATCTCTTTTGTCTTTTACTTGATGAGAGTCTAATTCATTTACTTGCTATCTTATACTCTTACCCTTGCTTAGCAAAGAGTATATAAATCATTTTGATCATTCAAAATGTATTACCCTTATTGTGAACTCTATGCTTAAGCATGTTTTTTTTGTGTTAGTGACTTAAGATTTAATGAGCACATTTATCATGTTAATGGCCTATCTCATTTATCTTAATTAGTTATGTAGCTAGCTTGCTTATTTGCGATGTATTGTTAAGCTACATAATTTTTGTTCACTTTCACTCATCTAGCTATCTTCTTGAACTTCAATCTATATGTGATATGCTAGTTTACAAAAACAAGATTTATGAATTCTTTCTGATTTGTATTCTATTTTAGATACATATGTTTGGTTTCTAAAATTAGTTTGACAAATTTTTTATTTTATCTTGTTTCCATTGAGATTTGTGATTCATCACTTTAACTTCCTTTCATACTAGTTATTGACAAGCATCTCTTAAATTTCTCTCATCTTTTGAGTCATGATTCTATTATATTATCATTTCTTTGGAATAAATTTGCAATGTTTTAAATGAGATTGACTTTTTCTCTCCATATTTTTTATCGATTTGTAAGATTGTATTATAAATATGGATTTAGGATTTTCTCTTGATGAGATTCGTTGGATCATGTTTACTTTTATTGATAAATGATCCTAATGGTTGAGTAGTCCTAAATTATCTAATTATGTGGTTATCAAGTTAATTTATTACTCTACTTTGACCACTCATGGATTATCACATATGCTCTTTGCTATTTGAACTTTATTGGTTTCTCATTTAGTATTAGCAAGGTTGGATTATTATCCGTTGATGGGTACATATGTGGTAAAACATACATAGTCAATGCAAAGCAATAAATTGGTTGATCATTTCTTAATTAGATAATCATGGACATGATATTTGAGTTTTATTTTTTTTTCTACATTTTGACTTTCTTCGTGATTAATTTAATTGACTTTATTCATGATGACATTTTTCTTTAGTTTTATTTTTATCTTTTGAGCTATATTGTGATTCTCATCATGATTGTTTTTAATGGACCTTATTATTCCTTTTCATGATGATATTTTTCTAATGGACCTTATTATTCCTTTTCATTATGATATTTTTCTAATGGTCCTTATTATTCTTTTTCATAATGATATTTTTCTAATGGACCTTATTTCTTTTCATGATGATCTTCTTCTCAAAAGATAACATGCATTGACCTATCATACTTCAATATGATATTCTTCTATATAGGTTAGTGTATGTCGTCTTTTGATTACATGTGCTAAATTGAAATATTCTTTTGATCTTTAGTAACTATTAGTGGATATATCTTTTTGACTAAAGATGATATTTTTCGTTCTATGATAATTTTATAGCCTTATATCATTTTTTATGTCATAAGTTATCATTTTGTAGACGTTTTTATAGCATTGAGCAAGGGGAAGAAATCAATAGTTGATTTACCCCTAGATCTTGAAGTTATCATTTTTTTTTTATAAGTGCTTTGGAACTAGATACGCATATTTTAAGGGGGAGCAAATAAATTGGTTCAATTCATTTATACCCTTTAATATGTCGTATACGTAGTTCATCTTTGACCCATTTTTTTTTTTTGGATACTGATATTTTGTGAAAGGTTTATGAGAGTATATGCAATTATTTTTATCATATTATCTCTGTCTTTTATATGAGTCATCTCGTTAATATTAACTTTCGTATCTTATCGTGATGACTATTGTGCTTTCTTTGATTTGGTTTTTCTTATATGCTTAATTGATTTGACTTTTCTTGTATGCTTAATCGATTTGACCTTCCTTGTTGAGAACTTACCCAAAATTTATGATTTTATTTATTGGTCATAGTTTGAGGGGGAGCATTCAATTCGACTGAATTTCTCCTTCTTAAATATTGTTTCTCCTTTACCTTCATGTTTATTTCAAAGGGTTTTCATATAGCATGATAAGGTAATTGAGTTCAAATGCATGAATTTTGGATAAGCAAATAGATTTGCAAATAATGAGATCTTTTTATATCAATTGCTTCTATTTTACATTGATCATTTATTTATTTTGTTTCACTATTTATCTGTGGACAATTGTGACTATCATAGTTTCATTGATCAATGTTTCAAGTTTTCATATTTCAATTGATATCAAGTTTGTCTATTTCAATATCTCAATTGGTTTCTTTCTTCTTTGATATCTATTATTTGCAATTATCTAATCCTTATGGTTTTTGACTGAATTTTTTTTCTCTTCCAAAAGTTTTTGGATGTCTTTCTTGGATTTCATGTAATACTATGTTTTTGGATATCTTTCTTGGATTTCATGTTGGTAAAGTATCTATTGATTATTTTCAAATTCTTTTAGTTTTACCAACTATTTGTGTTTTGACAAGTTACTTTCTGTATGGCACTCTACATTTGGTATGTAGTTTCTATGCTTGTCTTTACACACTTCTCCCATTGTTCCTCATTTAGTATATCTTAATCATGATTGTCTATGCCTTCCTCCTTATGCTTGAGTTCATTTTATCTCTTATTACGGGGGAGCTTATTTTTTGATCATGACAAAGGGGAAAAAATAAGTTTAAGTTAGCACACTATCTTCTCGTAGTATGTGTTTATTAGTGATATATGCATCTATCGTATCTGTCTTAAACTTAACCGATTTGCCATAATCAAAAAGGGGGAGATTGTTGGCCCAATGATTATATTGTGTTTTTGAATATGGCTAATCAGTTAAGTTTAACATAATGATGTCACTAATACTCATATACTCACTATCATGTTGCTACTTAAACTTAGCATTGTCCTAATTGTCCTATATTATATTGCTATGCTTGTATCGTACTGCAACATATTTTGTTGGCCTAACATGCTATCATGTTGTTACTTAAACTTAGCAATGTCCTAATTGTCCTGTATTATATTGCTATGCTTCTATCGTACTGCAACATATTTTGCTGGCCTAACATGTATTTGTAGACATGCAGTAAGCATGATCAAACATGATCAAACATGATATAGGCAATGAAGAATTAATGATGGAGCAAAGACGGCGTCATACAAAAAGATTTCTCCGAACCGCCTAGCGACCTATCCGGGGCCTCGCATCGGGGGGCGCCCCCCGTCGGGGGTTCGGGGGCGAAGCCCCCGAAAGGTATTCAGATTTCCAGATCTGTTTATCTTCGGACGACTGCTGTCAGGGAAAAAGACGTCTTCAGGACTGCTCAAATATCAAAAGAAAGGCATCATCAAAGGGCTCTTGGTTTTCCTATTTGTTTCAAGTCTGTAATCTTCAATTTATTGAGTCTAGGAGAATGTGTACGTTGAGTCGCACTGAGTCATCTCAACCCCTAGACATATCTCTCCAAGCTCTACCATACAAACAGACCAATTCCTGAACCAAGCCCAAGCTCCACAAAGTCTAAAAGCCCAATGGACCAATTCTGTCTGCTGGAGACAGAGTTCGGGCCGAACTCTGCCTCCACACAGAGTTCGGGCCGAACTCTGTCCCCTGATTTCCAGCACCCTGATTTTTAGGGCCTGCTTGCTACAAGCTGTCCAACGGCCAAAAATTTGAATTATCCATACCGAATTCTGGCCGAATTCTGCTTGTCCCGAACCCTATAAATAGGCCTTGGTTTCTCTCATTTGAAACCATCCACTCTTTTCTTCTTCTTCTCTTACATAGCCTATATAGTCAAGAGCTTTACTCTTCCAATCTACTAGCCACAAAACTTCCTAAGCCCCAAGGTGCTCAAGTGCGATTCAGCTAGAAGTTTTTTGTGCAAGAGTTGAAAAGAAGAAGTCGCTTGGACAATTCCAAGCAAATCGCTACTGCGATCCTCTGTAAGAAGTTGACGTGCACTTCTGAAGAAAAGGCACGGGTTGTAAACTACTATTTCACAAATAGTGGATTTGAATCCTGAGCTAGAGTTCTCAGGCCTGGACTAGTCCTCCACGAGGGAAACCAGGTTAAAACTGCTGTGTTTGCGTATGCTCTTCATATCTTTATTTACTTCCGCATTTCTCTCTTATTTATTTACTATCTTGATAGTTGGTTTTGTGATGGTGATATAGAATTAATTTTTATTTGGTGATTATCGACACAAACTCTATTCACCCCCCTCTAGAGTTGCCTATACTTGTGTTTTCACATACGAGTTGCAGAGAGGCCAGAGGGAGTCTACTTCGGAGCAATTGCAGAAGATCAGGAGTTGCCGCATCCACTGATTGCAGAGTTTCTCGACGTATTTCTCGAGGAATTGCCAGGATTGCCGCCAGATCCATATGTGGAGTTCAGCATCGACCTAGTGCCCAAATCAGCGCTGAAGTCTCAGCATTGCTACAAGATCAACCCAAAGGAGGCTGCAGAGTTGAAGGCTCAGATTGATGAGTTGGAAGGCAAAGGTTATTCGGTCCAGTGCTTCACCCTGGGGAGCACCGGTACTCTTCGTACCCAAGAAGGATGGGACTGTGAGGATGGGTATCTATTACCGTGCACTCAATAACATCACCATCAAGAATAAATACCCTTTACCGCGGATTGATGAGCTGTTTGACCAGCTTAGTGGAGCGAAGGTCTTTTCCAAGATTGACCTTTGATCGGGATATCATCAGATGAAGGTTCGGGAGCAGGATATTTTGAAGACAGCTTTCAACACCCGATACGGCCAGTATAAGTTCTTGGTGATACCGTTCGGACTTACCAATACCCCAGTAGTGTTTATGAACTTGATGAATAAAGTTTTTTACAAGTATCTGGACAAGTTTATCGTAGTCTTCATTGACGACATCTTGATCTATTCGAAGACTGAAGAGGAGCATGTGGAGCACCTGCGGATTGTGTTGGAGATTCTGCGGAAGAAGAAACTGTACGGGAAAGTCTCGAAGTGTGAGTTTTTCTTGGACAAAGTGGAGTTCCTAGGGCATGTGGTGACTGGTGAGGGGATTTCTGTAGATCCCAAGAAGATTGAAGCAGTAGAAGCATGGGCACCTCCCAAGTCGGTAGCAGAGATTCGTAGTTTCCTGGGTCTAGCTGGATACTACAGGAAGTTCGTGAAAGATTTTGCCAAAATTGCGGAGCCGATGACCAAGCTTACGTGGAAGGACGAGGAGTTCATCTGGAGCGATGCCTGCCAGTCAGCATTTGAAGAATTGAAGAGAAGGCTCACCACAGCGCCAGTTCTAGCTTCGCCATCTGGATCAGGAGGATTCGTCATCTACAGCGATGCTTCAGAGAAAGGCTTGGGATGTGCGCTTGAGCAGAACAAGAGGGTCATTGCTTATGCTTCTTGACAGTTGAGGCCTCATGATAAGAATTATCCCACACATGACTTGGAGCTTGCAGCAGTCATTTTTGCCTTGAAACTGTGGAAGCACTACTTGTATGGAGAGAGAGTAGACATCTTCACGGACCACAAAAGTTTGAAGTATTTCTTTACTCAGAAGGAGCTGAATATGAGGCAACGCAGATGGCTGGAACTCATGAAAGATTTCGACATCAATCTGCAGCACCACCCTGGGAAGGCGAATGTGGTAGCAGATGCTCTTAGTCGATATCCTGTTGTTATGTTTCTCACTATGGACCGACATCTTCTAGAGGATCTCGAGAGTCTGGGGATTGAGATTATTCTACCAGGAGTTGGAGGGCAGCTGATGCACATGCAGATACAGTCAGGACTGTTAGAGAAGATCAAGGAGGTCCAGTTTCTTGATGAGGGGCTCCGATGTCTCAGAGGCCAGTCAGAGGCGGGATTGCTCGACGACTTCACCATTGCAGCGGATGGATCCTTGAGGCACGGGAACCAGTTGTGTGTGTCCAAGGATTTGCAAGAGGAGGTGATGCAGGAGGCCCACCAGTCACAGTATTCTATTTATCCTGGGTCTACTAAGATGTACAAGGATCTGCGAGAGTATGTTTGGTGGTATTTGATGAAGAGAGAGGTTGCCAGGTTTGTTTCCAGATGCCTTGTGTGTCAGCAAGTCAAGGCGGAGAGCCAAAGACCAGCGGGATTACTCCAGCCTTTACCTATTCCGGAATGGAAGTAGGAGCATATCACCATGGACTTCGTCTCTGGTTTACCGCGTACGCCCAGTGGCAAGGATACTATTTGGGTTATCGTGGACAGATTGACGAAGTCTGCTCATTTCATTTCGTTCAAGGTTGGACTGTCGATCGAGAAGCTTGCAGACCTCCACATGCGGCAGATTGTGCGAATTCACGGGGTGCAGGTGAGCATTGTTTCAGACAGGGACATCCGTTTTACATCATATTTCTGGAGGAGCCTACAGCTGAGCTTGGGGTCATAGTTGAAGTTCAGCACCGCCTATCATCCACAGACGGACGGGCAGTCCGAGAGGACCATTCAGACACTGGAGGACATGTTGTGGGTTTATGCACTTGATTTCGGTGGTTCGTAGGAGGATCATTTGCATCTAATAGAGTTTGCCTATAACAACAGTTATCAGGCTAGCATCGAGATGACACCGTTCGAGGCACTATATGGACGGAGATGTCTCACGCTTTTATCTTGGGACGACGTTGGCGAGAGGGCTTTGCTTGGGCCAAAAATGGTGGTAGACTCAGGTGAGAAAGTCAGACTGATCAGGAAGCATCTCAGAGTTGCACAGGATCGGCAGAAGCACTGGGCGGACAGCAGCAGACGGCCACTGGAGTTCGCGGTTGGAGATAGAGTATTCCTGAAGATCTCACAGACTAGAGGCGTCATCAGATTTGGCAGAGACGGGAAGCTCAGTCCGAGATTCATTGGGCCTTTCGACGTGTCGGCACGGATTGGTGATGTGGCATACCGACTAACGCTTCCAGCTAGCTTGGAGGGGGTATACGACGTTTTCCACGTGTCCCAGCTTCGACACTACATTCCAGATCCGAGCCATGTAGTGGACTATTCAGAGCTAGAGGTGGGTCCGAGCTTGACCTACGAGGAGCAGCGAGTGGAGATCCTTGATCGGAGGGAGAAGCGCCTGCGGAACCAGACTATTCCACTTGTCCGCATCATGTGGAGACACCACTCTCCGGGAGAGTCCACATGGGAGCACGAGGACGAGATGCAAGAGCGCTATGCTAGCTTGTTTGCTTGATTGTATTCTAGTGTTCGAAAATTTTGAATTCAATAAATGACTTGTGTTCGAAACTCTTTTGTGATTTTCTGAGATTTATTTTGTTGATTGTTCGAATTTCGAGGACGAAATTTTTTAGGAGGAGAGGAGATTTGTAGCTCCACTTCCCTATTTTTAGAAATATAAATTTGATTTTAAAAGCATTTCTAATAATAATATTTGTTGATTGAAAGTTTCAAATAAAAAGGTTAGTTTTAAATAATAAATTTTGTGATCTATATTTTTGGAGGGAAATAATTTTAGGAGCAGAAGTTCAAATTTGAAAGTTTGTTATAACTAATTTAAGTGGTCCCTATTTTTTTGAATCTCCTAAACAACCTTTATAACTAATTTTCGATCAGTTATGTAATAAGTGAAAAGGGGGAGGGCTCAATTGCAAGATTGCCAATAGGTGGGGGGACTTAAGTGAAAAATTCACTTTTCTTATTTAAGTTTGGCTGAAGAGAGAGAAACTCATTTCACTGAGTTCTCTTAATCTCTATTTCCCCTTTCTAATTTTCTCTCGGCCCCAAATTTCGGGAGTGACTGCCCTAGGCGGAGCTCCGACAGCGACGAGCGGCCGAGCTACTCCGGTGGCAGCGATGATTCTCTCCGGCAATTGAGACCGCAGCGGCAGCAGCATCTCTTCCGCGACGTTCTCGGCGACGGCGGTCGAGCGAGTCTCCGACGACGTTCTAGACAGCAAATTTTCTCCAGCAGCGCTTCGACCTTTCGGCGTACAGCCTTGTGCGCGAAGATCGACTGCTCCGTCGTTGTTTCGTTCATCCACGACGAGCTCGAGCCCTTGTGACATTCGTCTCCGCGTTAGTAGCAAGGTGACTTCTCCGTCGAACGAATCCTGACGTCCTAATCTCCTTTGATCGATTGTTCAAATCACAGTAAGTTTCAATCCATGCTCTACATTTAAATTTCAAAATTTTGTTTGTGCGTTTTGTTCTTCGATTCTGTGGTTGATCACTCTTCTCCTTCTTCTCGTGGAGGTTCACCACCAGAGATCGATCTGGTTGAGATCTTGTAATTTCTGAGCAGATCGATAAATGGAAGCTCATTCACTGAGTTCGACGAACGTCTAATCAGTAAGTTTGTTCTTTCATTATTCGATCTATGAGGGGGGAATTGCTACGAGTTCTTACGAACAGTTGTGTTTGAATGATTTCGAACAGGGTGTTTAGATTGGGGAATCGACAATCAATTCAATCTCTGGTAGAGCGATTGGATCGAATTGTGGTAAGTGGTTAACTTCAGCATTTCGTAACTATTGATGCGAATTCTTGCAAGTTGAGTATCAATTAGTCTGATACTTTGTCCTCTTCATAATCTGGACTTGTTCGTTCGATGATGCAGTGGAGCTCTTGAGTGAGGATCGTGTCCGACTCGAGGGCGTGTTCTTGATTCCATTATTTTCTTTTCCCAGGTACTATGCTATTGTCCTGTTGATTATTGCTTTTATTTTCAGTTTTAAGTACGGGATGTTGGCCAGGATCGGCCGAGTTGGGTGCGGCTTGTGCCAGTTCTGTAGCTGTGTTCGTGTCTAGTGTGCGTACCAGTATACCATCGTGTCCGATCGGTGTTGCGTGTCCGAGTACCATGGTGTCCATTTGCCAGTTCTATAGTCGTGTTCAGGGACAGTTCTACTCAATTTATGCGTGCGAGTTCGATGTTGGGATTTTGCAAGGTTGGGTGCTGAGTGGCCGTTTATAATTTTGCCAGTTAATATAGATAATTTGTATATTATTTTGAGGAACCTGTGTAGTTCTGTATATGATTTTGTAGGTTTGAGATTTAGTTTAATGATAACTTTGTTATTTCATTTTGTTTTGCTGGCCGAAGGAGTAGAGTAACAATCCTGTTCTTTTGAACTAATGGGTGTAGCTGAAAGCATTATTGCTCTCTGTTGTATAGAGTTGGTCTTTGGGATGACTGAGTAGTTTTCTTTTTCTCATTTGAGATTATGGGTCATTTGATTTAAATTGAGATTACATATGCAATGCTGGGTTTGGATTGATAAATCTGAATTTTCATATCAGTGTTTGTTATTAGAGCTGAGTTTTCCTATTAATGCTTGGTTCAGTGAAAAACTTGGGATTGCATATTCATGTCTTGATTCAATATTGAGAAACTGGAGACCCATATATCAGTTAGCCTTTTCCATAGAATTTTTTTGGTTAATACTTAGCAAATACTTTCATGTTGAGTTAGGATTTTATTGATACTGGAAATCAATTTATATTAGAAAATGATATTCTAGTTTTACATTTCTGAGAGGGTGATCTAGAGTGTATTAATAATAATTATAGATAGAGTTAAATAAATATGGTTATAACTAAAACAATTAGTGTATTTTATTAACTCTGGTTAATATATAGAAGTTACAAATGAATAATTAGAATTATCTAGACTTTGACCAACTTGTACTTAATAAAACAGGAGGACATCCAGCTCTATACTTTACCCGTACTTTTTCGGAGCAAGGCAAGTACTTTTCTACAATTTTGTGCATTTACATATCTTGTACCTTTCTTGTGACACGTCATGACACGATATCCTGTACCCCTGTACTCATGTATTCCTGTTCTTGTACTTACTTGTGTCGGGTGGGGAAATACACTAGCCATGTGACCAAACCCCGGTTACTATATTCATGTAGATAGCTTAGGCCTCACATCGTGCACGCGGGCCCTAAGCCGTACCATATTCATGTACTCCTGTACATGCTCCTGTACTGACCCCAGCCGGTCATATGAGATAGTTGTATTTCAAATATTGTGCACTTATCATGTCTTGTACTTCAGGATTATAGTTTCATTCATGTACATTATATTTCTTGTACTTTACATTTTATGTACTTTATATTCCTGTACTGTAGTTCCTGTACTTTATTTCATGTACTACTTTCCCGTACTTTCCTGTTCATTCCTGTATTTCATTTTCATGTACCCCTGTATTCATTTCCATATCATGTTCTTGTTCATTACCTAGAACTGTACTTTGCTCCGCTCCTGACTAGGATATGTTGCAGGTGAGTTGGAGGCCCTTTGCGACACATATTATGGCCGAGAGCTAGTAGATGCAGTGGAGCCAGCTGGTGTTGCTCTTGACTTAGAGGCTGCAGAAGCCTAGAGCTTTACCTTAGCACTTTACATTTTTCTTGTATTTTGAGACTAGTAGACTTACTTTCATTTGTTGGAATGTAATAATTCTGAGACTTGTACTTTGATTCTGGGATACGTTTATAGATGTTGTGATTTGTACTTGTCTTGATTATCTGGTTATATTTTCCTAGATTGGTACAGCTTACTTCATCGTGTCCAACGATGAAAGCTGGGCGTGTCCGACTCATGTCCGATTATTCGGGACGGGTCGTGACACTACGCATCCTTGATTGATCTATGTCGTTTAGCTATATTGGTATATGTGACCATTAATGGTTTAGTTACGCTATATGTGACGAATGCCGCTTTGATCTTATGTTGATATGGTTAATGGACGAGATTGTCCGGATATATCCTAAGGATTAAGATAGGAATTTATGAGCTCACTAAGGTTAACACAATTATAAGGTTACACATGTGGCCCAGTGAGAGATTGTTGGAATTATTCAATAATTAAGGGGCCACACATGTAAAATTAATTGTGTTTGGGCTATCTAAATAATTAAGCAAAATTAAAGTGGTCTATTTGAAAATTGGCTTAAGGGTATAATTGTCATGGAATTAATGTGTAGATACTAGAGATAATTCTAATTTGATGAGGGGCCAAATTAGAAATATCAAAACATATAAATATATCTATTAATTAGGGTTATGGTCCCCAACTTATACGGCCACCAAAAGAGAGGAGAGGGACAAAGGATTCGGGTTCTCTTTGTCATTAATGGTCGTAGCAAGTTGGAAGATCGAACCCCATAAAAGGACGACCGTTTCAAGATCCATCAAGCCTAGTAATGAATTCAGGTACGCTTCTGTAATTTATATTTGGTCTTCATCTCATGAATCAACAGGTGTTATATAATTTCTAACATTATATAATTATTAGTATTTCAAATATACATTCACTTCTCCAACAAAAATAACCCTTGATATATAGCAAACAAGCTCAGAGAGATTGGCCGATCAATGAGAAGGTGAAGGTGAAGGTGAAGGTGCATGTGCATGTGCAGGTGTTGGTGCATGTGCTGGAGAAGGAGCTTGATGGATGTGGGAATCGGAGAAGAGGCGGTCAGCAATCACCGCGTTGGCCGCGTCGGAAGGGTGGAAGGCGTCCCAAAACACGTAATCCTTGCGATTCTTGCAGAGTTTCGAGTTCGGAAGGCAGAGGCCACCGAGGCTCGTGTCCACGTTGCAACACGACGTATTCGAGATTTTGAAACCTGCAACATAAAAGAAGAAGAAGAAGAAGAAGAAGAAGAAGAAGAAGAGTATATCGCCATCCAAAAAGTATTTTTCTACAATATGTAACCTTCATGAATTGAGATCTGTCGAGTGTTTGTTTGATACCTTGTACGTATTCTATGTACACCAATTGCAATATTGGACACAATATGGATACGGACACATACACTTAGGGTCTACTTGGTAATTATTTGGATAGTGTTACGATGTATTTTTAGAATACTAACGGTTATGGACATAACGGTTATGAGGGATCAAATTTTGGGTGGTTTTAAGTAGTGACTTTTAACCCAATCTCATTAACGAGCGGTTTTGAGATTTTTTTTATAAGAATAAAATTACATATATATCCATATATAAACAAAAATACTTCCAAAGTTTCATTTTTGATGCCGAAGTCTTCTTGATACATGATGCTTGGAAATATATCTTTATGGGTATATCATAGTGTTTGACTTCGACAATAACCAAATATGATTTATAAGAATGATCGTCTGGATGAACATACTCATTAGAAGAAATGATCGTCTAAATGAAGATAGGAGAGAGTATAGAAAAAATAAGATTTTAAAAACTCACCGGAGGAAGAAGTCTTAGTTTGGAGGAAGTAGAAGAAAAATAAAGATGAGAAAGTTGAAATAATGCAGGATATTAATATTTATAATTCTATTTTTTTGTGAGGATATAAATAAAGTAAAATAAAAATAATATATATTTTTTAAATCTACCGATTTGGAGTGTTTATAAATATACCCAGAATTATACTACATCGATATGGAAGGTTTTTGAGCCGACCAAAACCAGTGCCTCAAATGGTCGTCTCAAAAATCTTCCAGAACAGGTAAAAATATTGTTGCCAAGCAGACCCGTACAAACATATACGATACTGATGCGACATAGATTGTACTCATGAAATGAATATATATATTTACGAAAAATTGCAGTGAAAGCATATAAGTTAGTTTTTATTACTTAAGGGGCATATAGTTTAGGAAAATTTTACACTGAGCATAAAATCGCCCTAATTTAGGACGTAAGTTTGAGTGAAGCACTAAATTAGGGCATAAGTTTGCTGATGTTGGTAATATATTTTTTAAGAATTTTTTTAACCGTTTAGTCTCTCTTAGTTGGTTAAAAGCAAAGGTTAACTCTTACACCCCAAAAAAGGGCGTAACTTTGTTTTTTATTTTGGGGTTTTTAGTAAAAATGTTTGGCTAACATGATTAGAAAGTAACCTTTGTTTCTTACGCACAAAAATATGGCGTAAGTTACTAATTTCTAAATTTGTCACCGGAATTAAGCCAAATTAAGCACATAATTGTTTTATTATTTTCTAAGCTTTCTTCTTTCTTTTTCCTTCTTACTATTTTATTAGTTTACATATAATTGTTTTTTCATTCTGTTTCATGTAGTTTAGAATTCGTCGGTTCAACTTAATTATCTAATATCACAGAATTATTTATTTATGATTATAAAATTTAACATAATTATTCTTTTATGGTTGAGCGTTGTGCTTATTTATTTATGGTTCTACACATTTTCTTCTGTGAAAAAAATAATTAATAGATTATCTTAACTTGGCTACTTCTTCCCCCACTCTTCTACTCTGACTCCTCTTCTATTTTTCTTACTGATTGGAAAAAAATTCTACTTCTCAAGAGTGAAATTTTTTCTACTTTGGCTCCTACTATATATAACCCCGTAGTATCCTCTCAAATTAAAATTTTTATTTATTGAAAAACCCCAACCACCCCACTGTTCGGTCAAATTCACCCAAATTTTGGGTCAAAAAAGAGGCCGGTAAAAAAAAATTGAAAATAGGATATTAATTGTCCGGTCCAGATGAAAAAAAAGCACAAGTAGACATGTATTATTGGTGCTATATGTTAGCTACCAACTATATGTTAGCTACCAACATAAAATCCTGAGTGCTGGGCCGGCCCTGGGGTAAGCCGGACAAGCATTGGGGCTTTGGCAACCCCCCTCTGCTAGGACAACCCTCCAAGCTCAGCATGATCCCACTAAAGGTCAGGGTCACAGATGACCATCAGGATCAGCTGACAATAAAAGTCAAGGGACAACCAAAATTTGCTCCAGGATAGGACAATCCAACCCTTCGGGCCGGCCCTGCCTGAGTGTTCCAATCTCTGTAGCAATTGAAAACTTACGCACTTTATTAAGGAAGTAAGTCACTAATCAATCGGTTTAGTCCTGAACAGATACCATATTAATACCAAATTAAGTTAAAAAAATATTTAGAAAGAATATTAGCAAATTACCAAACTTACGCCCTAAAATAGGGCGTAAGTTACTAATTTCTAAATTTGGCGCGCGGATTAAGCAAACTTACGCCCTAAATTAGGACGATTTTAAGCTCAGTTTAGAATTAAGACGATTTTAATAAAATATTACCCACATCAGCAAACTTACGTCCTAATTTATGGCGTAACTCAAACATATGCCCTAAATTAGGGCGATTTAATAAAATATTATCCACATCAGCAAACTTACGTCCTAATTTATACGTAACTCAAACTTATGCCCTAAATTAGGACGATTTTAAGCTTAGTTTAGAATTTTTCTGAACTATATGTCTTTTATGTAATAAACTGCAATTTTCTGATATATTTAGGGTTCATAATTCTGTTACCATAGGCTTTGGGGTTCTCGATGAGGTCGAGGACGATGGGGTAGGAATCCGCGAAGGTGAGCTGGGCGGCGCGCAGCTTGGAGTTGAGACGCAGCAGCAGCTTCTGCACTCTGGAGTTGAACTGCAGCACCCACTGGTTCACCCTCTCCATGCACCGCCCGCTCTTCGACTTCACCCTCTGCGACGGGATGCAGCCCAGCGGGCCCAGCCCATGGAACACCATCTTCCTGGCCCCGAGCCCATAGAGCCTCTGCACACACGCACCACAATGTCATCGCTCGCCGAGTTCTCAATTGTTACAAAACTCCGAGTTGCTACCGCGGTTTGTAACCGCGGACGTGACCGTCGGCCGACGTGACGTCCTGTTATTGGGTTCCTGGTTCGAATGGGACATGGAGATAGCAGGAGGGGTCAATGGTGGCCGTCACGTCCGCGATTACAAAATGCGGGCAAAATATCATTTTCGTACAAAATTTGGTGGTGAGCATGCAGAAAGTACGTAAAATTGAGCAGTACTGAATGAGCAGTGCAGTGCACACACCCTTAGTTGTCCGTCTAGAGTGGAGATCACGAGGTCCAGGAAATCGTCGTGGCTGTACTCCTGGGCGTCCGCCAGGAAGGGTTGTAAGTAATTGTTCACGTAGTCGTTGCTGCCTGCAAAGAGCGAAGAAGGAGGAAGAAAATGTTGTTCGGTTAATGCTCACGTAGTCGTTGATGTTAGGATCGACTCGTATTAGAAATCCTAATAATAATAGGATTGGAAACAAAGTTCTAAAATTATATAGTTATTAAGTTCTAAATACGAAAACATATGTCATGCCTACATATAATGGTAGAACCAAAAGTTCAAATTGGGGTGGGGAAGAATGGGTTGGGGTGGGCTTGGATATGAACCGACTCATACAAAAAATAAAATAAAACATGAAGAAAAGAATAAAAAATTAAAAGGATGGATCCGCCCTTGCCTACATAGGATTCGATTTATATGTATAGACACATGACATAACATGATATATAAAGGGAACTAAGATTCCTTGTGTAGATGATTAATTGTGTTCAATGAAAGGTGTTGGGTAGCCAACAATATGTTGAAAAAAGAAAGAAAGAAAAGAAAGAGATTGGAGGAGAAAGAATTTGAGTTTCTTATATATTATTTGGTGTAATCTCCAAAAAAAGTGGTGTAATCTCTGAAAAATTCTTGTATTATCTTTGTGTATTTCGCTGGTAGTTGGGATTAGAAAGTTGTAATGTAAAGGCTTGTAACCTTATTTAGTAGTGGTGTCGCTCTTTCGGTGATCTTTTACCGGTTATAGCTTTTCACTTAAATTGCATCGGTCTTTGTCTTGAATTTGTATGATTTTTAATTTTTTTTACAAGTCGATCTATTGGAGTCCAGTCTGGATTTGGTAATAGCATATTTATGGAGTCCAAATCTGATTAAGGATGTCCATAATTAGTGCTGGGCTATTTTAGATATAATAGAATTCTTATTTGAGGGTTTCTATTTAAGAGATCCTATTATAACCTAAAATAGGATGTTAATCGGCTATTTTAGGTGTAGTAGGATTCTTATTTGAGGGCTTTCTATTTAAGAAATCCTATTATGACCTAAAATAGGTTTTTCTCATCCTATATATATATATATATATATATGGGGTGAGGGTGGAGGCACAAAGTACAGCACAAAAAGTGGAGATTCGAGCGAAGAGAAAGTTTCGCACTTTGCTCTTAGGACTTCGCCATCCAAGACAGAAGGAAAAAAAGATCTAATCGAGGAAAATTGCTACAGGTTAGTGAGCGATTTCAATTGTAATCTCTTTTTTTCTTCTTGAGTGTGGTGAGGGGGTTTATCCTATTAGGGCAAGGGTTCAACATTAGTTTTTGTCCAGGTGACGTAGTCACCGCCATATACTTGTCTTTATCTGTGCTTGGTGTCCGCTAGACGGGGGTTGGTTATTTCAGGTGGGTTGGCCTAAGTTTTCGTTGCGGCAACGTCTCAGACACGGTATCGAAGCGCAAGAAAGCGTATCCGATTCCCAACACAAACATCTTATTTGGCTAGTGGGTTTTGCTCGTCGCAGATGTTAATCTTGGAGAATAGTTTTTTGTTTTTATTCCCAACAATAGCTACTGATGTTATTGTTCAGATTAGAGTTCGTGAACAAAATCGCTTAGATAATGAATCAAAGGAAGGATTAATCATGTGCTGCTGCTATACCCAGTCCAATGAAGTAGAGAGCGTCGTTGCACAACTTCTCCGAAGCCTTCTTGCCAATCTTGCGGGTGATGGCGGCCTTGGTATTCTCGAAGCAGGCTATCTGATCATAAAAGGAGAGCTTCTCAATCTGCAACAATTCGACAGCAATGAGCATTGGAAGAATAATAATAAGAAGAATAAGTTTAAAGATCAAGGAATAGATAGAGAATTACAAAGTAGAACCCAGTCTCATTCAGAATGCCCGCACCACCGGACGCATAGTTGATTCCCTTAAGTATTGCGTCGTCGTTCATGGACACGGAGAGGTACGGTGGCGGAGACGGTATCCCGAGCTTCGCAGCTGCATATATTGACTTAGTCAAGCTTGCCAGTGAAAGGGATATTTCTGTTTCAAGTAATTTTTATTGTCACTCGTAATTTGATTATGTGACAACAGTTGTATTTCGTCACAGTGACTATGTTTTTAGAGTCATGCTTATTCGTACTCCCAAATTATTTCTTCAAACCATCCCTTCTTATGTGACAACTGACCTAAAATATTATATAATATTAGGTGTCATATAACATGACAAATTTTAACCAAAAAAATCAATTATCCAATTTTCTTTAATGTTAATATTAATATTAATATTAACATTAATGTTAATAGTAATCTAAAATTAAATTTTAATGTTAATTTTAATTTTAAGTTTATTTTTTGTCATGTAAGTTGACACATTAACATGCCATGTCAGCTGTCACGTAAGGAGGAATAATTTGGAGGGATAAATGATATTATTTATGTTTTAATTAGATACGGAGGTATATGCGACGAAAATATGTCATCACTTTACTCGTCACAGAACATGTGTTGTGACGTGTTTCACATAGTCTGCGACAGCTTTACATGTCACGGAAACACCAATTTTCTTGTAGTGAGATCTAGCTACAGAATGTTATCGGAAGGCGAGAGAAACTACTTACATACGATGTCTCCGATCGTCCTGCCATTGGAGAACCTTCCCGTCGGCTGCCCGTTCTCGTAGTCGACCCCGTACCACGGGTAGTTCGACTTCGCCAGCGAGTACTGCAGGTGGTTGTTGTTGCCCACGTCGGTCAGGGAGTCCCCGAACACGAAGGTGACCGGCAGCGGCTTGGCGGCGGCAGCAGCGTCGGCGACGACGAGAGCCGTGACCATAACAATTAGAGCGATGGCAGCTTGATGCAGTGCCATCTTCTTCTTCGTTGTTCCTGTTTGATTATGGTTGAGATGTGAGATTTTATATATAATATGCTGAGTGGTGCGGTGAAGTCGTGCCTAATTCTATGAAGCTTCTCCACTCGGGTAGTGATAATGGTAGTTGCAGCTGTTGAAGATTTCCTGAGCATGCAGTAGAGTCGCTTAACTTACTTTGATCTTTAGTGACAATTATTGATTATGATTATGAGTATCGGACTTTCTTTTTTTTATGATTATGAGTATCGGACTTTCTTTTTTTTATGATTATGAGTATCGATGGTATCGACATTATTGACAGTTTCAAATAGGAATATTAAAAATAAATTGGTATCGGAAAACAAATAATAAATTATTAAAAATATTTTACACATTTATACATAATTTCATAACAATTTTGAAATTAATAATAGTCATCCTTACTGTTGGTTTACCTGCGATAATTATTTATTTATTTATATGCTTTTAGAATCTTACTGTGCTTTTATTCCCTTGCTGGTTGATTTTTTTTTTCCATTCGATTTTCTCTACCAAATTGACTGGAAAAGGAACCCCCAACATCAGCATTCAGTCGATATCGAATCGGGATATATCAAACAGTATCTACATCTACTGTATCGGCTGATACTGCAAACTATGATCGGAAGTTTGGTTCGGTCAGTATCGATAGCGATCGGTATCGAATCGAGGCATAACAAACAGTATCAGTCGATATCGGATCACTATCGGCCGATACTGCAAACTATGATTGGAAGTGTGGTCAGGTTTGGATCAACTCAGATTGAAATCGCAGCATATTTGCTCGTACAACCAGAGAGAATAGCCAACTACAAGTACGAGTTACTAATTCGAGAGCAGTAATGACTATAGCCATGACTGGCAAGTTTGTACTTCTGGACTTAATTTCCAGTTAGATGGTGTCCAGAAACATTTGATATTACCTAGACAGCAAAGTAGAGTGCATGGATAACAAAAGTACCATCATTTTGTTTTGCGTAACAATTGTCTACAAACATTTGATATTATCAGACAACATGAATTGGATAAAAAGCTAAGAAATTTATGACTATTCAAGCAAGAATATTTTCCACCAGTAGCATTCTTCTCATAACTGTCTTTCCATTTTGCAGGCTATGTGGAAAGGGCTACGACACAAAATATGTAAGCACCACATCTATGGATACTGTATCAGTCTTTGGATTATCAATTTACGGACATCAAATAGGAAAGTTAATATGAGGTTTATCAATAATGACCTCGTCAATTATCATTTACCAAAACAAAACTGCCAATTGCCTCTACACAATCCGGTTCAAGGTCGGACGTCTTAAATCACAATAATACGGCACGTCTTAAAGCACAATAATACAACAATGTCGATTTCATAATTGTTTAAGTAGGATCAAGATATATACGATACGAAAATGGATTAATACTTCAAGTACCCTGTCATTGCAAGTTCCGCAAAACTAGACTCCCCACATAACAAAATGTTGGTATATAACTCCAGAAAGACGAAAATAAACCATAAAAAAATAAGTGCTTGATTACTCTGTAATAATCAAGCTCAAGGGATGAGGACACACTCTTCACATATAAACCCAATAGAAGAACCAGCGGTGGTGGCAAAGCGTTCCTGCCCATGCCTGTTGCAGTAGGGACGATTGCACATGTTGCACTTCGGAAGTTGTAGCCAACAGTCGAGGCACAAGAGATGCGAGCATGCTGTTTCTTCTCCGACCTCTTCATAATTAATGCATGCGCCACAGTCCTCGCACCTTGCGATGCAGAAGAAACACCCTTTACACTCTGTCCACCTATTCTTCATGGTCCTGAAATGTACAAAAAATCAAACTGAAAATAGAAGGAAACGTTTTGGAGAGTTCGGAGAATCAGAAACTATTATAGATGTAATAGGCCCTGCTGGTTATTATCCTAAAGGAGATGCCATGATGGACATAAATTACAAGAAATAATTTTGAAGACAAATCCTGGAGGGTTTTAGTTTGTGCTAATAAGGTTAGGCATCAAGCAGGTAACCCTGGTAGCTTGAACATATAGGATTTAGACAAGGAGGCTCATACAAGATTACAACATTTACAGCACACATGGAGACATCACATTGCTTCGGAATTATGATATCTGAGGGAAATGCTATGCTTCCAACCAATTTTGGTTGTAAGCTTTACAACCGCCTACGTGACATCCATTGATTGGGGGAGAGGGGGGACCGAGTGGGACCGGATGGGACCATGTTAGCAGGGGGGTGGGTGTGGGTTGTAAGAAAGTTGTAAATATTTGGTAGTAAACTTAGCATTTTCCGATATCTAACATAAAGTCATTAAGGAAAGGCATCCACATCTATTTGTTGTAGAATACTTATTGTTTATTGTCCTTGTATGTTATGGAGACACGAGTGATTCCATTATGTCTACGCCACTTATTCAAACCAAATTATGTTTCATAATGAACATATTTAGAGGCTTTGTTTGTATATTTAGAGGACAGGGAAATGCTAAATTCTAGAAAACTTTGCAACTGATTCCAATGTACCAGGATTTTAGTTGGTGAAATTTCAAAATCGAAAATGTTCACTGAAAGCATAATAAATTTATAAAATTACACGTACAGCACAATGTTTTCAATAATTACAAATGAAGCATAAGAACGCCCATCCGACGGGCGTTGGCACCCCCAGATTCGCAGCTCCCCTCGATTTGCCTCGGTTGTCGCGCTGTTTCACGCTGCCACGCGCTCTGCCGCGCTTTACGATGCTGCATGCAGCAGCTTTAGCTGCATAGGTGAGCGGGAACGCTTTACAGCTTTGCTTTGCATTGTTTGCACGTGGCACGCTTAACGAAGCCATATCAACATGCAAACATCTTTATTTGGCTTTGGAGACTGGATTGGGACTTTAGAGACCGGGTTGAGGCTTTGGAGACCGGGTTGGGACAGCTTTAGCAGGCATTGGTGAACGGAAAAGTAGGTATTGTGGCTCTGGAGAGTGAATAAAAGGAGAAAAAAAGAACAAGGAGGAAAGAGTTCTTCAGAAGGAGGAGGGAGGAGAAGCAAATGAAGGAAGCAAGAGTAGAAGTAAAAAACCCCTATCTTTTTAACAGGTAATATGATTTGATTTTCAAAAATTATTTACTTGCTATTTTTAAGTTGATTAATGTTTGATTGTGTCCCCTACAATAGTTATATAAGTAGAAAATAATTACATAACTAAAAAAATTGTAACGATTATTACAGATGGCTACTCAAAATGATGGAAAAATACCCGGTGGTCCGACAACTCCATTCATTTAACATGAACGAGAATCGCACGTTTCTAAACTTGTATTTACGGAAGAGGTAAACTAAATTTTAGGTAATTAATTTTTTGGTTGTTAATTTTATTAAATTGTACTAATGATGTGTGTATATATATATATATATATATATATATATATATATATATATATATATATATAGCGCTATGATTATCCTGAAGTTAAATTACATGAGCATGGTGAGTGACGATCATTATGGGAGTTGTCTGCAGCCCAAAAGGTCTTGGTAGCGTCGTTTGGTTTTGACCTTATTGACGCTATACGTATTAAGCGCCATGACAGGGACCTGATATTGAGCATATTTGAGCGATGGTGGCCAACACACAACACATTTCAGCTACCTTTTGGCGAGATGACCATCACTTTAGCTGACACAGCACAGATTCTAGGGTTACCTATCGAGGGTTACCCTATATACTTTTACGAGGGGTTGGATGCTTCTAATATCATTAGGCCATACCTCGGTGTGGAGCCACCATCTGATATAAGAGGTCGGAGCACTGTCAGACTCACTTGGCTCCGGTCCACTTTTATGCATCTTGATCGCATCGGCGATACGATAGTTGTTGTCGATGATTCACGGGTATTTTTTTACACTAATAATTAATATAGTTCATATGAAGAGTTTAGTTGTTATTTTTCAGGTGATTTATTGTACAAGAGCGTATTTGTTATGTCTCTGCAGTGCATTATTATTTTCCAACGCAACGAAAAATATGATCAACGTCAGACTGCTATCATTTCTTCAAGATTTGGGTACGCGCACAAAGCACGCATGGGGTGCAGCAGTATTAGCACATTTATATCACTCGATGACATCATTCGTGACTAAGGTTTCAGGAGGTTAAACAGCCAAAAATATTTCTGGATGTCTCAACACTTATACAGATATATTTATATTGCTGGTAGAACATATTTATAAACAGCTAAAAATATTTTTGGATGTCTAACACTATTCGATCTCACATGCAAATTATTTTTGTAGTTCTGGAGTTACGAGCACTTTGCTATTGGTAGACCACTTACCATATATAGTGATCAACGAGTATGCCCAGGAGGCCTTAAGTGGAACACTGAAAATATAGATTATCAGCATGTTGTTCACAAAGCGGTCTCTATTTACCGGAATCAATTTGACACATTAACCGCGTTTGTTAGTATATTAATAACCCCCATATTTACTTGAGTTCTTAAAATGTTAATTTTTGTGCATGTCTCAATTTACTTGTTCAATGTTACGTAGGTTTTCTGGCAACCCCAAAGTGTACCAAAAGATGTAATAAACAGTACAAGGGGCATGAGTCTCCATCGATATTATATTATGTACAACAAAAATATCATGTTTCATCCGATTGATCGTGTAATGCGAAAGTTTGGACTGAAACAGAGGATACCTCTTGATCCTTTATCTTCTAGCATTTCCAAAGCTAATATAGAAAATCGGGCGGCCCACTTTCTTGTTGGTTGGTATTCCAGATTTAGCACGCATGGCGTAGAACACATGTCTGAAATGATGACATCGGTTGCAGATGGTAAGTTATAGAATACTTAATTTTTATTGCAAATAAATTATAAGGTGTTCGTTCCATGCACTCATATTTTGTTGATATCTTGTAGTGGTAGGTAACGAAGATTTTGTACGTTGGTATGGATGTCCGCTAATGCAAAATCGAAGATATGAATTTGAAGAGCCCCAGTTCGAAGCACGAGCTATAGATGATCGGAGCCTGCGTGAGCACAGGACACGTGTAGAATTAACGGTATTAGTTCGTTTCTACATATAATATCATGGTAATTTTTGTTAACTTTACAACAATAATTCAGCATGTATTATAATATTTAGGTGGACTGCATGACTCAGATGTCCCAAGTCCCCGGTGCCGATCCAACTGGGATGTTTGGGGATACTTTAGAAAATCTACGCCAGCCCCTCGCACCCGATTTTGTTTCATTGGAAGTCCCGGCCGATCATCCTGTAGGTATTGTCAGGCAGAGACACGCACATCCCCGTACGACCAAGTCACATACACATTCTGCAGATGATGACGAAGGCCCCTCACGTCCTGGTACCTCGGATAGTTATGAGGGGGCATCCCAGAGTTATCAAGGGGCATCCCAGAGTTACGATGGCACGCCCCAGGACACTTCTCATGCCTTCGATTGGGATTATTACATCCAGACGACGGGGTCTTCATTGTTTGGTCCAAGCTATCTTGATCCAAGTAGCCAGTTTTATTCGACTCCATCAGTGCTACCGTCACAAGTGGAGGAGCTACCGGAGGGCACTGAGGAAAGGAGAAGAAGGCTAGGTCTAAGGCAATTAGACCGTAGAGACTATAGAAGGGATAATAGAGGGGGGTAGTTTATTTTATTTCTTTGAGAAATCATGTATGAAGAGAGTTTATGTTATTTCTTCGAAAAATTATGTATGAAGGGAGTTTATTTTATGCATGTTCTTTTATTACAATAAACACTAAAAAACACTAAAAATACAATCACTCAAATTACAATAATTACTGCATCGGTTGATTTGTGCATGTTCTTTTGTTGTGTCTTATCTCGCCACAAATCGTGTAATGATCCCTTGTCGCCAGCTCTCGCGTCATAATACGGTTCTTCTTCGGTCTTCCAGGTCTGCGTCCAACAAGTGGTACTCCTATTTGACCTCTTACCAATTCACTTTGAGGAGTGTAGGGGGATGGAATTGGTTCCATACGTGGCATATATACACTTTTAAGTGTAGTAACAGAAAATTCAACAGGATAAAAACTTTCAACTGTAAAGTTGGATGAATGACAAGCATAGCAAGCATGTACACATGGTAGTAGAGTATGTTGCCACCGACCACATGTGCAACATTTACGGTCTAGCTGAACCACATAGCATCTACTTGTTGCATGATCAAATATTTCAAATAATAAATTATCAAAATGCAACAATTGCAAATGGTGTGCCTCTCTCATGATGTGTGCCATAGTCTTAAGCATTCTTGGAAAAAAGTCTGTAGGTATATTTTCAGCATTTGTTCGATGCTTGTCATGCAATGTTATAATTTTAGCTCTAATACCATCAAGCAAAGTTGTTATCGGTTTGTCACGCAAACTTTTGATCCAACCAGTAAAACATTCAGCAATATTTGATGTGTTGATATCTAATCGTGGACATGGTGCATAAGCAGTGATCCAGTGCGAGAAAATACGATTTTCATCATTTGAACCTACAAGCCAATTGAAAATACGATTTTCATCCATGCTTCTTCCATTAGTTATGAATTTACCAATTGAAAATAAGATATAAATGTTTTCAATTGAAAATAAGGGATCTCCATTGCACGATTTGTAGCGGGATAGGACACAACAAAAGAACATGCATAAATCAACCGATGCAGTAATTATTGTAACTTGAGTGATTGTATTTTTAGTGTTTATTGTAATAAAAGAACATGCATAAAATAAACTCCCTTCATACATAATTTTTCAAAAAAATAACATAAACTCCCTTCATACATGATTTCTCAAAGAAATAAAATAAACTATCCCCCTCTATTATCCCTTCTATAGTCTCTACGGTCTAATTGCCTTAGACCTAGCATTCTTCTCCTTTCCTCAGTGACCTCCGGTGGCTCCTTCACTTGTGACGGTAGCACTGATGGAGTCGAATAAAACTGGCTACTTGGATCAAGATAGCTTGTACCAAACAATGAAGACCCTGTCGTCTGGATGTAATAATCCCAATCGAAGGCATGAGAAGTGTCCTGGGGCGTGCCATCATAACTCTGGGATGCCCCTTGATAACTCTGAGATGCCCCTTCATAACTATCTGAGGTACCAGCATAAGGACGTGAGGGACCTTCGTCATCATCTGCAGAACGTGTATGTGACTTGGTCGTATGGGGATGTGCGTGTCTCTGCCTGACAATACCTACGGGGTGATCGGCCGGGACATCCAATGAAACAAAATCGGGTGCGAAGGGCTGGCGTAGATATTCTAAAGTATCCCCAAACATCCCAGTTGGATCGGCACCGGGGACTTGGGACATCTGAGTCATGCAGTCCACCTAAATATTATAATACATGCTGAATTAATGTTGTAAAGTTAACAAAAATTACCATGATATTATATGTAGAAACGAACTAATACCGTTAATTCTACACGTGCCATGTGCTCACTTGGTTCCGATCATCTATAGCTCGTGCTTCGAATCGGGGCTCTTCAAATTCATATCTTCGATTTTGCATTAGCGGACATTCATACCAACGTACAAAATCTTCGTTACCTACCACTATAAGATATCAACAAAATATGAGTGCATGGAACGAACACCTTATAATTTATTTGAAATAAAAATTAAGTATTCTGTAGGAACGAAATAGTAAAGCGTAATACTCTAGAGGGGGGTGAATAGAGTTGAAATGATCGAAATCCTTCTCTATTTATAGGAGTTCCAAAAGCAGACTTCTGTCAGAATTCGGGCAGAACTCTTTGAGCAAATCTCGGTCAAATCCGCAACTGCAGGAGGACCAAGTTCCAGAGATTCAAAATCACAACGGCCACCAACCGAACTCTGGCCGAACTCTGGCCGAGTTCTGTCAGGGTTAGGTTAGGGTTTTAAAAATAGGTTTTGGTGATTTTTGAAAACCTTTTTGAAAACCTTTTTGATATGACATTTTTAAAAATATTTTGAATTATTTAGGGATAGCCTATTTGCCAGTACGACTCGGTGTACAACAAATTCCTAGACTCAAATAAAATGAAAATTACATTGCATAGGAAATACAGACTCGAGTAGGCAAACAGATCTTCAGTCTTGAACGGAGTGGATAGCCAATCTTGCTTATGTCCAAGAATCCGAGATGTCCCAACTAGCTTTGTATATCCAGACAGAGTTTGATCAATTATTAAAATCAGGTTGACCATATGACCAATGGGCCAACAATCTCCCCCATTTTGATAATTGACAAACTATGAATGATATAACATTAAGCTTGTTCAAAAAGAATCAAAACGTGAAATTGTTCATGTCCTGTATTTAACTCAAAAAAAAAATGTTAGATCTTTAATTTTCTCCCCCTTTGGCACTTAGCAAAATAATTGCATAAGAGAAGGCTCCCCCGCATTTAATGCAGAAGGCTCCCCCGCAATTTAATGCATAAGGAACAAATAGCGAGAAAACATATAAAAGAGATGAGGCATAAAAATTAGAGAGATATCATTGCAGGCATGTATTGTCTCTAAAGAATATTATCACAGGCATGCTATTGTTTCAAAAACATAAAAGAAATCTCAGACATGCTATTTCACAGGCAGTTTGTAATGAAGAAGCAGTATAAAGAGATAGTGATAAAACAAAGTGCTGAAATAAACTGAAATACCATAACTGAAACACCATAAACATGTCCATGAAGATAAAAGTACTGAAAGCATACTACAAAGTGCTGATAAATATCAAAAGTACTGATAAAAAGAAATACTGATAAAAACTTGGAATGTTGGAGCATTTCCAAGTATACAATAGAATGTCACTAAAAAATCAAATCACATCTCCTCATCACTATCCTCGTCATCATCATCATCAGCAGCTCGGCCAGCATGACCGGAAGGACCAGCACCAGAAGTACCAGCGCCAGAAGGATGAGTAGGGGCGCCAGCATAGAACTCACCAACGTAGTCACGAGGTGCACGATACCAATCATAGGCGTTACCTGGCTGGAAGTAGGCATGGACAGCCTCATCCTCACAGCGGTAACCCGAAAAAGCTGGATCTCGAGGGATGGAGGCGGCAGAGTGACCAGTCTGGGCAAAACGCAGATCGGCCAAGGAGTTTGCTATCGCCTGGTAACGGGTGACGTCGCGGAACTCACATTCGCGAGCCATGTCCGTCAACGAGACGTGCAAAGCAGATAAGTGCTGATGTATGCCCTCAAATGTCATGGCATACTGATGAGGTGGTGGAGGAGGTGCAGTAGGAGGAGCAGTAGGTGGAGCTGAAGCAGTCCGGCTGCGACGAGATAGCTGAAGAAACTTGGGCTCAGAGTCCTGAGTACAAGTCGATAGATCGATCTCGAATTGCTGAAAGATACGAGGGAGAATCATCGCGTAAGAGAGATTTCGATCTCTTGCACGACATCGTCCCATCATCTGAATGATAGTCTTAGGGGTAGAAAAAGGAATCCCCTTAAGAAAATGGTACATGGCGGACAGCTCAAGTGAGGTCACATCATCTTTGGAAGTGGATTTGGGAAGGATAGTAGAGTAGATGATGCGATGCAATTCGTAGTTGAACAAGTTCAGGTTGTTAGCCTTGAACTTTCCAGAGCGTACTCTGTCAGGAGCACAGAGTTCCGCTTTGAAACTAGTGAGTGTCGTGCCTTCGGGAAAATCGAATTCCGTGATGTCTACTAGCGGTTCACCTTCATTGGGAATACCAAGAATCTCCGCTAGGAGGGCATCATCGAACTCGATGTCGATGCCTCCAACACGTGTGCTCACAACAAAAGTGTTTACTACGAGATTGCAATAGAATAAACGAATGGCATTAGTAGCTATCGGGAAGCACAGTTTAACAAATAAGTGTAACCCTAATGCCTCAAACAAGTGACGATGATCGGGAAATACCGTCCATTTGATCGGAGCGCCGCCGCATATGGATCGGGTGGAAAAATCACCGTACCATAATAGGGCTTGGTCGAGGGTTTGAAAGAAGAACCCATCGAAAGCGCCGTCGCTCGTTTGGATCGGCGAAAAGAGTGAATCCGTGTGTGGATTCGAAGACGACCCTTCCTCACTAGGAGTGGTCTTCTTCTTCCTCTTGAATGGATTAAATTTAGGTGCCATTGAAATAAAAAGCACAAATTGAAAGGTGGAGAGAGAGGGAGTTATACCTCACGAAATCAGGATATGTTGTAGAGAATGTCGATCTCCACACGATTCCAAATTTTGGAGAGATTTCACCAAGTAGATTGGAAGGAAAAGATTGGTGAAGAACTAGGGTTTGATGGCTCGGGTCGGCTGCTGCTGCTGTTTGAATTGGTTTGGAAGCAATGAAAGAGAAGAAGCTCTCGGGTTCTGGATATATACACAGATACCCTCAACCGAACTCGGGCCGAATTCGGTCAGAGCTCTGGCCGAATTCGCCTAGGGTTCTTCAAAGTTGATTTAAGCCACTTCTTTTTCATTGTCTCATTTCAAATATTTAATTCAAAGATTAGTTATTTTAGCCTTCAAATAACATAATTAATAATATTTTATGAATTAAATGTCGTTACACAGCAACTGTCTCAGATTAGCTGTAGGAGTACTGTCCCAGCTGGCGGAGGTTCACCGGAGAACTCTTAAATACCGCTTCGCTTCAACCGTAGTTGTGGTGACAGACAGACTCTTTATTGGCTTGTCTCTAACACAGTTTTTGCGTATTGATATATAGTCATAAAACAGAATCAATTAATATTATTGACGTCCAAAATTCCTAATTCTCGACGTAAATAATTGAAACGATCTTCCGCTAGAGGTTTAGTGAAGATGTCAGCTAATTGATTTTCAGTATCTATGTACACAAGGTTTATATCTCCATTTTGATAATGATCTCTAAGAAAATGATGTCTAATCTCGATATGTTTAGTACGAGAGTGACATACTGGATTCTTAGTTAAATTAATAGTGCTCGTGTTATCACAGAAAATGGGAATATGTGTGTAAAATAAATCATAGTCTTCTAGGATTTGTTTCATCCACAAAATCTGAGCGCAACAACGTCCTGCGGCGATGTACTCAGCCTCTGTTGTTGATAGGGCTACAGAATTTTGCTTTTTACTAAACCAAGAGACTAAAGCTTTGCCTAAGAAATGACATGTGCCACTTGTACTTTTTCTATCAACTTTGCATCCAGCAAAATCTGCATCCGAATAACCGATAAGATCAAAAGATTTAGTTTTGGGATACCACAAGCCAACAGAAGAAGTGCCCTTAAGGTATCAGAAGATACGCTTAACTGCGGACAGATGTGATTCCTTTGGGTTAGCTTGAAAACGTGCACACAGGCAAACACTAAACATTATATCTGGACGACTAGCAGTTAAGTAAAGTAAACTACCAATCATACCTCGATACTTACGAATGTCGACTGGCTTGCCTTGTTCATCTGAATCAAGCTTTGTTGAAGTTGCCATTGGAGTGCCAATAGGTTTGACATTGTCCAGATCGAACTTCTTTAGCAAGTCTTTTGTATACTTGGCTTGATTTATGAATGTCCCATTATCAGTTTGTTTGATTTGCAGTCCGAAAAAGAATTTCAGTTCTCCCATCATGCCCATCTCAAACTCATTCTGCATACACTTAGAAAATTCTTGACACAGAGATTCATCAGTAGATCCAAATATAATATCATCAACATAGATTTGAATTAAAAGCAGCTTGCCATTAAAAGATTTAATAAACAGTGTAGTGTCAACCTTCCCTTTTGAAAAACCGTTGTCAAGTAGAAAAGAGCTTAGACGATCATACCAAGCACGAGGGGCTTGTTTTAAACCGTATAGAGCTTTCTTCAACTTGAAAACATGATCTGGGTTTTTGAAATCCGTGAAACCTGGAGGTTGTGCTACAAAAAACTTCTTCTTTTATAAATCCATTTAAAAAAGCACTCTTCACATCCATTTGAAAAAGTTTGAAATCATGAAAACATGCAAATGCACATAACATGCGAATGGATTCTAATCTCGCAACTGGGGCATAAGTCTCATCGTAGTCGATACCTTCTTCTTGATTGTATCCTTGAGCTACGAGTCGAGCCTTATTACGAGTCACTAAACCATTCTCATTCAGTTTGTTTCGGAATACCCAACGGGTGCCAATGACCGGATGATCAACAGGCCTGGGAACAAGTTCCCAAACTTGATTCCGTTCAAATTGGTTTAATTCCTCTTGCATAGTATCTATCCAAAAACTATCACTACATGCTTCATCAATAGTTTTGGGTTCTAGCTGTGAAATAAATGCAACACTAGAAACAATATCTCTACAGGATGTACGAGTACTTACTCCCTTGGTAATATCACCAATTACCAAATCCTTTGGATGATTAGCTGTAAATTTCAACATTTTTGCTTCATTCTGAAGGTAGCTGGTTCCTGGATCTTCTCTAGGAGGTTCAGCTAGTGCAGAGCTTGGTTGAGAATCAGCTGGAGTTGAGCTTGGTACAGATGTATCTTCGTCATTGTCATCAATCGTCATTTGATTTAATTCATCAAAGGTGACAATGATTGACTCTTCGATGATCATGGTACGTTTGTTGAAGACTCTGTATCCTTTGCTCTTGGCCGCATAACCTAAAAATATACCTTCATCGGCCTTTTCATCAAATTTTCCCAAATTGTCTTTTGTGTTAAGAATAAAACATTTACAACCAAAAATTCTAAAGTATGAAACTGAGGGAATTCTATCAAACCATAACTCAAATGGAGTCTTCTTCGATTTGGGTCGAATTAGAACTCTATTGAGAACAAAGCAAGCTGTGTTGACAGCTTCAGCCCAGAAATATTTGGGTAGACTAAACTGGTTTAACATCACTCTGGCCATTTCGGTTAGAGTTCTGTTCTTACGTTCCACAACTCCATTTTGTTGTAGAGTCCTAGGGCAGGAGAACTCGTGTATAAAACCGTGTGTCACAAAATTGCTCAAAATCAGCATTCTCGAATTCGCCACCATGATCGCTTCTAATGCGAGTGATCATGTAACCTTTTTCATTCTGAACTTTCTTGCAAAAGGCGACAAATTCGGATAATGCATCATTCTTGCGTGTCAAGAAATATACCTACGTGTATCTAGAGAAATCATCTACAATTACGAAAGCATAAAGTTTACCTCCGAGGCTAGCAACTCTGCTAGGACCAAATAAGTCCATATGAAGCAATTGTAGAGGTCTAGTAGTACATACTGCGTTTACTGACTTGAAAGTGGATCTGGTAGCTTTGTTCCTTTCACATTGACTGCATACCGAATCCTTCTTGAATGTAATGTCCGGTAAACCGCGTACTAGCTTCTTTGTGGATAATCTTGATATTGTATCCATATTAGCGTGACCGAGTCTCATATGCCACAGATGACTCTCATCACTCTTGGCCATTAAGCATCTACCTGAAATGTTAGTTTCTTCTAACAAATAGAAAACATATATATTGTCTTCCCTGATACCTTCAAAGATAGTACTACCAGTTGAGCTATCAACTATAGTACATTTGTCTTTGCTAAAGTTGATGCCATAACCATGATCAGCTAGATGACTTATGCTGAGTAGGTTATGTTTCAACTCGGTAACCAGACAGACATCCTTAATTACAGGATAGGGAGACTTACCAACATCACCGATACCAATAATGTACCCTTTCAAATTATTACCGAAGGAGACATAGCATTCCTTCTTTTTCTTCGACAGTGTTGCAAATAGGGTAGCGTCACCGGTCATATGCCGTGAGCAACCGCTGTCGAGGATCCATTTGCTTCTAGCATGTGAAGGGTGTTCCACCTACAAAACAGTTTGCAGATGAAACTTTTGGTACCCATTTCTTGTATGGTCCTGAATTGTTAGCTTTAGGTATCCAAGCATAAACATTTAAATCTACAAGCTTTCTCATTCTACATGTAGATGATATATGACCAATGAGGCCACAATAATGACATTGTGCATGTCGAGTGTTGAAAGCTGAGTGGTGTGCATGGTTGGTAGGTTTGGGTTTTCTAGTGTAGAAGAAAGCATACCTATAATCTTGTTTGGGCTTAACCTTTTGGGGTAAAGGTTTGATAGGGTTAGGTCTGACAGTGTTTGGCTTGGGAATGTTCCGATTTCTCGGTAAGTGACACGTGTTAGGGTAGGAAGCAGCAGGCTCAGGCTGTTTTCCTAACCTAATTTCCAATCTTTTGGAAGTGTCATACAACTTAGTATAATCAGAAGTAAGTGATTCCATTCTGATTTGTGCACATTGAAGACTTTTCTTCTCTATAGAAAGTTCTTCCTTGAGTTGGTCAATAATTTTGTCTTTCTCTTCAGATGACTTGGTAGTCTCGTGTAATAAGAGCTTTATTGAAGAAAGCTCACCAGACTCACTAACATTATTTCTAACCTCAACTAGTAGGTCGGTAAGTCTACCTATTTCACCTTTGTACTCTTTGAGTACCTTCTTAGAGGTCTGATACTTACTACGCAGTTTCCTGTAATCAGTCATCAGGTCACTGAAGGCATCTCCTAATTGCTCAAAGGTGAAGTCATCATAAGTTTCTACAGGTTCAGTAGGTACCTGATCGGTTGCCATGAAGCATACATTTGCAGCGTCCTCTGAGTGTTCGTCTTCTGAGTCGCTGGCTTCACTCTCATGCCATATGCTGGTGTTGGCATATTTCCGAGATGTTGATCTTTTCAGGTTGCCCTTTTCATACCTGTTGTTCTTCTTGCTCGATGATGAGTTGGTGGGACAGTCCTTCTTCATATGTCCTTTCTTCTTGCAGCCATAGCAGACAGCATCTTCTTGGTACCAGTTGTTGTTGTTGTTCTCTTTGACTCTCTTCTCATGTCTCATGAATCTTTTGAACTTCCTTGCTAGGAGTGCTTGATCTTCAGCGTCAGATCCACTGCTGTCTGAGTCATCTTCAGCAGCTTTTCTGTGCTGAGCCTTGAGGGCGATAGTCTTCTCCTTTGGTGCAGGCTCTTCAAAATCTTGTAGCTCCAGTTCATGAGTGAGTAGCTTACCCATGAGTACTTCGAGGGACATAGTTGTGAGCTCGTTCCCTTCAATGATTGCAGTAGCCTTTGGAATCCAGTTCTTGGTGAGAGCTCGCAGGAGTTTGCGAATCTTTTCATGGTTACTGTAATCTTTGCCTAGGGAGGACAAAGGATTTACAATATCCAAGAACCTCTCGAACATTTGTGTAACTGTTTCGTTGGGCTTCATTTTGAACGCCTCGTACTCTTGAGTAAGTCTGCTGACTTTAGATTCCTTGACTTGAGTCTTGCCTTCATGTGTGACTTCGAGTAGCTTCCATACTTCATTAGCCGTTGTGCAGATAGACACCCTGTTAAATTCAGTTCTGTCTAAAGCACAAAAGAGAGCATTAATGGCACGTGCGTCAAGACTGGCCCTTTTCTTTTCTTCCTCTGTATATCTGCTATGGGGTTTTTCAACTAAAACTCCATCAACATTTATACGAGGTGGCTTTTGATAGCCATCAAGAACAATGGACCATAAATCAAAATCAAGAGATTTCAAGAAGAAACTCATCCGTGTTTTCCAATATGTATAATTCGTACCATCAAACATTGGGGGTCTGTTTGTGGCCTGGCCTTCACTTGTGAATTTCACAGTTGCCATGTGTTGTGCTGTGATCTATATAACAGTTAATTAAAATGAATAAATAATTGCACTGTTACCTTTGCTTTACCTGTAACACCCGCTCTGATACCAATTGTAGGAACGAAATAGTAAAGCGTAATACTCTAGAGGGGGGTGAATAGAGTTGAAATGATCGAAATCCTTCTCTATTTATAGGAGTTCCAAAAGCAGACTTCTGTCAGAATTCGGGCAGAATTCGGACAGAACTCTTTGAGCAAATCTCGGTCAAATCCGCAACTGCATGAGGACCAAGTTCCAGAGATTCAAAATCACAACGGCCACCAACCGAACTCTGGCCGAACTCTGGCCGAGTTCTGTCAGGGTTAGGTTAGGGTTTTAAAAATAGGTTTTGGTGATTTTTGAAAACCTTTTTGAAAACCTTTTTGATATGACATTTTTAAAAACATTTTGAATTATTTAGGGATAGCCTATTTGCCAGTACGACTCGGTGTACAACAAATTCCTAGACTCAAATAAAATGAAAATTACATTGCATAGGAAATACAGACTCGAGTAGGCAAACAGATCTTCAGTCTTGAACGGAGTGGATAGCCAATCTTACTTATGTCCAAGAATCCGTGATGTCCCAACTAGCTTTGTATATCCAGACAGAGTTTGATCAATTATTAAAATCAGGTTGACCATATGACCAATGGGCCAACAAATTCTATAACTTACCATCTGCAACCGATGTCATCATTTCAGACGTGTTCTACGCCATGCGTGCTAAATCTGGAATACCAACCAACAAGAAAGTGGGCCGTCCGGTCTTCTATATTAGCTTTGGAAATGCTAGAAGATAAAGGATCAAGAGGTATCATCTGTTTCAGTCCAAACTGTCGCATTACACGATCAGCCGGATGAAACATGATATTTCCGTTGTACATAATATAATATCGATGGAGACTCATGTCCCTTGTACTGTTTATTACATCTTCTGGTACACTTTGGGGTTGCCAGAAAACCTACGTAACGTTGAACAAGTAAATTGAGACATGCACGAAAATTAACATTTAAGAACTCAAGTAAATATGGGAGTTATTAATATACTAACATCAAACGCAGTTAGTGTGTCAAATTGATTCCGGTAAATAGAGACCGCTTTGTGGACAACATGCTGATAATCTATATTTTCATTGTTCCACTTAAAGCCTCCTGGGCATACTCGTTGATCACTATATATGGTAAGTGGCCTACAAATAGCAAAGTGCTCGTAACTCCAGAACTACAAAAATAATTTGTATGTGAGATCGAATAGTGTTAGACATCTAAAAATATTTTTAGCTGTTTATAAATATGTTCTACCAGCAATATAAATATACATGTATAAGTGTTAGACATCCAGAAATATTTTTGGCTGTTTAACCTCCTGAAACCTTAGTCACGAATGATGTCATCGAGTGATATAAATGTACTAATACTGCTGCACCCCATGCGTACTTTGTGCGCGTACCCAAATCTTGAAGAAATGGTAGCAGTCTGACGTTGATCATATTTTCCGTTGCGTCGAAAAATAATAATGCACCGCAGAGACATAACAAATAAGCTCTTGTACAATAAATCACCTGAAAAATAACAACTAAACTCTTCATATGAACTATATTAAATAAAAATTAATTATTAGTGTAAAAAAATACCCGTGAATCATCGACAACAACTGTCGTATCGCCGATGCGATCAAGATGCATAAAAGTGGACCGGAGCCAAGTGAGTCTGACAGTGCTCCGACCTCCTATATCAGATGGTGGCTCCACACCGAGGTATGACCTAATGATATTAGAAGCATCCAACCCTTCGTAAAAATATATAGGATAACCCTCGATAGGTAACCCTAGAATCTGTGTTGTGTCAGCTAAAGTGATGGTCATCTCGCCAAAAGGTAGCTGAAATGTGTTGCGTGTTGGCCACCATCGCTCAACTATGCTCAATATCATGTTCCTGTCATGGCGCTTAATACGTATAACGTCAAAACCAAACGACGCTACCAGGGCCTTTTGGGCTGCAGACAACTCCCATAATGATCGTCACTCACCATGCTCACGTAATTTAACTTCAGGATAATCATAGCACTATAATATATATATATATATATATATATATATATATATATATATATATATATATATACATCATTAGTACAATTTAGTAAAATTAACAACCAGAAAATTAATTACCTAAAATTTAGTTTACCTCTCCCGTAAATACAAGTTTAGAAACGTGCGATTCTCGTTCATATAAAATGAATGGAGTTATCGAACCACCGGGTACTTTTCTATCATTTTGAGTAGCCATCTGTAATAATCGTTACAATTTTTTTAGTTATGTAATTATTTTCTACTTATATAACTATTGTAGGGGACACAATCAAACATTAATCAACTTAAAAATAGCAAGTAAATAATTTTTGAAAATCAAATCATATTACCTGTTAACAAGACAGAATTTTTTTACTTCTACTCTTGCTTCCTTCGTTTTCTTCTCCTCCTTCTTTTGAAGAACTCTTTCCTCCTTGTTCTTCTTTTCTCCTTTTATTCACTCTCAAAAGCCACAATACCTACTTTTCCGTTCACCAATGCCTGCTAAAGCTGTCCCAACCCGGTCTCCAAAGCCCCAACCCGGTCTCCAAAGTCCCAACCCAGTCTCCAAAGCCAAATAAAGATGTATGCATGTTGATATGGCTTCGTTAAGCGTGCCACGTGCAAACAATGCAAAGTAAAGCTGTAAAGTGTTCCCGCTCACCTATGCAGCTAAAGCTGCTGCATGCAGCATCGTAAAGCGCGACAGCGCGCGTGGCAGCGCGACAGAGCGCGTGGCTGCATGAAACAGCGCGGCAGCCGAGGCGAATCGAGGGGAGCTGCGAATCGGGGGCTGCTAGGTAAGCAGGGAAACGCCCTTCAGACTTCGAATGGGCGTTTTCTATATATATATATATATATATATATATATATATATATATATATATATATATATATTCGTTATCTCGCTATATATATATTCGTTATCTCGCTAACGTCTTCGTTACCTCTCCACAGGATTCAATTCATATTTTAATGAGAACGCCCTTCGGGCGTTCTTATGCTTCATTTGTAATTATTGAAAACGTTGTGTTGTACGTGTAATTTTATAAATTTATTATGCTTTAAGTGAAAATTTTCGTTTCAAAATAAGTCTCAACCAACAGAAACCAAGCAGGAAATGACCACTATTTATAAATGAGATTTAACAAACAATGGGAAAAAAAGACGGATTATATCTCTGAAGGGATTCAGCAAATACATACCTGCAATCCTCTCTTGTACAGTCAAACACAAGTGCTATATTCCGACATTTAGGGCAAACATCAACATCGATTGGGCGACCCTCACCATCGTAAGGGAGAGACTGCCAACTGCCATAGAAAAAAGGCTGTGGAACTCTCTGCTCATCAGTTTTTTGAAGAAAAGAGTTGAGGATATCAAGATGCTCTCTTCTTATGTTCCTGACACCATAAATTTGGAGCCTTTCTAGATTACCCTTGTGCTCAGCTAGCCACCTCACTACCCTCACCACACCATCGACAGTTAAGCTTGTGCATCCAGGTACATATAACTGCAGTTATGTTAGCTACTTACAAGAGTGCAATGATTTTTTTAATAGAAAGAAATATAAAATAAAAGCAGGCAAAATAGTGAATTTATAAGCTGCCAAGGTGCTTGTATGCATTTTTTTTGAAATTTCAAAACAGATATTTCATGACAAAGTTCAAACAACTTGTCAACTATAAGAACATGCTTCGAAGGCCATAACATTTGCTAAGTAATTTCCTCTCCAACTATGTAGCAAGGATACTTCGCCAAGAGGAGCACATACACGTTCGTATCCATATTTGACAATCAGAATGGTACTTTTATGACACATCAGAATGGCACCTCTCTTTTTTGACACTCTTGTAAGATATGATCGTCCATGTCCGTGTCTAGGCTCCAAAGAGACACCAAACATGGTTGAAAGTGGTTTTATATTGTCTTGATCATAACAACATAATTGAGATAAGACAGTGAAATTTCTTTGTGTCAAATCCTTGACAGAATTTTTTTGGAACCTATATATATAACTTTAACAGCGCCAAAAGTTTCTTATCTTAAATATTTACAATAAAATACTATTTACGGTATATGTTATACGTAGTTGGATTTTATATCTTGTTTGTGGATAATCCAATATAATAAAAGATACTTATATATGTTATATATGATAAAGAATCTCTAGAAGTGCACAAATACTATCAACCACATCCAACATAGACTTCCATAACCTTTGTAACCCCATGAATGCTATCCAATTGGAGCTGGTCATAAATTCCAACTAAATGTTGGGATGGGGTCAGTTTAAGGTCTGACATTTTTAGGTTGTGCTTGGCTGGGCTTTCAACTAAGGCCAATCTGCCCAAGTGGCACCCCTACTACTAATGATAGAATAGAAGCATACTCTCTAATCCTTGAAACTGCAGTACTCTTTTTTTCTTTCTATAACTCTTTTGTTATATTAAATCCTGACGATGATATTGGACCAATCTTTCCAATCAGTGGTCCAATACAATGAATTTGAACTGGGAATTCCCTACTTAAGGGAAATGAGGCCTGCTGGCGGCTACACATTCCAGCAGTGGACAAGATATGCTATAGAGAGAGGAAATTACACCATAAAACTTATAAAAAATCTAATGTTGCAATTGTATCAGGAGAAAACTGATGCGGAAGTGAATAAGGGCCAAGCCCAAACCAGGCCCCAAGCCTGTCAGCCCAAACCGCGCTTCAAGTAGCCAGCCCAAAACTGGGCCACAACAGGCCAGCCCGGAATTCCATTGGAATTCCAGGTTCCTACAAGCCTAGGTTCAGGAAAACTCGGCATTCCATCTGAATTCCAGCCAGGTTGGGTAAGGGGCTGTTTTGGTGAATTTTGGAAGGATTTTTCCTTTCTTTATTTAGGTGTATCTTTTAGGGATCTTTTTCTTAGGCCTTAAGTCACTTAATTATTATAAATAGGAGTTTGAAGTAGGAGAAGAACAAGCTCAATTGTATTGTTTCTCTATTAACAAAAAGTCTCTCTTTTGATTCGCGTGTTTAAGAATTGGGGTTGTAGTTCTCGTTACTTTTAGATTGTTGGTTTTCAGTAATCGGTGTTCCGGTATTTTGTCAGGTTATCAGAGCCTCAAGCATATCACGATTCACGAGGCATAGTGGGAACCAATGACGACGACCAACTCCCTAAGGAAGAGCAGGGGTTGAAGGTCTCTTGGCGGGCCGTCGCACTGAAGTCTCTCCGAGGGATTTGATCCTACACGTCCAACGATTCAAGCATGTGGTAGGCTATCAGGAACAGTTGAGACAACCCGTTTGTGATCTAGAAACGACATCACGAGTGAGCAATGCATGCAACCTCGCGAAGATAGACAAGTATCTTCATCTAGCTCGAACGAGAAATTTGACGATTTTGCCAAACGGATCATGATGACGATCGTGACGGTAACATGTTGCCTGGTTGACGAGACTATGGCGGTTGATGTGGTGTCAACGAAAGCGGTATGTATGACCACTACATAAGGAACAATTGTAGTGACGACGAAGATCAATTCGACGACGGATATGCTTATCAACATGACGATCGTGTAGAAGACCCATACGGGAGAGGATATGACTTTAAGTTGAAGGTCAATATTTCGTCTTTCATGAGAATCTCGGTATCGAATAAAAGTGAATTTTTGTGTAACCAGCTCCAGCTCGGAGAATCCATAGATCAATTTAGAAAAAAGTAACTACCCATGCCAATGACTGAGTACGACATATGAGCTCATACCGTTACGTGAGCTTACTTGCACTAGCCTCCCCGCGCGTGTCGATATACGCCTTGCTCTTCTTCTTTTTTTCTTTTTCTTTTTTGCATATTCCAAAAATTCCTTATTCAAAGGAAGGTACCATCCCAGTTTCATTCCCTATGAAATCAAACGCATGTGGATCGTCATCGAGAAATTCATGAATTTGTTGTCAAAAGTGATTGATTATTTGATTTACATGGAGATATTTGCAGACAAGAAGGTGAAATTGGTGGCATGTTGATTGAAGTCGGAGACATCATCTTGGTGGGACAGGCTTTAGGACAACAGTAACGCCAAGTTCACAACCAATAATGGTTGTAACTTTTACAATCGCCTGGGTGGCGGTTGTTAATTGGCTCCCCTATCCCCCCTTATCCCACATGGGAAGAGGAGACCAATTGACAACCGCCACGTGACAGTTGTAAAGGGTTACAACCATTATTGGTTGTAGTCCTAACATTACTCTTTTGGATAAAGTTGTTGTATTCCTAGGAATCCATTTTCTATTCCTAGGAATCAACATTTTCATACCCATGTTTGGTTAGTTGGGAATGTAGTCCAAAAATTTCAATTTTTTCACTCCCATGTTTGGTTCACAAAGGGATAAGAATCTAAATTTGTTTAGTTTTCCACAAATACCCTTTCATTAATTTCATGATGCTAATGTTACCTAAATTCACATGTTTGGGGCAGAAGTTGGAATTTTGAAAGTAAAGAGATGGTATTACCGTCCAAACAAAATATCCAAACAACATTCCTAGTAAAAGCAAAACTTTGTTATTTCCCACATCAATGGGAATATAAGCCCCTCGTATTCCTCTCTAATTCCCAATCCTATACATACCCAACATGGGTAAGGAATCCAAAAAAACCCATTCCCAAGCCTCCAAAACTTGAACCAAACGCCCCCTTGGGAGCATCAGCTCATGGGAAAAAGATGAGGAATAAGTTGAAAGCGCGCTTCCTAACCTGCAACTACGAGCACACCTTTTTACATAGGTGTGGGCATCAACTACTACAGAGCGTCAACGAGTTTACTGCGGAGTTTTTGTCTTGTCGAGTAAAATCATCTCGACGAGACGAAAGCGTGGATGATGGGCTCAAACCAGCGATTCGAGGTCGGATCGGAGCTCGGCGGACGTAGAAGATCGGCGATGCGTACCTGGGTTAGGCCGGGATTGTCGCGGGCGATCCGGAGGAGGGCGCCGTCGGTGATCCTGGGGCAGTCGAGGAGGGCCAGGGAGGCGAGCATCCCGCCGGACCTCGAGGCCATGCGGAGGAGGGCCTCGTCGTGGAGCCTGGCGCCGAGGGGACGGTCGACCGAGATGCGGCGCCAGAGGAGCGGGTCGCCGGCGACGGCGTCCCTGAGGGACCTGCAGACCCGCTGGAAGGAGAGCAGCTCGCGGAGGCGGAGGTAGCCGAGGACCAGGAAGAGGGCGCCGGGGGGGTCGGAGGGGGAGGGTGGTGGGGGTTGGAGCTGGAGCTCGGGGTTCATTGGAATTGGGGGTGTGGAAATGGTGGGGGAGAGTGGATTGCCAGTGGTTTATGATAGATAGTCTCATCAATATTGGGCTGGACTTTTCTCTCTCAGAGAAATAAAGCTCAAAGGCTCTATCATATTGCCAATCATCTCTAGCTCAGTTGGATACATCAGAATGCGAGCGTATTATTCTCTCTATGCTAAATTATAACTTGATGCCCTTAACTATTTGAGCTTTTTAAGTTGATACCTTCAACTTTGATACGCATCAACTTAATACATTCTCCTCTAATGACGCTAAACGGAGATAGAAAATGACAAAAATGCTTCTAAAATAGGGCACCGGGGCATGTGGGGGCAGCGCAGCAGTAGTGGCAGCATCGGTAGCAGTGTGGGGGCGGGGTGTCGACGCTGGGATGGGGGTGCGCATGGGCGGGGAGGGGGGGGGGGGGGGGGGGGGGGGTGTCCGCCAGCTGCTGGTGGGGGTGGGTTGAGGAGGGGGGAGGTGGCAGAGGGTAGTTTATAAATTTTTATTTTTTAACGAAAGTTTGAACGGAATGGTATCAAGTTGAAAATATTAGTTGAGATGGGTATTAAGTTAGTACCTATCAAATTTGAATGTATCAACTTGAAAAACTCGAATAGTTGAAGGTATCAAGTTACAATTTAGCCTTCTATGTATTTAATAAATAAATGGTGGTGCTCAAGTAGCAGTAGAGACAATGTTGTACATCATAGGAGTTTAGTTGGAACGTACCCTTGTCAATCTTGTGGAGCACCTTGAGATATTGGAGACTAATATGCACTTGAAGAGGAGCCCAAGGCACATCGTACGGAGATTGAGGACTTACACGAAAAAGTCTTAGACTACAAGGAGTTGAAGATCGTGGTCGAGAGTTACAAAGAACTCAAGACCAAAGTTATTATTTTGAAGAAGGCCGTTACTTCCAGTAGAGAGACACTGAAATAAAAGATTCTTGATCCGAAACCCTTCAGCGGGGTGCGAGATGTCAAAAGGTGGAGAACTTCTTGTAGAATAAAACTTCTTGTAGAATGTGGAACAATACTTCAAGGTGTTGCACATCGAGGATGAAGCCGAGAAGGTAAACATTATTTTATTCTTCTTAATCAATGAGTCACTACCAATTTTCAAAATAAGGGTAAAATTATCATTTTTCAATATTATAATATTTGGGAATATTTATTTATCATATATTATATTTTTGGGGATTAGTTAGTCGGGTTTGAGACTAGACTAGTTTTGACTTGAGTTAGTGGCTCGGTTAGCTTCGACGCTAGTTGGAGCCCAAGGATTAGTTAGACATGGCCCACAAACTTGACCCAATAGGCTAGTACAATTAGGCTAATCCCACATGACAAGTTTAGTCATTTGGAGATTAGAACTTGGACCTTTTTGACCCCAACTTCTTCCATTCAATTAATTAGCCAAAAGGGGACCCAAGAGGGGCATACTAGACATTTCATCATAGCCATAGGAAGCCCTAAATGGCCGGCCATGTATGGGAAGAGTTCCATCTCCTTTCATTTCACAAAATAGCCTCCATCCCTAATTTAGAGTTCTTTCCAATCTTGAGAGCAAATCTCATTGATTCATCTCTCAAATCTTCTCTTTTCTCTACCATTTTTACTCATTCTTGCAAGGAGAAGGAGCTACAAGCAAGGTGGAGCCAAGAGCAAGGAGGGGTGTCCATTTGGTAGAAGAGTCTGTGTCGGATTCGTGTCCTTTGGATCTTTCATTGGGAAACCACTTCCAATAGGTATATTTCTCTCAATCTTGTCATTACATATAGTATTTGTGGTTTTGAACCCATAGGAACCCACCCCCATGTTAGGAATACCCTTAGGAATGATTTAGAGGCTCATTAGAGTCCTCATTTGGTATTTGGAATGAGTTTTGTGTCACCCATGGAAGAATTCCGAGGGTGACACACCATGTGTTTGTGTAAATGCCAAAATGGACCTATTGATGTTTAATTTCAGTTTTGGTTATGTTAGAGGGTAGTTTAGACAAGGTAGAGATGTTGCATATGGTTTTCATTTGGTCCCCTACATGTTTGGACACATGTTTTTGGCCTACATGTCATATTTATATGTGTCTATATGTTATTTGTATATATTGAGATAATGTGGACTGTTTTAGGCTATTTGATATATATTGTATGTGGTTTGAGGGTGTGTTGTGTGCTTGTGAGTGGGAGGTTGGTGTGGTTGTAGAGTAGTTTGTGTGTGGTTGTGGTAGTGGATATTTGTGGGTTTTTATTGTGTTAGATAGGAGTTTTTGAGTGTGTTTGAATGGGGGTTTAGAGTGGTTAGAGAGGGGGTTAAATTGGTAGTTTATGGAGTGGGTTGTGAGTGTGATTGGGGGGAAGAGTGGGGCTGCACTAGGCAGCCACTACAGCAACCTTTGTGGCAGCACAGTGCTGCCCATATAGTGTAGCAGCAGCAGCCCCAATGATGCACACTGCAGCAGCCTACAAGAGGGACAGCACCAACCATTTTAGGCTGCATTGTAGCAGCAACAAGCTGCTGAATCCAATGAGCAGCAGCAGCAGCAGCAGCAAGTGAAGGCTGCTTGAGGCAGCCATTCACCCCCTTTTGTGTGCTAGTGACCATTGTGCTTGTGTGTGTGTGTGTGTTAGTGTTAAGTTAGAATGTGAGATAATATATGTTGGTATCTTGGAGTTGGATATGTATGTTAGTGAGTTATATATAGCTAGTGTCCTTGTGGGTGTGTGTTAGTGTCTTGAGTAGGATATCAAGTTGGTATCTTGGGTTTAGGATACTAGAAGTATAGGATTAGTTAGAAGTGTTAGATGTATATAAATAGTATCCTAATACTAGTTAATATCTTAGAGGGTATCATAAGTAGGGTATTGGCAAGGTATTGGATTACCTTGGCAAGGTACTGGGTATTACCTAATGTCACGACCCGCACCCACTGTTAGGGTACGAGAACGTAACAACGCCCAGCCTACGCCGCAGTGTCGGCGGTAGAACGCTGTCCTAGGTCAATCATCTATCAATACCAAAGTACCTGTACAGTTTATACTCTCCGAATGGAGGTGACATAACAATATACATCTCAATCACATCTAGGGTAGAAGAACGAAAGATAGATAGATAGATAGTAACTCAAGAGAACAGTATCATAGATGAATAAGTCTAAGTGTCTAGTACAACATAATATCCAGAACTGTCAACTCATAATACAAAAGTCTAAGAGTCTATACATCTCCACATCTCAAAATACAACTCAGAAAGTGAGACAAAAGTAAATATAGAAAAGACTGTCTAGACTAAACTGGTCTAGACTACTGGAACAACATCCTCAGCTGCAGGTGGATCCTGCTGGGGGTCCACAACATAAGTATCATCTAGTCCTGCTCCAAAATAGGTAGACACCAGGGCCTCATCCTCATCCTCTGTAATATTTTCAACAGGTCCAATCAGGACGGGAACGAGCACAATACATCTCACGCAGTGCATAGCAGGTTAGGAAATACAATACAGGCAATAGAGTAAGATACATGAACTGCTGAAAGGAAATATACGCTGTAAAAGAGATAGCTGTAATGAAATATCTACTGTATATAGAGAACTGTAGTGACTAGTGATGTAGAGCACAAGATAGGCATGTGAATGGCTAGAATTTATACATGATTACACTACTGAGTTTGCACATGATTACACTACTTTGGAATTATTCACATGACCACTTCTACTCCCCCGTTTCCCCAATCAATACACAAGGATCTATACAAGTTACGTTATTGTACATGATATCACATGGGGCCCATGAAAGGGTGCACATGATAGTATACATGAGGGCTCAGTAAACATGAGAGTACATGATCACATGAGTGCACATGAATAATAGAAGCATGGGAGTACATGATGATAGTGAAACACACATAACATGAAGTACCCGATGCTCCCGAGGGGGATAACATCTCATGTAAAGATCCATATAGTACCAATCCGTGTTACCAATGTGACAGCAACAAGTAAAGTAATCTAGAGCGAGAAGTAAAGCCTGAACAAGTATGAAACGGTCAGAGAATGTACTCGCCTGATAACTGAATGTCTGAAGAGGATATACTGCCTGAGGAGAGGTGTCTGGCTCCTAATCAGAGCAATATAAGTCACAATGTATCCACAATGGTAAAAATAAAGTTTACAATGCATACTACATGATTCTAGGTCAATTTGGTCAAAAGTCAACTCTAATAGTCAAACTAGGTCACAGGAAGTCACACTTGGTCAACTCTAGACAATTCTACAGTCAACTAAGTCAACTTAAGTCAAATTTAGACTAATCAAGGTTCTGATCAACTTTAGATTAGTCAACAAGGTAATTGGGTCAAGGGTCAACTATCCAAGTCAACTCTATAAGGTTACTTAACTAACCATAGGCTAACCTGTCTTAGGATACCCAAGATACCATTCTACAAAGCTAAGGTATAACCAACTCCCTATACAAGTACATCACATATAAATATATATAGTACAACACCAAACTTAATCTTATAATCAAGCTAAACCATAGTCTAACTCAAGTCATGACTCAACTCTAAGTATCTAACTTAACCCCATACATATCTTAATCTACATAGGTCTTCCACAAAACCCAAGTCACAATAATATACTTATATATAGGTCAAACCTAAACCAACTAGTTAATAGCCTAGGGTTTAGTCAAATCTTAGTCAACAAGTCCTTCTATGTTCATCCAAGCTATTTCTAGGTCAATTTGGTCATGGTTGACCTATAGTTGACTTTGGTCAACCTTGGTCAACACTAAAAGTCAAACTGGTCAAACTAGTCCAAGTTAGGTCAAACAATGTTAAACTAGTTAAGGTTAGTCAAACTAGTCATTCTAGGTTAGTTTAAGTCAAAACTAGGTTAAGGTAGTTCAAATTTGACCTAAGGTTGACCTTGGTCAACACTTAGTCAAATTGGGGTCAAACTAGCTAAGTCTTGGTTTACTAGTCAATTAGGGTTAGGCCTAATGGCCATAGGCTAGTATCATAGCCCATAGGTTAGTATTCCTAGGTCAAGGCTATAGGGTTCATAGGTTTTTATATAACCTATACTAGAAATCATATATATATGTATATATCTATATACTACCCATATACCCATATATGAATACTATATACAATACAAACCCACATACATATATATATATATAATATCACTATATGAAAACTAATACAAATATATATATATCAATATATATATTCATATATATATATATATATATATATATAAAACTTATATATATACTATATATAGATAGAGAGACAAGGGAAAGAGAGAGAGAGAGACTGAATGAGAGAGAGAGTGAGACAGTGAGAGAGAGAGGATGAGGTCTGGACAGTAGGGGGGAGGGTTCCAGGAATTCGGGAACCAAATGAGCCCCAACACACACACACACAGAATACATATATACATACATATGTATATATATATATACAACTACACACACACACCACCAATTACTCCCAAAATCCACCCACACTCACAAATACATATGTACAACACATATACACACTAAAATACACTAGTCCAAAGTATTAATCATACACAAAATCGATTTGAAACTCGATTTAGAAAATCTGGAAAAAGAACCCAAACAGTGAACTGTGCACTGTTACTCGAAAATAGGGTAATTCGAATTACGTACAATAAAACGAGCTAAGGCTCGCAACCAGGGGTTGGTAACACTAGCCCCACACATATACTAGTGTCCTAGGTGCCTGACACAGAGTATAGACACGACACGACGTGTCCAACTCACAAAACAACCACTCGGGTAAACCTGATACACACGCACACACACAGTATCGTGCACGCGTGCAACTCACCCTAGGACACGACACAGACACTCTCGTGTCTCGTGCACGTGCACGAATGTTCACCTAGGGGTAGGGTACGTGTCCAACACCCTGCACTGTGTCCACGTGTTGTGTAGAGAGGACACGACACGCGTATCAGAGAGGGAAATACGTGGTTTCAGACCGCGTCGTGCAGTGATGCACGCGTCTCGTGTACGCAACACAGGACACGACACACCTCGTGCTCGTGTCCTGGGGTTCGCCCTAGGGTCTACTACACACGTGTCACCCTGACACGTGTCCACGACTCGTGTACGTGGGACACGAGACCCGTGTCAGAGCCAAAAACTCGGCTGTGCAGTGCAGTGCACGACCCTTGCGGGGACGATTCCGTGTCCGACACGACACGAGGTCATCCCAAACTTTGGGGATGACCTGTCAGTCAGTGCCCCGTGCTCTATGCCAATTTTGGCGTGTCCAAGTGGCGTGTAGAGGGAGAACTAAGGGGGTGGTAGCAGGGGATTTTACAGTGTAAAAACAGTGTCTAACAGTGTTGTGTCCAGTGAGCTTTGTGTCCAGTTTTGGACACGACACAAGCTCAAAACGTGCTCAGTGTTTTAGGGTTAGGTTTAGGGTTAGCTAGGCTAGGTTTTGGTTCAAAAAGTTTTGGAAAACAGTGTGTATATATCAATGTGACAGTGAGCTAAAAAAACAGTAAAATACAATGAAATAAATTAGGATACGTGTCCGATACGACACCAAACAATTCCTAGATTTCACCAAACTTTACCCACAGCTAGTATACACCTATATGCATGCAATAATGAAGAAAAACCAGTATATTAACTAGGTTTAAATATACTTACCTCTATGTGTGCAAGATCTTGAATTTCACTAAATGAGGGTGATTAGCCTCAAAGCCCAACTTGTCCTTCCTTGGTGAAACTTGAGTAGCTCACTTCCCTAGGCTCCCTTAGATTGTAGGTGACCTAATGGAGAAAACTAGAGGTTCAAAGCTTGAGAAATGAGAAAGTTATGGTCAAAAGAGTGGAAGGGTTCTTAGGTTTTTCTTGTGAATTGATTTTTCATGAAACCATGGGAATAAACCTAAGTGTTAGTTTTATAGGAATGGGGGTGGCAAGGGTTTCTTGGCTGCCATGACAAGGGGAGGGGGTGTCCTTGGGTTGCTTCCAAGCTAAGGGAAAGACTTTCATGGCTAAGGTTGGATATTTTGAGTGTTTTATGGAAAATATCCCATAAAGCAAATATCAAGATATTATCTACTTTAACCCATGACCTAAACATCACCCTAATGATTCTAGGTTAGGGGCTAACTACTAGTTTAGGGTAGGATAGGTTAGGAACTAATCATGAGACCTACCAAGTATTAAATAATATTAAAATCACATAATCACAAATTAAATCTAGAAAATTACCAAAATACCCTTTTGGTCAAAAACCCCAAATTTGATATTCTAAGCCTATGGCTAAGCTATCATGGTCATGGCAACTTCTAGGTTAGAGAAAACTAGGGTTTACACTAAGTTATACTAACCAAAATCACAAAGTCATAAGTCATGACTTAGCATGACTTAGAAAATAGTTTAATCACACTAAAATCACCAGAAAATCATACCATGACTAAAATACCACTAATAAATAATAAAAATAATAAATTTTCAAAAATCCCCAATTTCAGAAAACAGGGTGTTACAAGTCTACCCACCTTAAAATAATTTCGTCCTCGAAATTTAGATGGTCGTACTCCTCCTAGGTCAAACCTCCAACAATCAGGGACGAAGCCACTACCTAGGCAACATACAAGGTCAACAAGCAAAATATGGGTAGTAGACCTATACTGGGTCATGTCCAAAAATTGGCTGGCAGTTTTAGGTCATAAGGTGTCCTTAAATCAAATCGGAGCCAAAAGTAACTCCATGGGGTAAATCAGGATGGAGCCTCGGGTCAGGAAAATCGTACTAAGAAAATGAAACACACAATGGTATGCCTGAGTGGGACACTAAGGTCATGGGTGTAGTATGTCATGTCTAGGTTACGTATGTGAAGTCAGTTTTGAGAAAACAACTAATCTTGTGCTCCTAATTTAAAAGTCACGGTAATGTGCCTACGATGATCACAATTTAGAGTGGGAAAGGTCTATGGCCTAATTGAACCAAAAATCGTGATGAAATAGTGGTACCAGGGGAATAGGTTAAATGGAACAGTCTGCGGTCTCATCTAGGTGCACTAGTCATTCTAGATCAATACTGTCCTATGGTATCAAAACGTTCAAGCAATCTATGGTGTCCAAATTTGGGAAGGTAAGGAAACAACAATCATCAAGACTATAGGGTCGTCTACCCTCCTATATGAAAATGGGTTATTAACAAGTGAGAAATCATTAAAGTTACCATTCCATAAAATGGTAAAAGAAAATTGAAAAAATTAGGCACAACAATCACAAATAGATTTTTGTCTTGACACGATCTAAGTTGATCAATTTCAGGATAAATCGAGATTTGGGCAAGATGGAAAATCAATGAAATCGAGTACGAGCACGAGCATCCAATGATGAAGATCCAGGTCATGATAAATTTAACTCAACTGGATACGAATACGAGGTTCATAGGTGATTAAAATAATTCTAAGGAGAATTGTCAAGGCTGTTGTGGATAAGATTCTAGGGTAAGTTTAACTGTGTCCATCCACGTAGATTGATACATGAAAAAGCGAACCAAAGTGCAATAGGTTGATCAGACCATCATGTACCGGTTCTGATTAGACAATATGTTTAGTGGGTGGCCACCCAATAAAATATGTCATGACCAAGCTCGAAAATAGATAAGCTTGCAAAACTAAAGCTAATTTAGCTGCACAAGATATAAGGATGGTAATAATGAAAGGAATTACATAGTCCAAGTTTCTTAGCCAACGGGTCAAGTAATCAGATAAGGTACAAGGTTAAGTATTCAAGGATTCAAGTAGAACACCATCACATGCCAGGTCGAAAGAATTGAACCAAGGTGGATTTCTAATTGAAATAAGAATAAATTTAGTATCATGGTAGAGGTTATGGTTTAGCCATTTGACCAGAAAATTATGTCAAGAAAATAGTGTACAAGGAGACAGGTTTTAGTGGGACATGGAATACCTACATGAAGGTAGGCTAGTCTAGGTCTTACATGTGAGGTTTGTTGGGAGGTAACAGCTAGTATTATACTCTGAATATCTAGGTCACGATAAAGGACGTCCAAGGATCTAGAATAGAAAGTGGGAGTTCGAGACGTGACAAATTGATGCAAAAATTGAAGAAGATCAAATTAACTCATGAAATCAGGAATCTAGTAAATAATTTAGGAACACAGTCCTAGGAATAGATAGGCTACTAGATGAATATAGTTAGGGTTTGATCAATCAAGGGTCAAGGTTAGAAGGTCTCAATAAAGTCTTGATTTGAGGAAATGTCGAGTAAGTCAGGTTTGGGATACAGTCACATAGATTGGTAGAAAGAGTTTAAGCAAGATGCAAATAGATAGGACAGTTCATTTTTTTTTTTTTGAAAAGCAATTAGCAAGAGGATTAGATGGCAAGAAACAAATAAGAGTTTTCTCATAATTGTGATTGAGTGCCCCAAAAATAAAAGATATTAATCTAACACTAAGAAATTAAATCAACAACTACAAAAATTTCAAAATCATCAACTAATACCAGGATTCAAAGTTCTACAGTGAATCCTCCAAAATCAAATTCAATCAAGGAAAAAAGAGTTTAAATCGAAATTTCAAATGAGATTCTCAAGGGTCATCCCAGGAATCTCTCAAAGTATCCTAGCAGTGATTGAGTATCCATTCTCTCTAAGTCTATTCCTCTAATCCTATCGCAGGCTGTAGTGATACTCTAGTTCGAATACCACTACATAAACTCGACCTGCATGGGCCACCACTCAAAACGTGTCACGACCCGCACCCACTGTTAGGGTACGAGAACGTAACAACGCCCAGCCTACGCCGCAGTGTCGGCGGTAGAACGCTGTCCTAGGTCAATCATCTATCAATACCAAAGTACCTGTACAGTTTATACTCTCCGAATGGAGGTGACATAACAATATACATCTCAATCACATCTAGGGTAGAAGAACGAAAGATAGATAGATAGATAGTAACTCAAGAGAACAGTATCATAGATGAATAAGTCTAAGTGTCTAGTACAACATAATATCCAGAACTGTCAACTCATAATACAAAAGTCTAAGAGTCTATACATCTCCACATCTCAAAATACAACTCAGAAAGTGAGACAAAAGTAAATATAGAAAAGACTGTCTAGACTAAACTGGTCTAGACTACTGGAACAACATCCTCAGCTGCAGGTGGATCCTGCTGGGGGTCCACAACATAAGTATCATCTAGTCCTGCTCCAAAATAGGTAGACACCAGGGCCTCATCCTCATCCTCTGTAATATTTTCAACAGGTCCAATCAGGACGGGAACGAGCACAATACATCTCACGCAGTGCATAGCAGGTTAGGAAATACAATACAGGCAATAGAGTAAGATACATGAACTGCTGAAAGGAAATATACGCTGTAAAAGAGATAGCTGTAATGAAATATCTACTGTATATAGAGAACTGTAGTGACTAGTGATGTAGAGCACAAGATAGGCATGTGAATGGCTAGAATTTATACATGATTACACTACTGAGTTTGCACATGATTACACTACTTTGGAATTATTCACATGACCACTTCTACTCCCCCGTTTCCCCAATCAATACACAAGGATCTATACAAGTTACGTTATTGTACATGATATCACATGGGGCCCATGAAAGGGTGCACATGATAGTATACATGAGGGCTCAGTAAACATGAGAGTACATGATCACATGAGTGCACATGAATAATAGAAGCATGGGAGTACATGATGATAGTGAAACACACATAACATGAAGTACCCGATGCTCCCGAGGGGGATAACATCTCATGTAAAGATCCATATAGTACCAATCCGTGTTACCAATGTGACAGCAACAAGTAAAGTAATCTAGAGCGAGAAGTAAAGCCTGAACAAGTATGAAACGGTCAGAGAATGTACTCGCCTGATAACTGAATGTCTGAAGAGGATATACTGCCTGAGGAGAGGTGTCTGGCTCCTAATCAGAGCAATATAAGTCACAATGTATCCACAATGGTAAAAATAAAGTTTACAATGCATACTACATGATTCTAGGTCAATTTGGTCAAAAGTCAACTCTAATAGTCAAACTAGGTCACAGGAAGTCACACTTGGTCAACTCTAGACAATTCTACAGTCAACTAAGTCAACTTAAGTCAAATTTAGACTAATCAAGGTTCTGATCAACTTTAGATTAGTCAACAAGGTAATTGGGTCAAGGGTCAACTATCCAAGTCAACTCTATAAGGTTACTTAACTAACCATAGGCTAACCTGTCTTAGGATACCCAAGATACCATTCTACAAAGCTAAGGTATAACCAACTCCCTATACAAGTACATCACATATAAATATATATAGTACAACACCAAACTTAATCTTATAATCAAGCTAAACCATAGTCTAACTCAAGTCATGACTCAACTCTAAGTATCTAACTTAACCCCATACATATCTTAATCTACATAGGTCTTCCACAAAACCCAAGTCACAATAATATACTTATATATAGGTCAAACCTAAACCAACTAGTTAATAGCCTAGGGTTTAGTCAAATCTTAGTCAACAAGTCCTTCTATGTTCATCCAAGCTATTTCTAGGTCAATTTGGTCATGGTTGACCTATAGTTGACTTTGGTCAACCTTGGTCAACACTAAAAGTCAAACTGGTCAAACTAGTCCAAGTTAGGTCAAACAATGTTAAACTAGTTAAGGTTAGTCAAACTAGTCATTCTAGGTTAGTTTAAGTCAAAACTAGGTTAAGGTAGTTCAAATTTGACCTAAGGTTGACCTTGGTCAACACTTAGTCAAATTGGGGTCAAACTAGCTAAGTCTTGGTTTACTAGTCAATTAGGGTTAGGCCTAATGGCCATAGGCTAGTATCATAGCCCATAGGTTAGTATTCCTAGGTCAAGGCTATAGGGTTCATAGGTTTTTATATAACCTATACTAGAAATCATATATATATGTATATATCTATATACTACCCATATACCCATATATGAATACTATATACAATACAAACCCACATACATATATATATATATAATATCACTATATGAAAACTAATACAAATATATATATATCAATATATATATTCATATATATATATATATATATATATAAAACTTATATATATACTATATATAGATAGAGAGACAAGGGAAAGAGAGAGAGAGAGACTGAATGAGAGAGAGAGTGAGACAGTGAGAGAGAGAGGATGAGGTCTGGACAGTAGGGGGGAGGGTTCCAGGAATTCGGGAACCAAATGAGCCCCAACACACACACACACAGAATACATATATACATACATATGTATATATATATACAACTACACACACACACCACCAATTACTCCCAAAATCCACCCACACTCACAAATACATATGTACAACACATATACACACTAAAATACACTAGTCCAAAGTATTAATCATACACAAAATCGATTTGAAACTCGATTTAGAAAATCTGGAAAAAGAACCCAAACAGTGAACTGTGCACTGTTACTCGAAAATAGGGTAATTCGAATTACGTACAATAAAACGAGCTAAGGCTCGCAACCAGGGGTTGGTAACACTAGCCCCACACATATACTAGTGTCCTAGGTGCCTGACACAGAGTATAGACACGACACGACGTGTCCAACTCACAAAACAACCACTCGGGTAAACCTGATACACACGCACACACACAGTATCGTGCACGCGTGCAACTCACCCTAGGACACGACACAGACACTCTCGTGTCTCGTGCACGTGCACGAATGTTCACCTAGGGGTAGGGTACGTGTCCAACACCCTGCACTGTGTCCACGTGTTGTGTAGAGAGGACACGACACGCGTATCAGAGAGGGAAATACGTGGTTTCAGACCGCGTCGTGCAGTGATGCACGCGTCTCGTGTACGCAACACAGGACACGACACACCTCGTGCTCGTGTCCTGGGGTTCGCCCTAGGGTCTACTACACACGTGTCACCCTGACACGTGTCCACGACTCGTGTACGTGGGACACGAGACCCGTGTCAGAGCCAAAAACTCGGCTGTGCAGTGCAGTGCACGACCCTTGCGGGGACGATTCCGTGTCCGACACGACACGAGGTCATCCCAAACTTTGGGGATGACCTGTCAGTCAGTGCCCCGTGCTCTATGCCAATTTTGGCGTGTCCAAGTGGCGTGTAGAGGGAGAACTAAGGGGGTGGTAGCAGGGGATTTTACAGTGTAAAAACAGTGTCTAACAGTGTTGTGTCCAGTGAGCTTTGTGTCCAGTTTTGGACACGACACAAGCTCAAAACGTGCTCAGTGTTTTAGGGTTAGGTTTAGGGTTAGCTAGGCTAGGTTTTGGTTCAAAAAGTTTTGGAAAACAGTGTGTATATATCAATGTGACAGTGAGCTAAAAAAACAGTAAAATACAATGAAATAAATTAGGATACGTGTCCGATACGACACCAAACAATTCCTAGATTTCACCAAACTTTACCCACAGCTAGTATACACCTATATGCATGCAATAATGAAGAAAAACCAGTATATTAACTAGGTTTAAATATACTTACCTCTATGTGTGCAAGATCTTGAATTTCACTAAATGAGGGTGATTAGCCTCAAAGCCCAACTTGTCCTTCCTTGGTGAAACTTGAGTAGCTCACTTCCCTAGGCTCCCTTAGATTGTAGGTGACCTAATGGAGAAAACTAGAGGTTCAAAGCTTGAGAAATGAGAAAGTTATGGTCAAAAGAGTGGAAGGGTTCTTAGGTTTTTCTTGTGAATTGATTTTTCATGAAACCATGGGAATAAACCTAAGTGTTAGTTTTATAGGAATGGGGGTGGCAAGGGTTTCTTGGCTGCCATGACAAGGGGAGGGGGTGTCCTTGGGTTGCTTCCAAGCTAAGGGAAAGACTTTCATGGCTAAGGTTGGATATTTTGAGTGTTTTATGGAAAATATCCCATAAAGCAAATATCAAGATATTATCTACTTTAACCCATGACCTAAACATCACCCTAATGATTCTAGGTTAGGGGCTAACTACTAGTTTAGGGTAGGATAGGTTAGGAACTAATCATGAGACCTACCAAGTATTAAATAATATTAAAATCACATAATCACAAATTAAATCTAGAAAATTACCAAAATACCCTTTTGGTCAAAAACCCCAAATTTGATATTCTAAGCCTATGGCTAAGCTATCATGGTCATGGCAACTTCTAGGTTAGAGAAAACTAGGGTTTACACTAAGTTATACTAACCAAAATCACAAAGTCATAAGTCATGACTTAGCATGACTTAGAAAATAGTTTAATCACACTAAAATCACCAGAAAATCATACCATGACTAAAATACCACTAATAAATAATAAAAATAATAAATTTTCAAAAATCCCCAATTTCAGAAAACAGGGTGTTACACCTAAGCTAAGGGTAAGGTAATGGCAAGGTTTTGATATAAGACTATGATAGTTAGTTAGATGTTAGTCTAAGCATTTATTAGGATCTAATTAGCCTAGGTTAGTGGTTTATCTACTAGCTAAGGTAATATTACTAGGGTACAGGGTATTACCTAATATTCAAGGTATTGGGATACCTTGGTAGATAATGGTTAGAACTAGGATAAATTGGTAGGTAAAGGTTAGAAATAGGCTTCTTGGTCTAGTTTGACCATGGTTGACTATTTTGATTAAAAGTTAACTTAGAGTCAACATTCAACCTAGAATCGACTAGGAGTTGACCATAGTTGACCAAAAGTTAACTGTAAGTCAACTATTGACCTAGTTTGACTTGCTTTTACTTCTAAAACTTTATATTAATACAATATTCCATCTTTAGGTCCTCGAGGCACTGTATTGGACTCAGTTGACATTTTTCATCACATCTCAGGCGAGTACATTCTCTGATAATTTTTCCAATTTATGATAACTGTTATGATTCATGTACTTAGTGTAGATATACTTGTTCTTGACACATTGGTCACACGGATTGGTAATCATGGATCCCGACATGAGATGTTATTCCTTGGTTACCTTGGTGTACATTGTACAAGCCCCCTTGTAGTTCTTGTGCAAGTTATAGACACCGATTCTCGAGGAGAGTACTTGCTACCTTCTCGTAGAATTCCATCTCATAACGTGTCTTGTTTGGATCCACTCTACCAGTCGGGGGCGGAGGGCATTAGTGTAGATATGTGGTCATTTTCCTATTGTGCAACTATTGTGATTGTGAGTGTTGATCATACACCCCACATATGATTAACCAGGTCATGAAGCTATTGTGCAAGTTCCCAAGCCGGCCACATGTCGTAGCTAGTACTCACATACCTAGATAGATGATTCTTGATTCTTGTACATGCCATGATCAGTTTTACTTGACATTGTTCTATCTCTAGTTTACAGCTTTTACCTTGCCATGCTACTTACATGTACAGTCCATTACTATTGTATATACTCTCTATTTATAGTCTCGTAGCATTTGTCATTTCTTGTGAAATGTTGTTAGTAGATTGTGCTCGTCCCATCCTACTGGATATGTTGACAAAATATTACAGATGACGGTGAGGAGGATTGATGTACCTACTATGGTCCTCACGACGTAGTAGAAATATATTTGGAGACCCTAGTCCAGCAGGGATTAGCCTCGGCTGATAAGGCTTTAGTTGTTGTTCAGTTAGACTAGGATTTTGGACTCGACTCTGTCTCCAGCTTACTACTCTATGCATGTTATTATTTCAGATATTGTATAACTATATTTTGTGACTCTCTCTCTCTGTTTGAGCTGGATATTGCACTTTGTGATTCTCTCTCTTTGGTTGAGTTTGATACTATTGCACTCTGAGTTTCATCTCTATCTTATTCGTGCCTTATATTCTTCCTGCTAGATTGTAATTGAGTTTATATGTATCCATTATATCCTCCGTTCAGAGATGACAGGTTATTATATATTGTTGTTAGATAGCAGACCTACAACGTTCTATGTCGTTTTTGCGGCGTAGGCTGGGAACTGTAACGCACTCGTGCCCTTACCCCGGGTGCGGATCGTGACATGTTTATAGTGGTGGCCCATGCAGGTCTAGAAGTCGCAAATAGTGCGATGTCGTAGTGGCGCTCGACTTAGAGTGCTGCTACGAGCCTGTGGTACATATCTAGGATAAGCTATAGGCTAAGGTTACTCAATCACAAAATAGGAAAACTTCCACTTGCTGATCTTTTTAACTATCCTTTTTAATATTGATTCTTACATTCTAACTGTCCTCTTGATATAATCTATTTTGTGCCATATTGACTTCTTTCTTTCGATCTGTCTTCAGGATGGCTAAGACGAGATCACAACGTTCTGGGCCTGCGAAGACTAAGAGATCTGCTACATCTCGTGGGCCTAATCCAGTCACTTCCGTCGCAATCGGAGCGTCGGCAGCAGCTTTCGGGGGCGCTCCTCCACCAGTTCTGAGGACTATCCCGGAGGTCGCTACGATTGTTCATACCACAGTACCAGGAGTTATCGTGGGCACTCTTCCTCCTCCTACACAGCGGAATCCTCCGTCAGTTGCAGAGGTTCTTCCTCCTCTGCCTCCTCTGCCTACAGACATGGGGCAGATGCTCTCTTTCTTCCAGCAGATGTTGTAGACTCAGCGAGCCCAGATGGAGGTGCAGCAGAGACAGACAGATACGATACGTCGGGATATGGAGGATGCCCATCAGTTGGCTCTAGCAGCCATGGAGCATGGGGCTCCGCATCAGGGAGCGCATCCGAGGCCAGACAACATTCAGGACTTCAAGAAGTTGGGGTCTCGAGATTTTAGCGGGACTGAGGGCATCGTTTATGCTGACGACTGGCTCGAGGACATCGAGCGGCAGACGATAGCTTCCCGCCTTGCAGACGACTTGAAGGTCGAGGCGGTCGGGCTACAGTTGTTGGACATCGCTCGTACCTGGTTCAGGAACGAGCCGGCTCTTGCTGGAGAGAGCCATACCTGAGCCGAGTTCAAGGACCTCTTCAAGGAGAAGTTCTTTTCCCCTACAGACAAGATCGACCTGGCGAGGCATTTTCAGAACCTTCAGCAGGGTAGCATGTCTGTGGAAGAATACGCTGCAGAGTTCGGCCGGCTGAGCAGATATGCGGAGTATATGGTTCGCGACCCGGAGGTCGTTACGATTGTTCCTACCACAGTACCAGGAGTTGTCGTGGGCACTCTTCCTCCTTCTGTGCAGCGGACTCCTCCATCAGTTGCAGAGGTTGTTCCTCCTCTACCTCCTCTGCCTACAGACATACGGCAGATGCTCGTTTTCTTCCAGCAGATATTGGAGGCTCAGCAAGCCCAGATGGAGACGCAGCAGAGACAGACAGACGCGATGCATCAGCGCATGGAGGATGCCCATCAGTTGGCTCTAGCAGCCGTGGAGCATGGGGCTCCGTATCAGGGAGCGCATCCGAGGCCAGGCAACATTCAGGACTTCAAGAAGTTAGGGCCTCGAGATTTTAGCGGGAGTGAGGGCGTCGTTTATGCTGACGACTGGCTCGAGGACATCGAGCGACAGATGAGAGCTTCCTGCCTTGCAGACGACCTGAAGGTCGAGGCGGTCGGGCTATAGTTGTTGGACATCACCCGTACCTGGTTCAGGAACGAGCCGGCTCTTGCTGGAGAGGGCCATACCTGGGCCGAGTTCAAGGACCTCTTCAAGGAAAAGTTCTTTTCCCCTACAGACAAGATCGACCGGGCGAGGCAGTTTCAGAACCTTCAGCAGGGTAGCATGTCTGTGGAAGAATATGCTGCAGAGTTCGGCCGGCTGAGCCGATATGCGGAGTATATGGTTCGTGACCCGGAGATCAAGGCGAGCCGCTTCCGAGAGGGGTTGATCTGGGATATCAAGATCCTTATTCCCTCTTTTTATGCGACTTATACTGAGATCCTTGTGGAGGCCCGCAAGGTAGAGCGAGAGTGGGGCTTGAAGCCCAAGAGGGATTACGATCTGTTCTCGGGGGCTACTAGCAGCACGAGGGCTGCTAAACGCCCTCAGCTTCAGCATCATTTTTTTCAGCATCATCAGCCGCAAATTCAGGCCAGGACACCAGTACAGCAGGTGCATCACTACTAGCAGAGGCAGGTACAGCAGGCTCCTCAGTACAACTTCTGCAAGAAGCCCGGCCATATCTGGGAGGTTTACCGGAAGAGGCTGGGGGTGTGTCTCTATTATGGTGGCGCATGCCATCAGTTGAGGGATTGTCCTACGAACCCTCGTAGAGCAGCTTTTGGAGCGGGTGTAGCTCATAAGGCACTAGCCAGGCCACCTGTAGCACAGACGAGGGTTACCATTTCAGACCCAGCAGCAGCATTTTGTTCAGCACCACCAGCAGAGGGGTGTTCAGGGCAGGGCGTTTGCTCTGGCAGTTGAGGAGGCTGAGCCCGTCGGAGATGTTATAGCGGGTTCTGTTCTTCTCGATTATATTCCATCTTCAGCTTTATTTGATAGTGGTGCATCTCATAGTTTTCTATCTGTATCTTTTGCTCTCAAGCATGTTATTACTGTTGTGTCTTTGGTAGGACTTGCAAGATCATAACCGGGGGAGGTATTATCCTGGCCGATGATATTTGTAGGGGGAAGAGTGTTTCATTAGGAGGTCGAGAATTGAGTGCGTATTTTCTCGTAATGACACTACTGAGCTACAATATTGTACTCGGGATGGATTGGTTGATTATGCACTTTGCTAGTATAGATTGTAGAGGAGGTAGGGTTATGTTTAGTCCTCCAGGGGAGCCAGTGTTTGAGTTTGCTAGGGGAGCAGCAGGGCAGAGTGATGGTGCTATATGTGGAGCTATGATTAAAGAGAAGGAGCTGCCTCATCCTTTGATTGCAGAGTTTATGGACGTATTCCCAGAGGAGTTGTCGGAGATGCCGCCGGACAGGGATATTGAGTTCTTTATAGACTTGGTGCCAGGAGCAGAGCCCATCTCACAGCATGTCTATAGAGTGAACAATAGTGAGTTGGCGGAGCTAAAGAAGCAGGTGGATGAGTTGTAGGACAAGGGATTCATCGGGTGCAGTTCTTCGCCTTGGGGTGCTCCGATATTGTTCGTACCGAAGAATGACGGATCATGGCGTATGTGCATTGATTACAGGGCATTGAACAATCTCACTATCAAGAACAAGTACCCGCTGCCGATGATCGATGATTTGTTTGATCAGTTGAGCGGCACAAAGGTATTTTCGAAGATAGACCTGAAGTCTAGTTATCATCAGCTGCAGGTGAGGAAGGAGGACATTCCAAAGACTGCTTTTTGGACTCGTTATGGCCAGTATGAGTTTACTGTCATGCCATTTGGGTTGACTAACTGCCACTCCCATTTTCTGTTATACATATTTTCAGTATACGTGTGTGGATTTTCGACCCGTATTTTGGCTTGTCTAGCATGGTTTGGACTTGGCTTAGCTTGGCTTGGTTTATTTTGGTTTGGTTTGGGTCAAGATGGTTCATCATGTTGAACCCTCTATATAACCCAACCCCTTTCTCTCTCTTCCTTTACTTTCATTTATTTCTTCATCTACTTTTCTTCTTCATTTATTTTCTTCCAAATCCTTAGGCAAGTGCAATCTTGCTTCATGAGAGATCTCATGTTTTATTGTTCCAATGTCTTCCTTACATAGTTCTATGACTCTTTAGTACTTGGTATTTTTGGTTTTGGTGGATAAAATCTTGTAGATCTAAGTTTACTTAAATTTTCATTTTCTTGGATTTTGATATATCGAACTTCATTATTTTCAAGTTTTGATTGTTCCATGTTGTAGAGAATTTCGTTCTACCCAATTTAGACCTTTGAAAGTCCCGATTTCGAGTTGTTTTGAGGGATTTATGAACTTGGGAAGTTCACCATGAACTCATGCTCTCGGCATGGAGAAGAAGAACAGTGCTGGGCGCATAGCTCTTTTTATGCGCCCACAGCAGCCTTTCCTTTGGGCGCATAGTCCTATATATGCGCCCAAAGCACCCTACTTCCTTCAGCTTGGGTGCATAGTGTAATGCCCCGCTCTGCACGAGGCATTTGGTTGGCTTGTTGGATGGGATCAGAATGTTGGACCGTGACTTATGTTGGAGATCAGGAGAATTGAGACTGATGCAGTCTTTCTTAGCTGGCTAGATGGAATGGGTATTGGAATGTGGCTCGCTAGTGGAGCTACGCTTGATGAGATTGGAGCAGGAAGACCGTTATATAAGGCAAGTGGAACTGTCCTCCTTCCTTCTTATTCCTGCATGCTTAATAAATGGAATAATGTGATGCTATGAATAAGTCCCTAATGTCCCTTACCTTGAATGTTGAATAATTGTGATGCGATGCTTTAGTTGCTAATTCGATAGAGATTCATATGCTGGGAATCATTGAATGAATAACACATGAACTTTGAATTGCTGAACGAATCACACTCGAACCACTAATGTAACATGATGCCTGAGATTAAATCGATAATGTCCCTGATGCTTAAGATTGATGAAATGAATGAATAACTTGAATAATGAGATGCTGCGTGAATGATACATGAGAAAAGAATTGAATATGCTATTGTTCCTATAAAATGAATGAAATGCTACAGGTCCCTTTGAAATGAATAAATGATGTTGTTCCTCCTTAGAAGGAACATAATGAGAAATGTTGTAATGAAGCAATGAATGAGAATTGATGAGGCTTGGGATCATTGAGATCACCAAATGAAATGATGGTAATGTTGGGAATGAATAAGTCATTGAACATGACTTGAATGAGATGAATGATGATGCACTGTTGTCTTTACTTCAATATTTCACCATGCATTTTATGTTCACGATTGAGTCGGACACGCATTCGCATGGTCATAGGACAACTTATGCATAAGTGATGGGGATATGTTTTCTAGGACGGTACCCCGGGACGTTAGGGCGACCGATCCGGCCTAGGAGAAAACATTGGCGTGCCAGTAGGGGCACGGGTTCTGCGAGGCATCCTTTGGGGCTAGCTACCTTCTCTGGAGTCATCGCATTACCAACGAAGACCTATATGGCAACGTCCGTATGGTTAAACACCAGTGACCATGTAGTCAGGATGCATGCTAATGAATGTCTTATGCAGGCAGAGTAAGTATATCTGCTAACCTGTATTTGATGCAGGTATGAGGGAGTCGGCTATCGGTAAGAAATCAATTAAATGTGATAATTCAATATATGTGTTGGTTTAACTTGCATGCTTACGTTCCAAATAAGTTTGATGATGCTGTATGTAGCCTTTCAGTATGAGATCCTGCTTAACATGTTAAGTTCAGTATGCTAAGAAAGATGCCTTGCTAAATATTGCTCAAATACAACATACATGCTAAGTGATGCTTGAAGTGATAACTGTTATAACATGTTTAAGATGTTAATGTTAACGATGCCTCAATGATGCCTTTTCATGATAATACTTAGTATGCCTCAATGATGCCTTTGTATGATAACACCAAGAATGCTAAAAAGATATGTCCACATGAATGCTACTAAGAATATGTTTACATGCTTCACTCTGATTATTGCCCATGAATCTGTAAACTGATGCTAGGCCCCAAGTAGAAAGACCATTCTAATAAATGCTTGCTTAAATGATCACTTTAAATGTTGGTTTATGCGAGTGGGTTGGATTCTACTCGCCAGTGCATAGATGATGTGCTGACCCACGTTTTGTGGGCAGGTGCTCTTGCTTGGAATATTCTACACACGAAGATTGGCTTGATTGGTTCCGCGGCATCGAAGATTTATTGGGCATACAGAAGCTCTCCTTGTACAAGATGATGTCTTCTGTTTATAAAGGGCATAATGTATGAAACATTGTAATCAGTTGTACCAGTGAGATTGTAAGCCAAGTCGGTATATCGAGTTGTAATCCATTGTATCCAAATATCAAATGTAAGCTGTATAGCATTGTTCAGTTGGTTTCCAATGTAAAGAGAGATGTACTGTAATCATTGTACTTCAATACAAGTCTTGTACTCTTCTTCAATTATCAATAAAGAGAATAAAGTTCTATATATCTCTGTGTGGCTTCAAGTTACTCTTTTTTTCCGCTGCTATAAAGAAGTGATGTACTACTATTCAATAAGAAAGATTGTCCTCACTAACTTCAATTTGTCTGCTTCTGCCGCTGCGATGTGTTTCTATTTGAAGATAATCGATTATGTACCATCTTTGCCTAGTACAAGCAATACCAGACTTATACGGCATCACGCCCAAGCGAGGACGATCGATTCCAAGAGATAAAATATGTGAAGAAATGACTCTACGAATCGGGGCGTGACAAATTGGTATCAGAGCACGGCTTTACGTCCTTGGTCTCTTCTTTGATTCATTTCAAATCAAAGTTGCATCGATGATTGACTAAAGTTGCTTCCGCGATCACTCAACGTTGCTTCCGTGATTAAATCAAAGATTGCTTCCGCGATTATGCTATTGTTGTCCGGTAATCATCCTTATGTTATCTGTGCTTGAAAGTTTGTTGACCCTCTTGGCTGCTCACTGGATGTTCCATACAATAAGTCTATATACATTGTGATGCCCCTAAATGAATGATTGTTGTTGGTTTGGACACAAATAACCCAACAATGACTCGATGCCATAGTATGCTATATTGTGAATGTTGTTTGGAATGCGGGAATAAAAGAAAGGTGGCTATGTATGCTGCGACAAGATGAGAATTGCATGTGATGTTGGAAAAGAATTGTGAATGAAATAATTGATGGATGAGTTTGACAGAACTGGTGAATTGACTCATGTGTGTTGCTAAGTGCTTTCGAGACCCTAAGAATGTTGGCTTATACTATTGAGACCCCGAGATGTTGGCTAAGTGTTGTGATCATCATAGATCACGAATGTCTGGAATAGAATTGAGTTGGTATTGTTTAAGGATGGCTTCATTTCTGAGTGGTATATTGCCTCTACCACCTCAGAACGAGATGTATGTTGACCCTTTCCATGGGATAGCAGTGAGACTATCTGTGAGTACTGGGTAGTGCCGAGACTTAGCTGGGAGTCATGTATTGTGGCTAGATGACTCGAGTGTCCCTTGACGGTGATGTTATGTTGGATAGCAAGATTTTCGAAAATTGTAATCGGTGGCATGGTTAGAAATTGTTTAGTCGAGTGCTGACTCAGACTAGTAAGACCGTTAGTATGCTATGAGTAAATAGATTTGGCTAGAGAATGTTGTGGCTTATAATATCTGAATGTTGATTTCGATTGGTTGGATGCAAATTATTTGTGGCTAATACAATGTTGATTGCTAAGCTGAAAGTTTTGGAAAAAGTTGTCGGTGACCAAAGGAATATTAGAGATTTGTGTCTTGACCCTAAGGTGTAATAGATGTTAACCCATCTAGATCACCAAAGGATATTCGTTGCTTATGCGCATATATGCTCAAGAACTGAATTGTACCAGAAAAGTGACAAGTAGCAACCCTGAATCCTTATGTTGCATAGAGGATGGTTAATTGATACATGAGTTATCAGATTGAATGGAATGAACTACTCGACCTTTGAGGTAGAGAATTTTAATAATGTCCATATAAGATTTTGACGGCTGGAAAAGGAACGAAATTTAAGAATGCCCGTAAGAGAGTTTGATGATTGAGAAACGAATGGGAACAAGAAATTTCAAACGTGTTGGATAATGTCGGTATAGGTGATTGTTGGTTGGGATATAGATTGTTGGCTTATGACTTCGTGGTGCAACCTTGTCATACAGACCGAATAGTATGATTCTATAGTTATATTAAAACTATCGGAATCGATGACCCTTGAATAGTTAACCTTGGTTATGGGTTTATGTGGGTACGAAGGAATCGGACCAGAAATTGAATCATTGAAAATTTACTTGATGGATTATTAGAACGATGAAGATCGTATGTCGGATTTGGAATTGACCGTAATGTTGATAGATCGATCTTAGTCGATTGTTGGGTAAGTCTAGAATGAGCCTCTGTGGGAATTATTTCCTTGAGGAAGACCCTGAATAGATAGACTTGACCCTAGCGACCAGTTGATGAATTACCAATTGCTGGCTTAGCCCAATTGGCGATTCATTATTCAGACTGAATTGATACCCATAGGTTTGGGTAGAGTTCCTTAGAACTGTCGGTTGCTTGTTGGCCCTAAGAAACAGAAACTAGTATAACCCTAGTAGCCGTCCACTCTAGGGGAGTCACCTGAATGATTAGGTATAGTTGTCGGTATAGCTAACCATTGAGACTGGACCGAATAATAGATGGCCGTTGGCGACCCATAGAATGACCTTGTGGCATTGAACGAGAGATGGTGATGAGTATGATCTAAGAATGATAAGTTGTAAGTATATGCTCCAATATGAACCTTAGAGATGTTTGACCCTTGAGGATTATGTGTCGGCCTATAGCGGAAAATGGAATCGTGGGATGAGACTTGATTTGTATGTATCGAATAGTGAATTATTATATGAGATAGAATTGACTGCTCATGACGGAAATGTTGGATAGGTATCTATAGTCGGGTAGCTGGGTTAACCTTGACTGTTGCATAGAATTATACCCCGACTCGGATAATCGATAGTTGGTGATGTCGGATTGTATCTTTTAGAAAAGATGAATTGCCTCGGTGAGAAATATTGTTGAATTTGGAAAGGAATATGATTGCATGTTGTGGACTCTGATATGATTGGATGTAAGATTAGACCCTTGATCGAATGCTAGAAGTATTATGCCCGGATAGAGAGCTTAACCAAGTTGTTCCTGATGTAAAGTGGTGGACTGGAAGATAGTGATTGTGACAAGTGAATAAAGTTATAAGTCAATTGAAAGGATACTAAGTCTGATTTGGGAAAGAGAGTTATATCGTGGCTGATCGAATTATACTATCATGGAAGTTGGTTGAAGTACATATGTTTTGGGGACGCCTAAAATATGTGTATGGATCCAGCCAAAGTGATAGGTTGCGACTGAGATAATATTGTTGGAAGAATTTATCGCACTAGCGCAGACTTTGGCTGAAATGCATATGTTTTGGGGACGCCTGAAATATGTGTATGGATCCAAATGAAGTGATGTGTTGCGACCAAGATAGAATGCAAGAAAAATGTTGGTGAATCAATGAGAAGTTGCAAGTATTTGGAAAAAGAGATAGATGGATTGAATCGTTGATTGATTAAAATGATACTGTTGGACAACTATTTTGAAATGACCGAGTGGACTGAAATAAATATTGAATTGAAGCTGAATGAGTAACTCATTGTGATTAAGTGAATCTAGTAGATGAGTTGTTTTCTTAAGTTTCGAGGACGAAACTTTTTCTGAGTGGTATATTATGTAATGCCCCGCTCTGCACGAGGCATTTGGTTGGCTTGTTGGATGGGATCAGAATGTTGGACCGTGACTTATGTTGGAGATCAGGAGAATTGAGACTGATGCAGTCTTTCTTAGCTGGCTAGATGGAATGGGTATTGGAATGTGGCTCGCTAGTGGAGCTACGCTTGATGAGATTGGAGCAGGAAGACCGTTATATAAGGCAAGTGGAACTGTCCTCCTTTCTCCTTATTCCTGCATGCTTAATAAATGGAATAATGTGATGCTATGAATAAGTCCCTAATGTCCCTTACCTTGAATGTTGAATAATTGTGATGCGATGCTTTAGTTGCTAATTCGATAGAGATTCATATGCTGGGAATCATTGAATGAATAACACATGAACTTTGAATTGCTGAACGAATCACACTCGAACCACTAATGTAACATGATGCCTGAGATTGAATCGATAATGTCCCTAATGCTTAAGATTGATGAAATGAATGAATCACTTGAATAATGAGATGCTGCGTGAATGGTACATGAGAAAAGAATTGAATATGCTATTGTTCCTATAAAATGAATGAAATGCTACATGTCCCTTTGAAATGAATGAATGCTGTTGTTCCTCCTTAGAAGGAACATAATGAGAAATGTTGTAATGAAGCAATAAATGAGAATTGATGAGGCTTGGGATCATTGAGATCACCAAATGAGATGATGGTAATGTTGGGAATTAATAAGTCATTGAACATGACTTGAATGAGATGAATGATGATGCACTGTTGTCTTTACTTCAATATTTCACCATGCATTTTATGTTCACGATTGAGTCGGACACGCATTCGCATGGTCATAGAACAACTTATGCATAAGTGATGGGGATATATTTTCTCGGATGGTACCCCGGGACGTTAGGGCGACCGATCCGGCCTAGGAGAAAACATTGACGTGCCAGTAGGGGCACGGGTTCTGCGAGGCATCCTTTGGGACTAGCTACCTTCTCTGGAGTCATCGCATTACCAACGAAGACCTATATGGCAACGTCCGTATGGTTAAACACCAGTGACCATGTAGTCAGGATGCATGCTAATGAATGTCTTATGCAGGCAGAGTAAGTATATCTGCTAACCTGTATTTGATGCAGGTATGAGGGAGTCGGCTATCGGTAAGAAATCACTTAAATGTGATAATTCAATATATGTGTTGGTTTAACTTGTATGCTTACGTTCCAAATAAGTTTGATGATGCTGTATGTAGCCTTTCAGTATGAGATCCTGCTTAACATGTTAAGTTCAGTATGCTAAGAAAGATGCCTTGTTAAATATTGCTCAAACACAACATACATGCTAAGTGATGCTTGAAGTGATAACTGTTATAACATGTTTAAGATGTTAATGTTAATGATGCCTTTTCATGATAATACTTAGTATGCCTCAATGATGCCTTTGCATGATAACACCAAGAATGCTAAAAAGATATGTCCACATGAATGCTACTAAGAATATGTTTACATGCTTCACTCTGATTATTGCCCATGAATCTGTAAACTGATGCTAGGCCCCAAGTAGAAAGACCATTTTAATAAATGCTTGCTTAAATGATCACTTTAAATGTTGGTTTATGCGAGTGGGTTGGATTCTACTCGCCAGTGCATAGATGATGTGCAGACCCACGTTTTGTGGGCAGGTGCTCTTGCTTGAAATATTCTACACACGAAGATTGGCTTGATTGGTTCCGCGGCATCGAAGATTTGTTGGGCATACAGAAGCTCTCCTTGTACAAGATGATGTCTTCTGTTTATAAAGGACATAATGTATGGAACATTGTAATCAGTTGTACCAGTGAGATTGTAAGCCAAGTCGGTATATCGAGTTGTAATCCATTGTATCCAAATATCAAATGTAAGCTGTATAGCATTGTTCAGTTGGTTTCCAATATAAAGAGAGATGTACAGTAATCATTGTACTTCAATACAAGTCTTGTACTCTTCTTCAATTATCAATAAAGAGAATAAAGTTCTATATATCTCTGTGTGGCTTCAAGTTACTCTTTTTTCCGCTGCTATAAAGAAGTGATGTACTTCTATTCAATGAGAAAGATTGTCCTCACTAACTTCAATTTGTCTGCTTCTGCCGCTGCGATGTGTTTCTATTTGAAGATAATCGATTATGTACCATCTTTGCCTAGTACAAGCAATACCAGACTTGTACGGCATTACGCCCAAGCGAGAACGATCGATTCCAAGAGATAAAATATGTGAAGAAATGACTCTACGAATCGGGGCGTGACACATAGCCCTATATATGCGCCCAAAGCACCCTACTTCCTTCAGCTTGACGCATAGCTCTTGATATGCGCCCATAGCTCTTCAACTTGGGCGCATGGCTCCTGATATGCGCCCACTTAGTCATGGAAGATAGCCTCCTTGCTTCCCTTCCAGTGCACGCTGTCTCCATCATGTGGGCGCATGCATCCCTGAGCTTATGCCCTTTCATAGTACATGCACCCTGGGCGCATGCTCTTTAGGCGCATGCTCCCTTCGGGCGCATGCTTCCTTGGGTGCATGCCTGTTATTGGGCGCATGATGCTTTGGGCGCATGTTGTCCCTGGCCTCCTTCCTTTTGCCATGATAATTATGTTACTTTCTCCATTGCTTGACCCCATGGTCCTTAGTGTAAGTTGTGACCTTTGAGCATGATGGGCATCTTCCATGATGGCCTTGTATAATGTATTATATGTGTTTCGTATGTACTCTGGGCTTTAAGCACGATCTTAGCATGACATGTATACTCCTTGATAACTCTTTCGGTGGCCCGTCATGGCGCACCCTTGACCAGTGAATCCTTGGCATACAAGTACACTTAGCACGAGCACGACATGATAAACATGAACACGACATGATAAACATGAACACGACATGGCAATATGGCTTAACATGATAACTCTAACAGTGGCCTGTCGTGGCGCACTTTTAGCAAGTAACAAGTAAACATGACATATACAAACTTGATAGTGGCCTGTGGTGGCGCACTCCTGACAAGTAATCTTGACAAGTAACTCTCGTCTTGACACCGTAGGTGATTTCTCTTGATTGTGTCTGTACAAACTATATGCCCCGTCTTGCATCATGTCTAGGACATGAATTCCTGATTTCCACGATCAGGGATTTATACTGAATCTGACTAAGTTAATTACTAGTTTGATCATGTAGATCATAAAAAGAATTCCCAGTCATAGACAATTCCGTTATCTGGGCGCCTCAAGTGGACTTGTAGCCTGCCGACGATTAGGACAAATTTTTAGCACACTGTCATGTGTTGTACCACAAAGTCACCTAATCAACTCTCTCAAACTGTGGAAGGATAACTGGATAGTCTGCAGGGCTTGTGACTGCTGGAATATCTTATTGCATCTTGTAGTAACTAGGCTTGTGATAACCCTAGTTAGTTAAAATATCAAGTCGTACTCATTGCTTGGCCGTGATTGATGGATGGAGTCCAGTCTAGTCTTGTCTAGACAGTGCCAGTCTATGATTACTTCGGTACATTACTGTTATGCTTTAATCTGGTCGATAAATGATTGGAGACTAAGCTCTGTTCAGGTGAAGGGTTACAACCCCGGTCCTTGTTTGGTTTACGGATTGTAACTTGGTTACCGGAATAGTCATTTAATTATCTTATCGTTTATCATCCTGTCTTCTCTAACTCATGTCTTTTGTTATCATTTATGTCTCATGTGCTAATATGTTGGTTTTAGTTCTTAAGTGAAGCTTCCCTTGTGGCACTTGCTCTTTTGGGTTCTGACCCAGCTAGTTTTGTATTGCCAAATTTTGGAGTAGCACCCGAGGATCTACCTGTATTCCAGCCAGATGGTGAATACTAGGCGTAACCCTGGCAACGAGTGGATTTTCTTCTTTTGTTCTCCGCTCTATTATAAATTATTCTTTTGAAGCGTTTAGCCATCGAGCAAGTGTTAATTCGTGTTGAAACTTACTTTTATCTGCCTAAGGGCTATAACATGATTGACAAATCCTAGGGTTGATCATGTATGACTTAAACTCTTACTAGTCTTTGCATTTTGTATGACTAGCTTCGTGATCATCTGAATATGTAATGTTTGGAACGCCTTACCTTGTACGTCCGATGATATAATATCTTGTAACATTTACTTGTTTGCTTGAGATTGAGACACTAGGCTTGTTCTTGACCTTAAGAGACTGTTGGCTTGTAGTTAAACCCTCATGCATCTAGACAATCGTGACAGTATATCGAGGTGGTTACACTTCAATATACGTAATTGGCTGTGTCTGTCTTCCGCTCTCCAGTATTCTGGTTCTGGGGTGTGACACTAACGTTCCGACAGTATTCATGAACTTGATGAACATGGTATTCCATCAGTATCTTGACAAATTCGTAGTGGTCTTCATTGATGACATTCTCATTTATTCGAAGACGCCAGAGGAGCATGAGGAGCACCTGAGGATTGTGTTGGATACTCTCAGGAAGGAGCAGCTGTATGAGAAGCTGTCGAAGTGTGAGTTCTTCTTGGACAGAGTGGAGTTTCTGGGCCATGTTGTATCTGGTGATGGAATTTCTGTGGATCCGAAGAAGATTTCTGCAGTGGAGTCCTGGTTTACGCCGTGCTCAGTTGCAGAGATTTGGAGTTTTCTGGGTCTGACAGGTTATTACCGAAAGTTCGTGCAGGACTTTTCCAGGATTGCCGAGCCGATAACCTGACTTACCAGTAAGGACGAGGGGTTTGCTTGGTCCGATGAGTGTCAGGCCGTCTTCGAGGAGCTGAAGAAGAGGTTGACATCGGCTCATATTCTGATGTTGTCATCTGGGTCCGGAGGATTCACGATCTACAGTGATGCTTAGGGAAAGGGTTTGGGATGCGTTCTTCAGCAGCATGCATATGCATCCAGGCAATTAAGTCCGTATGAGAAGGACTATCCGACTTATGATTTGGAGTTGGCAGCAGTCATTTTTACCTTGAAGCTGTGGAGACACTATCTGTCCGGAGAGCGTGTAAAGATTTTTACTGACCACAAGAGCTTGAAGTACGTATTTACACAGAAGGAGCTGAATATGAGGCAAAGGCGATGGTTAGAGCTGATGAAAGATTTTGATATATCCTTACAGTACCATCCAGGGAAGGCCAACGTGGTTGTGGATGCTTTGAGCAGGTATCCGGTAGCCATGTGTTTGACGATGGATCGTCATCTTCTGGCAGATTTGAAAAGCCTGGGCATTGAGGTTATAGTCCCTGGTATTGATGAGCAGATGTGGGGTGTCTTCAGGTGCAGTCAGAGCTGATGGACATGATCAAAGCAGCACAGTTTGGGGATGAGGCTTTGAGGGTCATCAGGGAGCAAGTTCAGGCAGGATTATTGGATGATTTCTCTATCGCGGAAGATGGGTCGTTAAGGTATGGTGCCAGACTGTGCATGCCGAGTGGAGAGCTTCGGGAGGAGGTTCTACAGGAGGTGCATCGTTCTCAGTATTCTATGCATCCTGGTGCCAACAAGATATACAGAGACTTGAGACAGCACGTTTGGTGGTATGGCATGAAGTGCGAGGTGGCTCAGTTTGTCTCTAGATGCTTGGTGTGCCAGCAGGTGAAAGCCGAGAGACAGAGGCCAGGTGGTCTGCTACAGTCACTACCCATTCCAGAGTGAAAGTGGGAGCATATCACTATGGACTTTGTGTCTGGACTTTCGCGTTCTCTATAAGGGAAAGACGCAATTTGGGTCATTGTTGAAGGTTGACTATTTTGACTAAAAGTCAACGTAGAGTCAACATCCAACTTAGAATGGACTAGAAGTTGACCAGAGTTGACCAGTTGACCAAAAGTCAACTGTAAGTCAACTATTGATCTAGTTTGACTTAGTTTGACTTGCTTTTACTTTCAAAATGTTTTATTGATACAACATTCCATCTTTAGGTCCTCGAGGCACTGTATTGGACTCAGTTGACATTTTTTATCACATCTCAAGCGAGTACATTCTCTGATAACTTTTCCAATTTACGATAACTTTTATGATTTATGTACTTAGTGTAGATATACTTGTTCTTGACACATTGGTCACACGGATTGGTATTCATGGATCCCGATATGAGATGTTATTCTTTGGTTACCTTGGTGTACATTGTGCAAGTCTCCTTGTAGTTCTTGTGCAAGTTATAGACACCGATTCTCGAGGAGACTTGCTACCTTCTCGTAGAATCCCGTGTCATAACGTATCTTGTTTGGATCCACTCTACCAGTTGAGGGCGGGGAGTATTTGTGTAGATATGTGGTCAAGTCTCTATTGTGCAACTATTGTGAGTGTTGATCATACACCCCACGTATGATTAACCAGGCCATGAAGCTATTGTGCAAGTTCCCAAGCCGGCCATATGTCGTAGCTAGTACTCACACACCTAGATAGATGATTCTTGATTCTTGTACATGCCATGATCAGTTTTACTTGCCATTGTTCTATCTCTAGTTTACAGCTTTTGTAATGCCTGTAGTTCGTATTACGTATTCTTGGAATACGTGTATGTATTTTATTCTTGTATTGCATGATTTCCTGGCTTGGCATTTCCTTCTGGGCTTGATTTATTCTTGGTTCGGGTTGGTTGGTTCGGCTTGGCTTGGTTTTGATTGGGTTCATGATGAACCCAAGGTGAACCCCTACCTACCACCACCATTTGTATTTATTAGCCCTCTTCATTCTCTCTCTTCATTATTCATCTTCTTCTTCCTCATTTACTCCCTTCACCTACCAAAGAGAGAAGAGAGAGGTCTAGGCAAGTGCAACTTGCTTCCACAAGAGAGCTCATTTTATTGTTCCATTAGCTTCTCCTCATGTTTCTAAGACACATTAGAACTTGTCATTTTTTATTTTGAGGCTTTAATTTTTGTAGATCTAGAAATTAGTTATTTTCGGATTTTGGTGGTTTTGATCTATTAAACTTCTTTGTTTTCAAGTTTTGATGGTTCCATGTTGTAGAGAATTTTATTCTACCCAATTTTGACCCTTGAAAAGTTGGATTTGGACTTGTTTTGACCAAGTTATGGACTTTTGAAGCTTTGGGTTCAAACCATGGAGTTCCTGCTAATTTGGAGAAGACAGTGAGCAGTGCGCGAGCTTTTTAGCTTGCGCCACTGAGTTGCGCGCGCTCTTTAGCGCAGCGCAGTCCTCATACGCTGCCTTTTGGAAGCGTATGTCTTGCATACGCTGCCTTGGCTAGGAGTCGTATGGACCTCATACGCTGTCTTGATGAGGAGTCGTATGGAGTACATATGCTGCCTTTTGGAAGCGTATGTCTTGCATACGCTGCCTTGACAAGGAGTCGTATGGACCTCATACGCTGCCTTGATGAGGAGTCGTATGGAGTACATACGCGCCTTTTGGAAGCGTATGTCTTGCATACGCTGCCTTGGCTAGGAGTCGTATGGACCTCATACGCTGCCTTGAAGAGGAGTCGTATGGAGTGCATACGCTGCCTTTTGGAAGCGTATGTTCTGCATACGCTGGCCTGAGCGTAGCATGACCTGAGCGTATGACCTGAGCGTATGGCCTGAGCGTAGCATGACCTGAGCGTATGACCTGAGCGTATGACCTGAGCGTATGGCCTGAGCGTAGCATGACCTGAGCGTATGACCCGAGCGTAGCTTGACTTGAGCGTAGCCTGACTTGAGCGCAGCCTAATTACCCTGGATCTTCTATAGCCCTGTATATTGATATTTTATTAGATATTTAACGTCCATTTTATATCCTTACGCCTTTTATCCTGAACTTGATAATCACGAAATTACTTGATACGTTTGGAATTGATAATTGAGCATGACGTGATAGTGACCCGTAGTGGTGCACTCCTGACATAGTAACCTGACATAACCAGATAGTGGCCCGTCGTGGCGCACTCCTGACAAGTACACTTGGCATGATAACCTGACATGATTATCTCGAATAGCTGTTGCGACGGCTACCTGACATGACATGACCTGTATAATTAATCTGGACACCGTGGGCGATTATGTTTGTATAAATAAACCAGTCCTGTCTTGCATCATGTCTAGGATATGGACTCCTGAGTACCACGGTCAGGAGTACCTACTAAAATGGACTAAGGCTAATAACTAGATTAATACATTAGTCATGACGAGATTTCCCAGCTACAGGCAATCCCGTTACCTGGGCACGCCTTGGGATCTGTAGCCTGTCGTCGAGTAGGGCACATTTCCAGCACACTGTCATGTGTTGCACCCTTCAAGCTACCTAAGGGTACATTCGTTTCCTGGACGATGTACCCACCTGAATTCAACTCTAATCTTTTAACCCGGGTAACCTGGATGGTCTGCAGGGCTTGTGGCTGTGGAATAATCTCACTGCATCTTGTTAGTAATTAGGCTTGTGACAACCCTAGTTAGTTAAAGTATCAAGCCGTAATTCTTGCTTGGCCGTGAAGTGATTGGACGGAGTCTAACCAGTCTAGTCTTGCCCTGATCCTGTTCCAGACTATTGAATGACCAGAATGCTTGTATTTATTTTACTGATAAATGGTGAGAATTCCAAGTTCTGTTCAGACGAAGGGTTACAACCCCGGTCCTTGTTTGGTTTACGGGTTGTAACCTGGTTATCTGAATAGTTACATGGTTATCTCGTCGTATATCATCCTGGTGTATTTTCTTTATTTCCAGTTCTTACTTTTATTTATATCTTGTGCTGATTGCTGGTTTTGGTTCTTAAGTGAAGCCCCTTTGTGGCACTTGCTCTTTCTGGGGTCTGACCCAGCTGGTTTTGTGTGGCCAGATTTCGGAGCAGCTCCAGAGGATCTACCGACCTTCCAGCCAGATGGTGGCCACTAGACGGAACCCTGGCAACGAGTGGGTTATTTTTGGCTCTCCCACTCTATTGTAAAAATATTCTTTTGAGGCGTTTAGCCGACGAGCACCTGTTTAGCTCGATTGCACTTACTTACTGTCTGCCTACGGGCTGTAACATGATTAACAGATCCTAGGGTTGATCATGTATGACTAAACTCTTGCTAGTCCTAACATTTTGTAACGACTAGCTTCATGATCAACTGAATATGTAATGTTTGGGACGCCTTACTATTGTATATTTAATGATCATACATCTTGTGACTTTTACTTACTTGCTTGTGATTGAGACACTAGGCTTGTTCATGACCTTAAGAGACTGTTGGCTTGTAGATAAACCCTCATGTATCTAGACAGCCGTGACCGTATAGCGAGATGGATTCCATTTCATATACGTAGCTGGCTATGTCTGCCCCCGCTCTCCAGTATTCTGGTTCTGGGGCGTGACAGCTTTTACCTTGCCATGCTACTTACATGTACAGTCCATTACTCTTGTATATACTCTTTATTTACAGTCTCATAGCATTTGTCATATCTTGTGAACTGTTGTTAGTAGATTGTGCTCATTTCATCCTGACTAGATATGTTGACAAAATATTACAGATGACGGTAAGGAGGATTGTTGTACCTACTATGGTCCTCACGACGTAGTGGGCATAGATTTGGAGACCCTGGTCCAGCAAGGATTAGCTCCGGCTGATGAGGCTTTAGTTGCTGCTCAGTTAGACTAGGATTTTGGACTGGACTATGTCTCCAGCTTACTACTCTATGCATGTTATTATTTCAGATATTGTATAACTATATTTTGTGACTCTCTCTCTCTCTCTCTCTGTGTTTGAGCTGGATATTGCACTTTGTGATTCTCTCTCTTTGGTTGAGTTTGATACCATTGCACTCTGAGTTTCATCTCTATCTTATTCATGCCTTATATTCTTCCTGCTAGATTGTGATTGAGTTTACATGTATCCATTATATCCTCCGTTCGGAGATGACAGATTATTATATATTGTTGTTAGATAGCAGACCTACAGCGTTCTACACCGTTTCTGCGGCGTAGGCTGGGCGCTGTTACGCACTCGTGCCCTTGTCCCGGGTGCGGGTCGTGACAGTATTGCACATCGAGGATGAAGCCGAGAAGGTAAACATTATTTTATTCTTCTTAATCAATGATGCTATGTTGTGGTGGCGTCACAGATGCATGAAAAGAGAGAATAATTTGTGCTCAATTTATACTTGGGAGGATCTCAAGAAGGAGATCAAGTCTCAATTCTATCCAGAGTGTTAGCCCAATGATTATATTATGTTTTTGAATATGGCTAATCAATTAAGTTTAACAAGTGATGTCCTATAAACTTAGCATTGTCCTATAAACTTAGCATTGTCCTAAATGGTCTATATCATATTGCTATGCTTGTATCATACTGCATCATATTGTTTTGTTCGTCTAACATGTACTTGCAAACAAGCAGTAAGCATGATCAAACCAGGACATATGCAACGAAGAATTATTGACAGGCCAAAGATGACATAACACAAGAAGATTTCTCTGAACCGCCTAACGACCTATCCGGGACCTCGCATCGGGGGTTCCGCTGTCCGGTCAGCGGACAGGGGTCGAGGCGGCAGCGCCCCCCGTCAGGGGTTCGGGGGCGAAGCCCCCGAAAGGTATTCAGATTTTCAGATCTGTTTATCTTTGGACGACTGCCGTAAAAAAAAAAAGCGTCTTCAAGTCTACTCAATTGTCTGGAGAAAGGCGTCATCAAAGGGCCATTAGTTTTCATATTTATTCTGTATTTTTTCTTTTATTGAGTATAGGAAAAATGTGAGATTGATCGGATCGATACTAGCTTAGGTTTTTCTCAGTCCACAAACAAAAATAAGCCTACCTACTTATCCCAAAAATCCACAATTCCCAAAAGCCCAAAACCTGTGTAAATTTGGTCCATTCCTTACTGTTCTGACCCAATAGAACTCTGACAGAACTCTGACCGAGTTCGGTCCGAGTTCGGCCCAAGTTCGGTCTGGGTTATTTGAATTTTAGTTCCCACCAAATTTGCATCCAACGTTCGTATGCGAAATCCTAGTATCCGAACTCTGCCCGAGTTCGGTCTCCCAAAAACACTATAAATAGAGTTGAGATTACCATTCATTTCAATCATCCAATTTCATCTCTTCTCTTCTCTATCTAAAGTGTTTCGAGCTTTTTACTTTCATATCTAAGCCTTTACGACTCTTAGCCAAGCCAGTACAGGTTCTGTTTAATCTAGAGTTTGGTATTGAAGAGTTGTGTCGGAGGCTGTATTCAGAAAACGTTCTAGTTTTCCAATTGCCTTCTGGAGTCGGTCGTGCGCTCGTCACCAAGCACGGTGTTGTGAAGTCGGTCTTGCACTTGTCACCAAGCACGATGTTGTAAGAGTTGCAAGCGCTCAGTTAAAGCTTGTGCCATAGTGGATTAACAGCGAGCAAGAGTACTCGCGACTGGACTAGTCCTCTCAGAGGAAAACCAGTATATATTGATGTGTCACTGAGTTTGAATTCTTGACTCTTACTTTATCGCATTTTATTTACCTCTTTTATCTGCCATAATATATAACTGCTTTATTAATTTTTAACTGGTAGTTATTTTTCGCTGCACACACGCACACTCTATTCAACCCCCCCCCCCCTCCCCCCCCCCCCCCCCCCCCCCCCCCTCTAGAGGTGCTCAACGGTCCTACACAGAGAACGTGAAGCTTTCAGTGAGGCAGAGCTTGTGGCAACCCAAGCACATTGAGGCAGTCAAAGAGTACAATAGGGAGTTCACACATTTAATGCTCATGATATCTAGCATGCACGGAGGTATGGAGGACTATGTGCGTCCACGAAACAAGGTGAATCGAGTTGATAGCCCGCTCAAGTCTCTTTTTTTGCTGATGAGGATACAAACCATGAAAAAAATGTGATATGATGAACCAGTTTGCTTTGTATCTTGAGGGGATGGACAATGCTAGGGAGGGTTGCACGAGAAGGACAAAGAAGGTATGACATGCGACGACCATGACTTTGAAAGTGAAAACCGTTCAAAGACTTGGTGCACCCATTGACGATGGCGTCGACGAAACATGTGGGAGAGAATGTCACGCACAAGATTTATCTCTCCACAAAGACAGTGTTGTATAACATAGGGGTTTAGTTGAAAGCTCTAGAATTCTTCAGAGTAAGGTGGAATCCTCTTGAATTCCATGAGACCTCCCTAAGTATCTAGAAGTTTTAGAATCTTCTCATCATATAAATATCTTAGACCTAGAAGTTTCTTTTTCGTGTAAGGTCTTGTGAGGTCCTATAAAAAGACTGGGAGTCTCATTTGCTCCTCACCACCCATAAGTTGTAGTCTTCTCTATCATAATGGATGTTTCCAACTACCTCTCTACGTTGCTCTATATTCTCTCATTCTCGTCTTAGCGATCTAGCTAAGCATTCGGAAAAGACTTGCACAGGTCTTCAAAAAAGAAATTTGTATGCCGTACTGAACGAGGTGTAGACAAAAATACTAAGTCCGTGACATGTAGTCCAACTTGGTTACGAAGCAGATGATGAACAAACCATGTCGACATGGTTCTCGGTGCAAACACACATGAATAACTTGCATTTAAACAAGATCAATAGGAGCATCCATGCTCATCAAATGCAGAATAAGCATCATATTGGCATTCTAATAAAATGGTTTGGAATAGATGGGCAGCTCCATGATATAGAACTGGCAGATCGCTAAGAACTCGCCAATCATCTCAACATTTATGAATCTCAAACAAACTCTCTCTTTTAATTATTAATAATGAATCTCAAATATGCTTGTTAATTACTTCATCCTGCTGCCAAGACTACATAAATGGGTAAAAATCATAATAAGACCGAGTAACAAAAATAATGCTGGAGTACGCTGCATAAATCCATATCCTCAGTTCAGCTTTTTTGTGAAGGGTGGTCTCCACTTTTACATTTAGCAAGCCTCATATCTTTGCATAGTAAGACTGCATAAGCAACTATAAAGCAGTGCCAGAAAATGTAAATTATAGAACATAGTCGAAGTGTTTAGCTTTATATTACAAAACTAAGCAAAGTCTGAGCAAAAACAAGAGGGCCACAATGCTTATGCATCAAATTTCTACATATACTTGGCATCTACTAAGAACTTAAAAAGCTTTTTTGATCCATCTGTATTCTCTTAAACCACTTGATTGAATTGCATTTTGTGACTGTCAACTAGCCAACGGCTCGACAGCGGTCCTGAAGAGAAGAACGTAAACCTTGTCTACGGAGAAGTACAAGAAGCCTCCCAATGAATGTGTGACATATGAACCAAAGCTTGTCCCTACAATGCAATGCCAAGCTGGACCATACGATGAATCGAATTCCTGCAATCAAAAAAGAGGCAATGATGAGTCTGCTCGGCATAGGAGCAACAAAAACAAAGGGATGGGGATCAGACTCGACCAAGACGCGGCACGGGATAGAGATGAGCCTGAGTCTTGGACTAGTGAGCTTGCAAAATCTACGAAAGATATTTTTGTTGAGGACTTGAGATACATTTGCTACAAAGAAATCTTATTCTAACTCTTTTACAAGCTTTAGGTAGAGATTTTATCTTTCATCGGATTAGGTGTTTATCTTTGTTCTTATTTGTTTATCTTGATGTTAGTTTGGATGTAAAGTGTATCTTCCTCCTTCGGATTATTTGTTTATCCTTTGGCTTATCTTGTGTTATTTTATGCTCGAGTTGTATGGCTATAAAAAGAGCTAAAGAACTGTAGAAGAAATACATAATGAATGAGATTAAAATCAGGTGTGACACCAATAACTTGAGTGAGCTTTTTTCTCCCCTATTCTTCCAAACTTCCACTAACGTCTTAGTCTAAGGATTCGTTGCATTGCTTGGAGGACCGTTTGAGCAATCTCCATCAATTGATGACGTTCTAGAGCCAAAGCAATTGATGAATACGGCGAACCGAAGTCGAATGTCTTTGAGAACCAAAAGTCAAATCTATATCAAGTATGTCGATCGTGTTACGCGTGCGATCTTCTTCCTTGATAACGAGTTGTGCACTATAACATGAGGATTCCAAGTACGTGTTGAAGACCTCTTCCTTGTAGTCGAAATTTGCACTATTTTTAAGGCTTGCGGTTGAATCACACTCTTATGGGTAAGTCTTGTAAGTTACTTTAAAAGCGAATAACAATAACTAGGTCTCATTCAACTATTTTCTGTTCAATTAATATAAATAACTTACTAGGTAAATCTCCTACAAATTCTAATTGTAAAATTGGATTAGGTGAACTTAAGTCCCCGTTCTACGTTAGATTTGGAATCATAGCCTAGATTTAGGCTTGTTTATACATTTACATAATGGAAAAATTTTAGGTTCAAACAGGAAGATAGTAATTTGTTTAATAAATTATCTTTACTGATACCAGACTCTTATAGGGCAAGTAAAGAAAGAATGATTGTTGTAATGATTCAAACGATAAATGACTCTAGAAAGCAAATAATAGTTGAATTAAATCATAGGTTCAGTGCACTTAATGCTAGGATAAAGACTTAGAATGTTAGGGTCATTAAAATAGAAACAATACCAAACAGTCATACAGGGAGGAAAAAAAAAAAGGACCAACCTAAACGACAAAAGGGTTTATACCAAAGAGTGTGCGAATTTGAGCAACATCAAAAGGGTTTCAACTACAAGAAGCCATACCAACAAAAGGACCAAGCTAAACGATAGTATGGATAGCTCACTAAGCCAAGTATGACTGCCAACAGGAAAAAAGGAAAAACCTCTATAGGAGAAGGGAACCAAGTGATACAACTGTCAAGTTTATTGGGCACTTTGCTCATCTGTCTATCAAGGAACTTTTACTTGTATAAGGAATCAAATGACCCAAGGGATGAATCAAAGTCTGAACTCGATGAAGACCATATATATAGTTGAGCAACGAGCTAGTGAGTGTGAACTTAATCTTCTAAGTTGCACCCTTACATGTGCTTAAGGTACATGTTTGCTGCACCTTGGGGTAGATTGGCGACTTACTCATATTTTCCACACATTCATCAAAGTTAACAAGTTTTGTAAGTTTATGATTGATGGAGGGAGTTGCGTTAACGGTAACGCCAAGACAACCTTAGAGAATATGACTTAAGGCCGAGAAACACCCCGAGCCCTAAAGTGTCACTTGGGTTGACAAGGTTGCAAACTGTCACTCAAAGATGCTTGGTCACCATACACGTTTTTTTCGTCCTACGAAGATAGCATATGGTATAATGCCCTTCCTAAGGACGTTGCGTACATTTTATTGGGGAGTCACGACTTTATGACCCAGGCTTTACCAATTTTCGAAAGAGCAACACATATATGTTCACTCACAAAGATTAAAAAAAATGTCGTGTTGTATCCATCCAAGTCCAAGGAATTTCCAGCTGGACCAAATCCGAATTGAAACGTCTAACGCGAGCAAGAGAGCGATTCACATGGTCGAGAGAGAAAGAGAGAGCGAGAGAGAGAGAGAGAGAGACTATCCGAGAGAGAAAGGAGGATGGACTTGTATACGTTATTGTCTCCACTAGTCTTGCACTTACTAGTGATATTGTAAAGCACCCTCCGAGATTTGTCGATTCTTAGCCGATTATAGTGACATTATGCCCAAAGACTTACCTGATGAACTTCCTCCTTTGAAAGACATTCAACATATCATAAACTTAGTTCGGGGTCCATCTTACCCAACTTGCATTAATATAAGATGAATCCCACAGAGCATGTTGAGGTTAGGCCCCAAGTGAATGAGTTGATATAGAAGGGCCTTATTCGTGAGAGCTTGAGTCCCTATGCCATTCCTGCACTACTCAATCCAAAGAAAGATGACATTTGAAGGATGTGCATAGATAGTCACGCCATCAACAAGATAATGATCAAGTAGGTTCCTTATTCATAGGCTTGACGACCCTTTTGGCATGATGCCAGGCGCTAGTATCTTTTCCAAAATAGATATACGCATTGGTTATCACCATATTCACATCCGCGAAGGTGTCGAGTGAATGAACGTGTTTAAGATTAAGGACGGGTTATACGAGTGGATGATTATCCCCTTTGGTTTGTTCAATGCCCCTACTGTGCTTATGAGGGTTATGATCCAGATTTTGTGCCCCTTCTTAGAAGCCTTTGTGGTCATCTACTTTGACGATATTCTCGTGTTTAGACGAACCTAAGAAGAACATCTCTCTCACTCTACGCGATTCTTGGATGTACTCTGAAACCTCACTTGACACAAATCTTGGATATACTTTGAAAGGAGAATTTATTTATCAACTTATAGAATTTTTTCTCTATGACCTCATTTGTCTAGTTCTTGGGATTCGTCGTATCTAGTAAGGGTGTTTCAGCGGATTCTGAGAAAGTTAAGGCCATTAGGGATTGGCCTGCTCTTATGTCTATATATGTGGCCAGGAGCTTTCATGGACTGACTATATTTTATAGGATATTTGTCAAGGGATTTAGTACTATTATAGCTCTCATTAATGACTGCCTTAAGAAAGGGGAGTTTGTATGGAATAAAATCGATGAGCGAGTGTTTGCAGAAATAAAATAAAAGCTGACCTCTACCCATGTCCTCCATCTCCCTGATTTCTCAAAGTCTTCGAAGTAGCCTGTGACGCTTCAGACGTAGGAATAGGTGGTGAATCAAGACGGTCATTCGATCGCTTTAGCGAAAAGTTGAATAAGGCTCGACAACATGACTCAAACTATGAACTAAGACTTTTATCTTGTCGTACAAAGTTTACGATATCAATATTACTATCTACACCTGAAAGACTTCGTTTTGTTTTCGGACCATTAGGTCCTACACTATTTAAGTTCTCAAGAGAATTTAGGACCTCGATATGCTAAACGGGTGAAATTCACCAAGGAGTGCACCTTTGCTATGAATTACTCTGTCGGTGTTGAGAACAAACCGGTTGACGCATTGAGTAGAAAATTGTATATATTGCGGTCGATGAGTCCTCAGATTGTATCGTTAATGAGTATCCTATTTGTCGATACTTTAGTAAAATATATGCTAATTGTCTAGACATCCCTCTACTTCTATTGATGGTTTCACTACAATCCATAGTTTCTTGTTTAGGGATAACTAGCTACGCATTCCCTCTACTTTTCTCAGAAATTTTTGACTTGGAAAATGCATGCTTGTGACGATGTGGAACACTTTGGACATAATAAGACCATTCTTATAGTCGAGGACATGATTTATTGGCCGAATCTCAAGCACAATGTTTCTAAAGTAGTGACACATTGTCGTACCGAAGGGTCGGAGGAACAAGACAATCCTTTAAACTCCTTTACCTATTCCCTTCATCCCATGGCAAGCCATTATCATGCATTTTGTGTTAGGTTAGGTTTGCCACGTACCCTATGAAAGCATGGCTGCATTTTTATTGTAAATTTGTAATGGATCGTTTTTTCCAATATAACACATTTTATTCCCGGCACTAAAATGTGTAATGCTTCACACATAGCGAGCCTATTCTTTAGGAACGTATGGAGGTTACGCGGGTTGCCAAAGACCATCATTTCTTATAGGAATGTTAGATTTATGAGCTACCTCTGGAAGACACTATGGAAAAAGCTTAAAAAGACACTAGTTCTCGACTCCTTACCTTACGCAGACGGATGGTCATACTGAAGTCATCAATAGGAGTTTAGGCATTTTGTTAAGGTATTTGGTTAGTGACTACCTACATACTTGGGATCTTATCTTACCGATGGCAAAATTTGCATACAATAGTTCGATCAATGGGTCCACAAGGTTGAGTCCATTTGAGATTGTCAATGTACTCCAACGTGTGAAGCCTATAGATCTTCTATCCGCACCATTGGGACCCCAGTCCATTGCGTTGTCAAAAATTTTGCGCAACATGTCCATCACCTACATATTGATATTCGTAGATGATTAATTGTGGGTAATAATTTGTATAAATTGGCAGTAGATAATCACAGGAGATTGCAGAAATTTGATATTAGCAATGAGATACTTGTGCGAGTGAGACTAGAGATGTTACCTCATGGAATTGTGAAAAAGTTGCATGCTAGATGAACAGGTCATTACCGAGTTTTGTTGAGGATTAGTTTGAATAGATATAAGTTAGACATTCCACGGGATATTGGAATCGACTATATGTTCAATGAGGATGATCTAACGTCATTACATAAGCCTATGGTATATTCTTTTTATGATTCTAACCCTACAGATTCTCCAGGTCTACCTTCCATAAGTGAATAGTCTGGTACCTTGCCTGGATTGGTAACACCATCTCCTCCCACTGTTACCACATTGGAGGCGTACGAGACTTTGAGATTGAGGATGTTATCGATGGCGAGATAGTCTTCACTATAGACAAAGGCTACCTGCGCTTATTGGTGTACTGGCATGGATGACTAGAGTCTGATTGTTCGTAGTTGATAGTGTATGAGCTCCAAAAGCTAGTCCGGGATGTATTAACAGTCTCTCTACCGTCATTCACCATGTGGTAAATCTTCTAAGCCGGGTCCAGGAAAAGTTAATAGGTATCATACTCTACACAGACTGAAGAGGCCGAATTTTGGACTATCTGCTTGTAAAATCTACGCATATTTTTGTTATGGTGCACATTTGGATAAGGGAAATTCTGGCAAGTGTGCTTCAGTGCCACGTCTCCTGCTAATGCAACATCTGGTAAAGGTGGGCCTTACCCCCAATATGGAGAGACTGTTTCTCCAACTCAAAACCTGCATCTTCCAGGATGCAAGAGTAAATCCTATCATTGTGCCACATGACACCATCTTAGGAATCAAGTCTTGAGCAAACAAGATAAAGTCAGCAATGTGAATGGTGTGGTTAAACTAGGAAGGTCAGTTGAATCGAGGTACATGACTTGCACTGAGGAGAAGTTGATTTAGAAACAACCTAAGTGTTCATTGCATGGGAAAGAAAGAACCAAGGAGATCCTGGTGGGAAATGTGCTTGGATTTGTACTAGAAGATCTAAAATACTAGGAAAAAAACCAACATCCCGTTGGAAAAAGGTGCTTGGATTTGTATTAGAGGGGCAACCCGAAGTTAACGGGACAGAAGTTAAACAGAACGCTCCAAGGAATCAAGAGAAGAAGCTTATAACCTTGGATGTTATCTATAACAGAAACAATTTTCCAGTAAGAATTGAGAAGGATATATTGGGCTTGATATTTATGGTTATACCGTCGTACTAATATAACTTAACATGGCCACCACTGCATCAAGCAGCCTCTGTCAGGAGTCTTGCCATCCAGCCGATTACTTCACCTGTGTCTAACAGCCTTTACAACAGAGAATGAAATGGATAGACAAATAGCTATCTTAATTGACCCTCTCTCTGAATGAAAAATAATAATAATAACAACTGATAGAGGATAGACTCTGACAGAAAATCAAGAGAATGAACTAAACCTAGAAGAATACTCAATTTTGTGAAACCCCAACTTCTTCTTTTTTCTTCGTTTTTATTCCTTTTTTTTCCTTTGAGATAATAAACCACAAGATTCAGTCCCATTGGATATGGGATGAGAGTTTGATTAGTTTAGTCGAGTGCTTGGATCTTATGCGTACATACGGGTTAACTTGGATCAAGTGATGTGCACACACATGCCGCCCATGCACATATTATGTCCACGTGAGAGATAAAATAAACATTAATAACTATCACAGTGAAGTGAACAATTGAAAAGAAAGGCCCATTTTATCTACCACTCAACCCTAAGGACTTGTTTGATGAAGTAGTTTTGAGCAGCTGATGCTCACCACCTTCCATTCGCCTACACAAACTTGAAACTTTATCCAACTAACAACAATTTGCACAGTCATCAGTGCAGTATGGAACTCCCCAATCAAAGAATAAATAGCAGGGCGGTTGAAAATCACACCAAACATGTCAAATAACTCCCAAGATCAAGTGCATATCACCCATTGACATTCAAGATGCATAGAGCCACTACAAGAGGCTGCCAACAACAAACGAAACATAGGAAACATGGACACTAAAAGTTGGTCCTCTGTTTTGTCGAGTCATGTCAGATATGTATTGGGCACGACACCGGCACTCAAAATACACTAGGACACGCTAAAATAGGTGCCGTGCCCGTGTCGCCATATCTATATCGTGTTGTATCGTATGTGTCCATGCAACATAGACTGTAACACTTGAAAGTCCTATAGCGCATGCACAGCACAAATAATAAGAAAAGAAGAGTGGCTTCCAGAGTAACGTAAAAAATTGAAGCCAAATATAAAGCGCCGACTCAAGAAACAATGTTAAAGCCAAACTTTTCCAACATTTCAAGCATCTGCCTTTATCGGCGAAGGTCAGTTGATATATAGATGTGGTGACCAAAGCAAAATTGCAGCCTCCCGTCCCTTTGTCCTAGTGAAAACACCAAATAGCACACCCATAAAGAGAGGTATGCTAGCATGTGGCGGCAAACTTAACGGTTATGACCATGAGTGTTATAGCGACAACAGGACTCCTTCATCGCTGAAGGAGTAGATAGTCAAACTCACTATAAGCCAAGAAGATACATAACTAAAAATGCATGTTATAGAAGTAAAGAAACACTATTCGACCAAAATCGAAAGTTGATATTATATGTTCTAATCAAGCCATTGATACTAGAACTATCCAACCGGCAAATATGAAAAAAAAGGAAATTTTTTTTTTAAACTTTTGTCCTACTTATTAATATGAATTTATACTTACATCCCACACTTTTTGTGTTTATTAGACTTGCATCCAATTTTTGTTACCGAATTCGTGACAAAACGAATATTTTCCATGACAAAAGTGGAATGTGGCTGTGTTTGATTCGGCTTTTTTTCCATGGAAAATATTTCCATGACAAATTTTCCACCAATGTGGTGTGTTTGATTGCTTTTTTTCCATGGAATTATTTTCCAACATTTTTTTGTTTTCCATATTTTCTTCAAAATTTGTGGAAAAGAAACCCAGCCCAGCCCATGGGAAATAAATTCCACGGAAACTTTTCTCCTCTCTCTCTCTCTCTCTCTCTCTCTCTCTCTCACTCTTGCATTTATTTTCTCTCCTCTCTCTCTCTCTCTCTCTCATTCTTGCGCGATCTGGTCGGCTTCTCTGGAGATTTCAACTCTCCTCTCCCTCTCACTCTCGCGCGACCTAGGTAATATTCCCTCTCATCTCTTGACCTCTCCTCTCTAGATCTGAGCTCGAAACGATCATCTCTCCTTTCTTTCGATCCTCTTTCGATTTGGGGATTTGTGTCGACGTGTCAAGCTTGATGTGCCGAGCTCACGGCGGACGGTCTGGAGCAATGGTTGGCAGTACACATGGATCGCGCGCCTCCACCACCTCGACTTAGGGCTCGACGTGCCTTCGAAGTCGACGACGACTTAGGACTCGACGTGCCTGTGCCGTCCTTGAGGAGGAGGTCGCGCGCCTCCACCACCTCGACTTAGGGCTCGACGTACTGGAGCAATGGTTGGCAGTACACATGGATCTCACTTGTATTATACTCGGAAACCATTGCTAGTCACTGGAGAAATGGTTACTGAGTACCTATATTTATTGGGTTATTTAATTATATGGTATAGTATAATTTGATTTGGTATTGTCTTAACTGTTGATTTGACTGAAATTCTAAAATCAAGACCTAAACACAAATTTGAATACCGAGATATAATTTTGCTTATGAAGTGTAGAAATTAGAGTATTCATCTAGTAATGAAGTTATTTGCATTAGTGTCAGAATGGCGAGAATACCGAGGCAAATGCAACTTGTCGCTGTCTTTTGGACGATGATGATGCAAGCAGTGGCGATATATAGTACTATGATGCGCCATCATTTTACCCGACGTCTCACAAGGCATCCTTATCGTAATTTTAGAGCTGAGAGAGAGGTAGCATTGAATCGAATGTTCGGCTTGAGTGACAGGGTATGCCATGAGATGCTTCGGATGAAAATTGGTGCTTTCCAACGATTATGTGGTCGCTTACGTGGTTATGGTTTAGCCGATAGCCGGTTCGTGCAAGTCGAAGAACAAGTGGCAATGTTTTTAAGCACAATTGGCCACGACCATCGTAGCAGGATGGGAGCTTACACCTTTTTTAGGTCTAGCCAAACTGTGAGCCATTATTTCCACAGGGTGTTAAATGCATGTCTTGTACTCTATAGGGATGTTGTCATCAATGCCAATGCCCAGAACTCGCCCTACGATAAGGGTGATGAAGGCTGGTACCATTACTTTCAGGTTAGATGTTTATTTACTATGAGAAAGTTATGTTTTTATTTTTTTAGTTAAAATTAATAGAAAATATTTTTTGTGGATTATAGGATGCTGTGGGTGCCATCGACGGTACTCATATTGCTGCAAACGTACCTGTGCATGAACACCCTAGGTATCGGAATAGAAAACAAATAATATCTCAAAACGTTTTGGTGGCATGCACATTTGATATGAAGTTTACCTACGTGCTTGTTGGCTGGGAGGGGTCTGCACATAATGGTCGTTTGTTGAGGAGTGCAGTTTTACGACAAGGACATAGACTAACGGTTCCAATTGGTATGCTTTACATCCCTTGATTGTTCATAAATTTAACAACTTAAATATTAACATCTAGATGCATTAATAGTTATTTCTAATAATAGGTAAATACTATCTTGCCGATGCGGGGTTCCCTTGGTTCCAGGATTCGTCACACCGTATCGGAGTACGCATTATCATCGTAGAGATATCGTGGGGCTTCTTCCTCAAAATAGCAGAGAGTTATTTAACTTTCGCTACTCATCTCTCCGTAATGTTGTTGAGAGGACGATTGGCCTGTTGAAGAAAAGATTTGCTTATCTTAGACACCAACCGTTCCACGACATTGACACGCAAGCGAAGATAGTTCTTGCGTGTTGTGCCTTGCACAACTTTTTACGAGTTGATGACAGTGATGATCTCTGTGATGATAATACAGAAGGTGATAACTCCGAAAGTGAAGGTGAAGATGAAGTTAACCCTCCACATGTCGATGTACCCGAAGGTGCCCCCGACAATGCCCACATCACTGTCACACCTGAAGCTGCGTGGACCAATAAGAGAGCTACAATTGCTAATGATATGTGGGCTGATTATAATCCCAATAATTATGTGCCAGTTGAATGAACTTTATAGTACTTGTTTGAGACATATTTTATAGTATCTTCATGTAATATTGCAATTCTAGTTTTTTGTTGCTTGTTTGTGACAACAAAACTTTAACTATCAGCTGGATTATGTGTTGATGTTGCAATTATCTATATATGGAATGGTAGTAGCAGACTGAAGGAAGGATTATGAGTCATGACAGCATGAAATATCTTTCCTGATACCGATAGGAGAGTTCCAAATGACCATATCCTTGGCTCTCTTTTTTTTAACTGTACAAATTTTATATATTTTGTTTAACTGTACATAATGACAATTTTCAGTCTTACATGACCATGTAAGTATCAGTATCATGTGGAGGAAACAGATTTAGATCACTACTGTTGTTGCCCTTTAGGTTGCCATTGTAATATCATAACACAGATTTAGATCTTTGTACCCAGTCTTCATGAATAAACCACAAGTATTTATCTTGCAAACAAAGAAATGGAATAAATCATGAGAAGTTTGAAATTCTGGTGATACTCCAAAATGTCTGCTTTCTGGTGATTCACTATTTTTTTCTGCAGTGTTTCCAATAATATCTGTATATACAGGCTTGTAAGTATATGTGGGTTGAAAATTTTCTGCAGTGTTTCCAATAATTTTCTTGCCCTTCTTGGTTAGATTTTAAATTCTGGTGATAACAGACAGGCTTGTAATAGCCTGTCTGTTGCCTTCAAGTTAATCATCAAATTAGTTAGAGACAATGAGACATGAAGGTTTGTGCTGACAGCACGCAAACTCTTTATTCAGATATTTGTTACAAATTGGGATGAAGGCATTTGTTGTTGTTTACCTGCTCTGTTCTTGCCCTTCTTGGTTAGATTTTATTTACTTGCCATCCTTTAGTTGATCTTTAGTTGTTTACCTGCTCTGTTCTTGCAACTTGTCAACAAGTCTCATGAATATGTTGCTTTCAAGGTTAACACATTCTTATTCTTTCAAGTTTACATTCATATTAAACTGTGCTTCGAAAGTTATTGATTGTGCCTCATGTATCTAGGCAACCATTTTAAGAGACATGCCATCTTTTTCCCACTTGTACATTCTATCATAACCTCTACTTTAGGTTTCTGATACATCATTATTGTGAGCTGGTACAGTACTTAATCTTATCTCTCTAGATTCTTATAATTTTGATTATAATTATTGAACTAATGGTTATGTTATAACAGGCTTAATATGGAAAATCGACAAGCAAATCGAGCTATATTTCGTGTCCCTAGGCCTAACACGGCTACAACCTCTCAACCCGAGATTGAGGAAATTGCTCCAATATCATCTCAAGTTGTACCCCAAGTCAAAAACAATCCAAGAAAACAAGTTAGATGGACAGAAAATATGGATCAAGTACTAATCAATGGTCTTCTTGAGATAGTGCTTGCCGGACCAAAACGATCCGAAAAAGGATTCAAGTCCGAGGATCTTACAAAGGTTAAAACGCAATAGTTTTCTTACGTTCAATAACATTAAAATATGTTCAAGTGGATGTACCATTGATGTATTTTATGCTTTATTATAGGTTATAGAGAAAGTGAGGGAAGCATGTCATATTTCAATTTGTGTTGACAATGTGAGGGGTAGATTGAGGACGCTAAAAAAGGAATGTGACGAAATCACGGAATTGTTCAAAACTAGCGGCTTTGGATTGGACTCTAGCGGACGAGTTTCAGCCGATCCCATCACTTGGGAGACTTATATTAAGGTAAAACTTTTTTTTCTACTTTCGATACTATAGACCTTTGCTTAAATCTAATGTTGCTGTCAGTTGCATACTGTCGTATATGATAATTTACAGGTAAGATTCTCAAGTTGGCAGCATAACTACTCCATATAATATATCACTGTTATGGTAGATATACGATGCAGCACGAAGCAATTACTCTTTGCCTGTCTGCTGATTTTTTCTACATGGCAGACCATTTTATTCTTTACTTTCCATAATAGGAATGCCAAAATTCAGAGATTGTACTGATACAAATATGTGTGTATTAAGGGACTAGGAAATATGTAGGTTACAGAGATAAGGGAGTGTTCCTGGGTTAACAGTGCTAGGCAATGGCAGGGGTACAAGGCTGGGACTCATGTAGGTATCTAGATACAAGTATAGGTGGGAATGGAGTGTAAATTAGGATGGCAATTATATGGGTATAAAGGGGCATGTGTTTGTTAAGAGTATACTTGGGTATAGATAATATGAGTATCAGTAAAAGAGGCATAAGGTTGTCTAAAAAGAGGAAAATATTGGTGCTTAAGTGCAAAAATTGCATCAGTGGAATAGTTTTTTCTTATATAACTGTAGTTTTATGTAATCACGGAACTCTTGACTGCAATTACAGTTTTTGTTGTTCAGTTACTTTCCTTGGATGTATGTATATATAATTTTATTCACAGTTTATATATGCACATTAATGAGTTATTACTTATATCCAGTGTGCTAGCCGATATAAGAGAACTATCCATATGTTGTACTATTCGTTCATTTGAAATGCTTTGTTATTTCTTTCTGATTGCCTCTTATCACTGCTAAAGCTTCGTAGTCTCAATTGTTGTGTTTGCTTCTAAAATGTCAAATTTCAGGAAAAACCTGATGGAGCAAAGATGAAGGGAAAACTATGCCCTAGATACTATGATTTGCTTACGGTATTTGGTAATGACGCCGCGACAGGTGATCGAACGGTCTCGGGGAATGATTTCCCTCCGATAAGCGAACCCGTAGATGACTTGGAGGGCGAAAATGATGTGGAGGAAACACAACCAAGTCATTCAATAAATTCACATCGGTTAGTGCAAGGGGGTCCTCCACAACGACGGAAGCGTACAAAACCGATGGAAGATGCTGCATTGGCCCTTGCGAAGATAGCGAAGTCCTCCGAAATGATTGCCGTTGCTTTCGACAAACAAGCATCACAAAATTACGTGAATGGACAAGCACTCTTGGAAAGGCTAAAAGAGATGAACATCGACCAAGGAGATATAATGGATTTGATGGAAGTGTTTGAGGGGGACAAAAAGGCGGAAAAGTTCTTTCTTAAGATCACCGATCTAGAATTTCGACGATTATGGGTCTATCGTAAGCTTGGAAGGGATCCTCCCCGTTGATGTTTTCTAGCATTTTATTTCATAACGATGGATGTGTTGGATATTTTTTTTTAATATGGTTAAGGAATGACTATAGTAAACTTGGACATTTGTGGTAAAAGATCCTTCTTTTTTTGTCACTTGAGTATTGTTTAATATGTTATGTTTGATTGATATAATTTTTTGTTGTTTGTTGAATGATTGTGGAGATTTGGGATGGATTGATATTGGATTATTGTTGTATAGTCATTTTGAATGTCTCCGAAGTTTGTCCGAATTATCTATATCAAGTGTATAATGTTGAATTGAGTATTGTGGATGTGGAAAATTTAAGTTTTCAATGGAAAATATAGATTTTCCACCGAAAAAAAGTACAACCAAACAACAAAATATCATTTTCCATGTAAAATTGACTATTTTCCATGGAAAATAAAGCCAATCAAACACCAAAAGTAAGTTTTCCGTGGAAATTTATGTGATTTTCCACGAGAAAAAAATTGCAATCAAACACCGCTATTATGGAAAAATTTAAATTCCATGGAACTTTTTTCCTAGTAAAATAAGTCCGTGGAATTAATTTATTTTCCACTCATTTTCCATCTTGCAATCAAACACAGCCTAATAAACACAGAAGGTGGGATGTAACTACACATTTATACTAATAAGTGGGACGAAAGTAAAAAATTTCCAAAAAAAAAATTGAACTTGTATCATAGTTTCTGACTACCTTCTTGAGAGTGAGAGCGAGGCGCTTGCTGTCGAGCTTGGGCATTCCGTCGAGCACCTGCCGCGCGCAGCGGAACGCGTGCCGCTGCAGCGCCGGCGACATGTCGGACGCTCTCACCTTTACGTTCCTCATCACCGCCGCCTCCTCCTCCTCCTCCTCCTCCTGCTCGTCATCAACCCCTCCTCCGTCCTTCTCCTCCTCCGCCACGGTGTTGAGCTTGGTCCTTCGGATGAGGGAGCTCAGGTACCGGCTCCTCCGCTCCAGCTCCTCCGACGCTCCTCCGTCCATCGCCGCCGGCGACTTCTTCTTCTCCCTCATCCTCTTCTTCTCTGGCGAGGGAGGAGGAGCATCGAGAGTTCGCTCGCTCTCTACAGCATTTCCTTTTGTAGTGTCCTTCGCTCGGCACGAGTTGTTGTCCTTTTTCTTTCTTTTTTAGAATTTTGGACTTCTTTTTTGTGACGAGTGGGCGCGTCGGCTGGGGCTAGGGCGTTGGACTCGGGAAGGGATAGTGGTGGGGAAAACGGATTAGGTCGCGTAAGAGTAGGAGAAATTTCGTCGTCCGTGTACCGATAGGCTGCCACGTAACCACGCTATTGTCAGACAACGCTGATTTGTTTCTATTCTTGCGCGAGCTAATCCGGTTGTCTTTTCGAAGAGGACACGCTGAGTCATTTATTTTCTGAATAGAGGACCCCAAGACACGGATCAGGTCACCGGCCTTGGCCTTCACGAGAGAGAGAGAGAGGCACAGAGAGCACGGATTCTTTTTTTTTTAATAAATTTTGAGAAAATTTGAGTGGCACCTTACTTTATTTATGCTTATTTAAGGTGCATTTTACTATTGTACACTATTGTAATTCACCTTTCACTTTTGACATATTCCATCCAATATGGACGATCAACTGGGTTGATCCAATTTTTTTGACAAAAATACCTCCGACCTGTTGTCTGCTTCCTCGTGTCTCTCGCCGCTACCACCCCCCTCCCCGACCTCGTCGCTCTCCCTCCCCCCCCCCCTCTCCGACCTCGCCGCTGCTCCGCCCCCCCTCCCCGACCTCGCCACTGCTCCCTCCCCTCCCCAACCTCGCCGCTGCTCCTCCCCCCTCCCCGACCTCGCCGATGCCCTCCCCTCCCCGACCTCGTCGTGGGTGGGGAGCAGCGGCGATGTCGTAGGAGGGAGGGAGGAGAAGCGGTGGTGATGAATATGATGGTGGTAGAGGTGATGGTGAAGGTGGTGTTGGTGACGACAGCGCGGGGGGGGGGGGGGGGGGGGGGGGGGAGCTAGGGCGCGACGGTGGTGGTGTTGGTGAAGATAATGGTGGTGATGGTGATGGTGATGGTGATGGTGAAGGTGACTGTGGTGGTGATGGTGATGATGAAGGTGGTGGTAGTAGTGGTGGTGGTGGTAGTGGTGATGACCGCGGCAGCGGCGGGGCGGGGGCACGACAGCGACGGGGCGGGGATACGGCAGCGGAGCGGGAGGGAAAGGAGCCCATGATTTGGGATTGGATTTCGGAGGATATTTTCGTCCAAAATTATCGGTCAAACGCGTTGATAGTTGGTTTTGGACGGAATCCGTCAAAAAATGGAAGTTGAATTACACTAGTATAAAGTGGTAGGATACACCTTAAATAAGAGTAAACAAAGTGTGCCACTCAAATTTTCTCATAAATTTTTTTAATTGAATTAATTGGATGTTACTATGGACATTGCTATTTTGATCGTAATTTTTGTGACCGCAGTTGATCCGTAGTCACGTTGCGACTTCTCATTTGTCCTATGGTTCCGAATTTTAAGAAGGTGGGACATGCGCTAGCAGGGAGGAAGATAGTTTGTTGTTATGTGGACCTGCAATCATGTTTGCGATCACAATTTGCAAACAAAAAGTATTTTTCTTCGATTATTTATAACTATACTCACTAATTGAGTAGGCTACGATCCATACTCTAACCAGCTTGAACTCTCCCCATTTTATAATATATGAATGAAAATATGTGATCAAGTTATTAAATAAGATATATTTATTGAAACTTTTAAAATGTCATAATGCACTATTCTTTAATTTTATATTATTTTTTGGAGCTTTGTTATGCCTACAACCAAATATTTACAATCATTTTACAACTGCCACGTGTCATGCTTTGATTAGAGTAGTGTCACGACCCGCACCCTGATTAGGGGCACGAGAAGTGGGTACGTCCAGCCTACGCCGCAGCATCGGCGGTAGAACGCTGTCTAGGTCATCTAGAATACTACAACTAAACAGATAAAGGTACCTGTACAGTATATACACTCCGAATGGAGGTGATATAGCAATACAGTCTCAATCACAAATGTAAAACTAAGGTAGATAGCATGGAAAGGAAATATGATAGATGAAGCAAGAAATAAGTTCGAGATCCACACAAGTCCAAAACTAAACGTAACATCACAGAATAATATAATACTACATTCTAAAATCCAAAGCTGGATCGCAGTCCAGTCAAGCCTAACAAGTGCTAACTACTCAGGGAGTATAAAATCTAGTGGCCAATCTATCAGGCCACTGCCCTGGCCTGAGTCTCCATCTGTCTCAGAAACATCTGTAAAAATTTGTCAACGGTATCCTGTCAGGAAAATGAGCAAGTACAAACACCAACAGCAGTTCCATGTGAATTGACAAATACTATAAGAGACAGTATAATGAAATACAAGACAAAGATATAGGCGACTTGGGAACCATTCGAAAGCCGAGTTACAACCCTTAAACCAAACAAGGACCGGGGTTGTAACCCTTCTTTCAAACAGGACTTAGTCTCAAATCATAGTACAGTATAAGGCAGGTAGAGCATGTGAGTAAATGAAATCATAGCATGGTGAGAAGTACAGAAAGTAAAACTGAACTGAAATATAAGATACGACAATAAATGTAAAATGTGATTTGAATTATTAGAGCGATATGTGATCGGCTAGGGAGTCAGGATAGGGTTATCCACTTGGCCCGACAATCACAGGAAAATCTCTAGAAAGGGTCATGCCGGCCAACTTGGATAACCCGGCAAGGGGTGTCTGCTACACCCTACGTGAGGTGAGGGTGGCGCTAGCAAAATAAGGACATGGGACTTTGATCACATAACCCCTAATAATTCTCCCATCCCCGAATAGTATACGGATCCGGACATAGCACGTCATGACGCAGGATTCCCTAAGAGGGGAGCAAGTCCTCTTCAGGAATTGGCGTCAATACAAGTACAAGAATCAAGACCAAGCAAGTACCAGTATCCCAAGAAATCCAGGAATGACATCTCATGACAGGAATCCGACAATACTAGTCTGTGAACTATCGTGTCCAGAATCAAGTAAGACACTACAACTGAATCGGATATAGTAGATATCAAGACAATAAAAACTATCAGTGAATGTACTCGCCTGCTGTCCTGAGCTGTAGGATATATCAATTCTCAGAGCGATATCTGTCACGCCCCAGAACCAGAATACTGGAGAGCGGGGGCAGACATAGCCAGCTACGTATAACGGAATGGGATCCACGCCGCTATACGGTCACGGCTGTCTAGATATGTGAGGGTTTATCTACAAGCCATCAGTCTCTTAGGGTCATAAATTATCCTATTGTCTCAATCTCAACCAACTAATAATAATCACAAGATATCAGATCACCAAATATACAATTGTAAGGCGTCCCAAACATTACATATCCAGATGATCATGAAGCTAGTCGTACAAAATATAAGGACTAGCAAGAGTTAAGTCATACATGATCAACCTCGAGTTGCCAATCATGATTACAGCCCGTAGGCAGACAGAAGTAAAGTGCAATCGAGCTAACAGGTGCTCGTCGGCTAAACGCCTCAAAAGAATAATTTTACAATAGAGTGAGCGAAACAAATAGGAAACCCACTCGTTGCCCTGGTTCCGTCTAGCGTTCACCATCGGGCTGGAAGACAGGTAGATCCTTTGCTGCTGCTCCGGTATCTGGCCATACAAAACCAGCTGGGTCAGACCCCAGAAAGAGCAAGTGCCACAAAGGAGGCCACAAAATGAGAACAAAAGCCAGCAAATTAGCACAATAATATAATTACATAATAAAAGACAGTAATTTAAGAAAAACATGAAGGGTAATATAAAAGACAATCTTGTATAGGATCACTAAAAGACAGGACATATGGAAAAGCATGACAAGATGATATACGATGAGATAACCATGGGACTATTCAGAGGGCCAGGTTACAACCCGTAAACCAAACAAGGACCGAGGTTGTAACCCTTCGTCTGAACGAAACTTGGTTTCCCACCATTTATCGGCAAGATAAATATAAGAAATCAGGTCAAGTAACAATCTGGAGTGACAATCATTATAGTGACAATCTTTCAATCATTCTGGTACAATCTTATAATTAATCATTTCTAGACAATACTATACTGTACTAGACTCCATCCAGGCAATCACGGCCAATCATTGCCTACGACTTTCTACATTAACTAACTAGGGTTATCACAAACCTAATTACTAACAAGATGCAATGAGATGTTCCTCCAGCCACAAGCCCTGCAGCTAATCCAGGTTATCCAGGCGATTTGGATTCATTAAGCAGTTATCAATAATTATGTGCCCCACACGACGGTGAGCTGGAAATGTGCCCTACTCGACGGCAGGCTACAAGTCCAAAAAATTGCGGCCGGGATAACGGAATTGCCTGTAACTGGAGAAATCTCTCATGACTACTGAATTATTCTAGTTATTAGCCTCAATCCATTTTAGTAGGTACTCCTGACCGTGGTACTCAGGAGTCCCATCCTAGACATGATGCAAGACTGGACAAGTGGATTTAACAAGCAAGCAAGAAAGAACCACCCACGGTGTCAAGGCAGGTCAAGTTAAGTTATCAAGTCAAGTCAAGTCAAGTCAGGAGTGTGCCGCCACGGGCCACTATCAAGTCAGGTTGGTCATGTCAGGAGTGCACCACTACGGGTCACTGTCGTGTTAGGCAAGTTCCTTGTCAAACCCAGCCATGTACAATAGTCATTCCAAGTATATAAGTAAAAATCAAGTTCATGACAAAAGGCGTAAGGATATAAAATGGGCATGAAATACCTAATAAAATACCAATATATAGGGCTTTAGAAGAGCCAAGCTAAAAGAAAATAAAACCAAGTTTCCATGATTGGACATATTGCGCAAGGGGTCATGGGGTTGGATTGCGCAAGAGTCAAGTGCGCAGGGGCCAACCGCGCAGGGTGAGCTGCGCAGGGTACCAACTGCGCCAGAGATGGATGGCGCAGCAGATGGATTGCGCGGGATCAGGTTGCGCAGGGATGGATGGCGCATGGATGGATTGCGCAGAGGGTGGACTGCGCAGGAGTCAGATTGCGCAGGGGCCCAACTGCGCAGGGGTGGATTGCGCAATGGTCAAGTGCGCAGGGGTTACTTTGCGCATGGCTGGATTGCGCATGGCTAGCTTGCGCCAGCGCAATCCAGCGCAGCGCAAAGCACTGGCTGAGCCTGCGCGCAATCGGCCATGCGCTAAAGAGCACGGGCCGGGGTGCGCAAACGGTCAGGTGCTAAAGAGCACTGGCCGAGAGCCTTCACCAAGGCTGGGATGAACTCCTCAAGAATACCAAAAACTTCAAATCTTCATAACTTTGTCAAATCAAAACCAAATCTAGATTTTCAAAGCTCTAACTTGAGTAAAATTGAATTCTCTTCCACATGGAAGCATCAAAACAAACTAAAATCCAAGTTAAATAGATCAAAATCATGCAAATCCGAAAATAGTAAAAACTTAGATCTAGAACAATGGAAACTCCAAATCACAAAATGTCAAGTTCTAATGTTGTTCACCATGGCCTAATCTAGCTAATGGACAAATAAAAAGTGGTTCTCATGTAGTGGCAAGGTGCACTTGCCTATGGGTGTTGGTGAGTTGTGTAGAGGAAGGAAGAAGAAGGAGACGGAGCAGTAAATGAAAAATAAAGAGGAGAGAGAAAAGTAGGTGGGGATTTATGATGGTGGGTTATGGTGGAATGAAAGTGGAGAATAGGATAAGGTGTTCCAACACATAAACCAAACCAATAAAACCGAGCCCAAACCAATTAAAACCGAACCATGACAAAATCCAAAATACGAGAAATGCCAAAATTCTACGAGTTGAGAAAAATAAAAATACATGCCAAAATCCAGATACGAGTATAAATACGAAATACGGGAAATACGAAAAATGAGGGTGACAACTCTACCCACCTTAAAAGAATTCCGTCCTCGGAATTTAATCAAAGAGCTAGAGATTGCCACGACAAGCTACACTAAGCACAGGCAAGCTACACTAAGTAGTTCAATCATACAATCATACAATGTAAGCAAGGAAGGGAAAACGTAAGGCATAAGAAAGACATTATACCTTACGAGTCAAACAGGTAGGAATAACGTGATCGGATATCATCCTCACACTCCCACGTTTGACTCTCCCAAGGCGCGATGAACTCAAGCAACATGAACTAAACTGATAGTCTTGCGCTTGAGGTCTCTCCCCTTGGTCAAACAAGGACACGGGCCTTTTCTCATACGAAAAGGTTGGTACCAATAACCGTTTTCGAATGATCTAGGACATGGCTCGGACCCGGGATATACCGTTATAATTAGGACACATGAAACATGACACGTGTCCCGCATAACAACGGCGGAAAGCAAGACAATAGGACACAGATACCTCTCTGTCGATTCTGGATCTGGGCCTGGGCTAAGACGAACTGCTGAGGCCTCTGATGCTGGAAGGCCTGGGCCTGAGTCGGCAATGGCCTCGGAGACTGGTACTGCTGCTGAAACACTTGGGCCTGAGGCGGCAATGGCCTCGGCAACTGTTGCTGCTGCTGGGCTGGTACTGGAGCTGGTGCTGGTCCCCTAACCGAGGGACTAGATATTGTTGATGCTGAATCGACTCTGAATGGACAGGACCCCACCCTATGGTCCGGTGCCCCACACAACAAGCATAATCCCAGTGCCTTGCGACACTCTGACACAACATGTCCAGGCTTCCCACAATAAGAACAACCCACGGCGGAAGGCTGCGCTTGCTTCTGTTTCTGCGGAGGGTACGTCGGGGTCGAGTACTGGACCGACGTAACTGAGGTTGCTCGCCTTGGAGCTCCAATAGTCAAAGCCCTAGCTGCCGGGGCTGGTGTTGAAGACTGATTCATTTGACTGTGGGACCGCTTCCGTCCTCCGGTCCTATCAACAATCCTCTGGGAAGTGTACTCATGCCTCCTCGCTGCTCGCAAGACGGCATCAAAAGTTCTGTGCTCGAACTGCTCTACTGCCAATATGATCTCCAAGTGGAGCCCCTGCTGAAATCGATGTGCTCTGTCAAACTCGGTCGCCACCAAGGTGGGAGCAAACCGACTAAGTCTGGAAAACTCTGAGGCATAACTGTCGACTGTCCTGCCTCCTTGCTTCAAGTTAGCAAATCTGGTCTGCAAATCATATCGAGCCACCGCGTCGAAATACTTGGTCTGGAATCTTTCGCTAAACACTGCCCAGGGAACAGGTGCTATCAATCCCACCGCTTGTATGGCCCACCAGTTGCGGGCTAGATCTAATAACTGCAGGCGCACCACCGCCACCTTCTCGTCTTCTGGAGTCTTCGCGGCCTCTAGAATAACTTCTGTATCCTGGAGCCAAGCATCTGTAGTAATGGCATCCTCGGTGCCGTCAAAGAATGGAGGGTTCAGGCGCTTGAAACTGTTGGTTGCACTGTTTCCCGGATGACCGTCTCTGATCAGAGCATCTTGTACTGCCTGGTGCAATGCATCACCTCGACGATCTTGAGAAGCTAATAATGATCTGATGAGACCTACCAAAGTGCCATCATCAGGCTCTACTGGCTGGACTGGCTGAACTGGGGGCACTGGTCCTTCAGAAGGCATGGCTCGAGAGGCTGCTGTTGAGGACTGATCTTGATCTTCTTGCTGTTGCTGGGCTGCTGGCTGAGCTCCTTCCGGCTGATCAACAGAAATGATGCCACTGAAGCAATGACATCAGAGATATTAAGGAAGGACCAGGATAGAACAATGATGCAAGCATGTTATCAAGTCAGGGATCCAAGGAGATAAGAAGATACGAGTGGAGATCAAAGGCGAGTATAGATTGAGACATCTATCTTGTAAACCCCCACATATCTTGATTGACAAGACCTGCATGGGCCACCACTTAAACCATGTCACGCCCCAGAACCAGAATACTGGAGAGCGGGGGCAGACATAGCCAGCTACGTATAACGGAATGGGATCCACGCCGCTATAAGGTCACGGCTGTCTAGATATGTGAGGGTTTATCTACAAGCCATCAGTCTCTTAGGGTCATAAATTATCCTATTGTCTCAATCTCAACCAACTAATAATAATCACAAGATATCAGATCACCAAATATACAATTGTAAGGCGTCCCAAACATTACATATCCAGATGATCATGAAGCTAGTCGTACAAAATGTAAGGACTAGCAAGAGTTAAGTCATACATGATCAACCTCGAGTTGCCAATCATGATTACAGCCCGTAGGCAGACAGAAGTAAAGTGCAATCGAGCTAACAGGTGCTCGTCGGCTAAACGCCTCAAAAGAATAATTTTACAATAGAGTGAGCGAAACAAATAGGAAACCCACTCGTTGCCCTGGTTCCGTCTAGCGTTCACCATCGGGCTGGAAGACAGGTTGTCACGCCCCAGAACCAGAATACTGGAGAGCGGAGGAATGACTCAGCCAGCTACGTATTACGGGTAGATGAATACCGAATAATACGATCAATGCTGTCTAACCAGACGAGGGGGTGCATACTACATAAAAGTCTCACTATGGTCATTTCACATCTATTGTCTCAATCATTCGAACAAGGAAACAGGAAATAAAGAACATATAAGATAAAGCAGTAAGGCGTCCCAAACGCTCAGTCAAAATGTTCTTTGAGATCTGGCTTTATAAAATATAGCCAGATGATATAGCAAGTACACACAATTGTTATCAGCTGCAGTCTGACTTTAGTTACAATTATGCAAAAGTAAGTACAAGACAATCCGACTAACATGTCGGTGCCAAACGGCTAAGTATAAAGTAAATGACAAAACGAGCGGGGAGGTAAGGAACCCACTCGAGTCCTCCTGCGATCATTCCCCTAGTATTGACCATCTTGGAGGTGGAAGTAAGTTGAGTCCTCGGGAACCGGCTCTAAATCTGGCCATGCAAAACCAGAGAGATTAGACCTCCAATAGCAAGTACCACAAGGAAGCACGATATGAGGAATTAAAACCAGTAAGTAAAAGAATATAATAATAGATCTCTGCTTTCCACTAGGATTCACATAACATCGCGACACTTCGAACCAACCTCCCAACCAAACAAGGACAGAAGTTGGCCCGTCATGTCCTGACGTTCTGATCATCTCAGTTAGGCAACAGAGTAGGTACCATACACAAACAAATCATCTTGAACGGCCAATCAATTCCTACGGCTTGCTATTGTAAGTCCCAAGTTATCCTGGAATAATACAAATTAAGGATTCCTCAGTTCTTACTATGTGCAGGCAAGGCTAGTCTATCCAATCAATCAATTGCGCCAATCATGTAGTTAGACGAGTCCCAGCGGGACGCCCGTCGCTATAGCATGTACAATAATAATAAAAGCAGATACTGTTCCCTGCCCGTGTGGCAGATTTACAATATCTGTGGGAACCAGCCGACCCGTCGGGCACTTAATAGTCCCAAGGGGGCTGCCATGTAAGAACTCGGGAATCCATCCTCTCCATGCCATCATCATTTTATTTGACTTAATGGTCTCTACGTTGAGTGAAGTTCCATGCCATGGATCATGGTCATTCAAATGAGTACTTTCGTACGGGGTACGATATGCGCAACTCTACAACGATACCCGTGCGGCTAGGTTGTAGGTTTTACATAGCGTGATGCAACAATCAAATCTAACCACGGAGTAATCATGCCTTGACCATAAAGTACACATGCTGTTTTTTGTAAGATAAATAAATAAATAAATAATTTGAAGCCTGCATGTGCCTGTATGCCAATATTCGGGATCGGCTAATCGAGTACAATAGTTCATTACATGAACGTATCTCATTCATTTCATTCAATAAGACGACCAGCCAGTCTCTTAGTTCCAACTAGGAACGCATGATCAATTAGTCAAGATACCCATTATTATCAATGGTATCAAGGCATGAAGGTCAATTAGTATTAAGCATGATCCAGTCCATAACTAGTATAAAATAGTTGGTAACATATTCTTGAAGCCAAGAAAAAGATCTACAAATTTCATGTTGGGAGTTGAAAGAAATTCTAGCCACAATTCAGTCGAAATAGAACATATGATAGTCAGAAACAACCAAAATAGGCATATGCGGCCTATTCTGCGACATGATATGCGCCTACCGCGACATGCGCCTCATGCGGCTCAACTGCGACATGATATGCGCCTACCGCGACATGCGCCTCATGCGGCTCAACTGCGACATGATATGCGCCTACCGCGACATGCGCCTCATGCGGCTCAACTGCGACATGATATGCGCCTACCGCGACATGCGCCTCATGCGGCTCAACTGCGACATGCGTCAACAGAGACATCATATGCGCCAACTGCGACATGCGCCAACAGCGACATCATATTCGTCAACTGCGACATACGTCAACAGAGACATCATATGCGCCAACTGCGACATGCGCCAACAGCGACATCATATTCGTCAACTGCGACATGCGTCAACAGAGACATCATATGCGCCAACTGCGACATGCGCCAACAGCGACATCATATTCGTCAACTGCGACATGCGTCAACAGAGACATCATATGCGCCAACTGCGACATGCGCCTTCTGGGACATGCTGTTCATGCTGCAGATGAACATAGGAACGAACCAAAATACTTTTTGCCATAACTTCCACAAAATAAATCGAAATCTAACTTTTCAAAAGCCAAACTTTAGTAGAATTAAATTCTCTACAACATGGAACCACTTAATTTCGAAAACAACAATGTTTGATAGATCAAAACCCTAATTTCATATGAAAACCAAAACAATGAAAACTAAAACTTAAAACTTAGATCTACACCCAACCATCCATGGGAATCAAGAACTTCAAGACCTAAACTTGTAGAGGAAGAGAAGATGAACAACATAAACTAAAAATAAATGGAAATGCATGAAATCCTTCATGGTGTGCAAGATGTACTTGCCTCTCCAAATGGGTTAGGGTTTGGTGGAGGAGTAAATGTGAATGAATGAAGAGAGAGAGTGGAAGAAGAACTTTTATATCAAGGTCAAGTGGATCTCCACCATTCATTCTCTCCACCAAATCCAAGCCATCCATTCCTTTCCATGTTGAACCGACCCGAACCAAGTTGGTTTCTCATGAACCGAAATGAACCAAGGGCCAAAGAAAAGCAGAAAATAAAATACAGAAAAATTAATAAGCGCAAAATTGAAGAATTTAAATACAGAATAAATGCATGATAAATATTGAATAAATACATTCAAGAAGTACACGTATAAAATACTTTATTCTGGGAACGGGAAGTGACATCTCTACCCTCCTTAGAAAAATTCTGTCCTCGGAATTTCAGATCCAAGCAGGACATAAATGCCAGAGCTAGACTAATCTAAGTACAAGTAATTGGAGCAAGAAATCATTTTATAACGTCAACAGCAAGTAATATATCTATGCTTAACAATCTACGATATCAAGCAATTCTACTCATAAGGTGGCAAGCATGAGGAGTTAAGACAATCAAGGTATATAGAGAGAGATATACCTTGTGAGTCAAACAGGTACGGATACCGTGATCGGATATCATCCTCACGTTCCCATGTTGACTCTCCTAATGAGTGATGACCCCAAGCAACCCGGACAAGGCTAATTGTTCGGTTCTTGAGTATCTTCTCTCTTCGGTCCAAAATGGACACAGGCTGTTCCTCGTAAGACAGGTTGGTACCAACAACCAGCTCAGAATGATCGAGGACATAGCTTGGGTCCGATACATACCTACGTATTTGAGATACATGAAATACGTCATGCACCTCTCGTAACGAAGGTGGAAGGGATAAACGATAAGCAACATCGCCTATCCTATCAAGAATAACAAATGGTCCTACGTATCTCGGACTCAACTTTCCGCGAACGCCAAATCTAATGACCCCACGGGTAGGTGAGATCCGCAAGAATACGTGGTCCCCAACAGAGAACTCTAACGGTCTACGATGCTGGTCCGCCCAATGACGATGCCGATCCTGCGCAACTCGAAGTCGCTCCCTAATTCCCTTAACCACTTCAACCGTCTGAACAATCATTTTCGGGCCTAACATCTTCCTCTCTCCGATATCATCCCATGCAAGCGGTGACCTGCACTTCTTACCATATAGTGCTTCAAACGGCGCCATCTAGATACTGGCTTGATAACTATTGTTGTAAGAAAACTCAACTAAGTGCTGGTGGCTCTCCCAAGATCCTCCAAAATCTAGGGTACAAGCTCGCAACATATCTTCTAGGGTCTGAATTGTTCTTTCTGATTGCCCGTCCGTCTGGGGATGGTAAGCCGTGCTAAATCTTAACTTGGTACCCAAACTATGATGTAAGCTCTTCCAAAAATGTGATGTGAAACGAGTATCTCTATCTGACACAATACTGACAGGGACTCCATGCTGCCTGACTATCCGCTGCATATACAACTCTGCCAACTTTTTTGTAGATTGCCCTACTCTGAAAGGAAGAAAGTGTGCCACTTTTGTAAGCCGATCTACTATCACCCAAATAGCATCTTTACCACTTGGTGATCTCGGTAAACCGGTCACAAAGTCCATTGTGATGTGTTTCCACTTCCATTCTGGAATAGGAAGCGGTTGCAATAGCCCAGCTGGCCTCTGCTGTTCTGCCTTCACTTGCTGACATACCAAGCAACGGGAAACAAATCTAGCTATCTCTCTCTTCATCCCGTTCCACCAGAAGTGCTGCTTGATATCTTGGTACATCTTGGTCCCTCCAGGGTGTATAGAATATTGAGAACTGTGAGCTTCTGTCATAACCTCCTGTCTGATATCTCCACTAGGCACACATAGGCGTGATCCAAACCTAAGCGTATCATCTTCATGAATTTTCATCTCCTTCCTGAGCCCTGACTCACATTCTGCCCTAAGCTTCTGTATCCTTGGGTCCTGTGCCTGGGCTGCCTTGATCCTGTCTACCAAGTCGGATTGAACTTGCAGGCTTGTTAGAACTCCTACATCACTAGGAAGTATAACTTCGATGCCCATCTCCTGAAGGTCTTCTAAGATATGCTTCTGCGTTGTTAACATAAATGCGCCGCCTCTCCTGCTGAGAGCGTCTGCTACCACATTAGCCTTGCCTGGATGATACTGAAGCTCCACATCATAATCCTTGATCAACTCCAACCATCTTCTCTGTCTCATGTTCAGATCCTTCTGAGTAAAGATGTACTTCAAACTTTTATGGTCCGTGTACATGTCTACTCGATCACCATATAAGTAATGTCTCCATAGCTTCAAAGCAAATACTACTGCCGCCAACTCCAAGTCATGAGTTGGGTAATTCTTCTCGTGATCTCGAAGTTGCCTAGATGCGTACGCTATCACCTTCCCATGCTGCATGAGGACACATCCAAGTCCTTTACCTGATGCATCGCAATATACTGTAAAACCTCCGGGTCCAACTGGCAATGTAAGAATAGGCGCTGATATCAACTTCTGCTTCAGATTCTCAAATGATGCCTGGCATTCTGCCGACCAAACGAATGGTACATCCTTCCGTGTCAAGCGGGTCATAGGTGCTGAAAGCCTTGCAAAGTCTGATACGAACTTTCTGTAATATCCTGCCAATCCCAAGAAACTCCGTACATCAGCTACGGTCTTGGGTACTGGCCAACTCTCTACTGCTTCTACCTTTATGGGATCCACTGCTACTCCAGCTCCTGATATGATATGACCCAAGAATGAAATATGATCCGACCAAAACTCACACTTGCTGAGCTTGGCATACAACTGGTTCTCTCTCAGAACCTGCAACACTTTCCTGAGGTGGTCTTCATGCTCCTCTTCACTGGCAGAATATACGAGAATATCGTCAAGAAATACAACGACAAACTGATCTAAATATGGCATAAAGATGCGGTTCATCAAATCCATAAATATTGCTGGAGCGTTGGTCAAACCAAACGGCATTACTAAGAATTCATAATGACCATACTTTGACCTGAATGCTGTCTTGGGGATATCGTCCTTCCGAACCCTCACTTGGTGATACCCTGAACGAAGATCTATCTTGGAGAAAACTCTAGCTTTGCTCAACTGATCAAACAAGTCGTCGATCCTGGGTAGTGGGTACTTGTTCTTCACTGTCGCCGCGTTAAGCTTCCTGTAGTCAATGCACAATCTGGATGACCCATCCTTCTTCCCCACAAGTACTACTGGTGCTGCCCACGGTGATACGCTAGCTTGGATGAACTTCTTCTCCTTCAATTTCTCTATGTGCTGATATACCTTGGCCTGCTCTGAATCCGCCATTCTGTAAACCCGATCTGATATGGGTTTAGTTCCAGGTGCCAATTCTATACTGAACTCAATATCTCTGACTGGTGGTAGATCTGGAAGTTCTTCAGAAAATACGTCTAGAAATTCTTCAACTACCTTCGGAACTTGAACTTCTTCCATTGCCGTCACTACTCCCTGCTCTTGTTGAGTTGCTTCTGATCTGACTAAGGTGAATCGCTTCATGCCTGGGATATCAAAAGATACACTCCCTCTACGACAATCTATTGTCGCATGACTGTCTTTCAGCCAGTCCATGCCTAAGATAACGTCGAAATTTCCAACAGGAAATTATATCAACCGGGCGGGTAAGGAATGCCCGCAAACTACAACGCTACACGCTAGAATAACTCTACTAACTCCTACGAGCCCATTGCCAGTGAGTATATTCAACCTCCCTGGCAATGCCTCGAACTCCATTCCTAGCCGTGTCGCAAATTGTGCAGATATAAATGAGTGTGATGCTCCTGAATCAAACAATGCTACTGCGGGATATGAGGCGACGAGAATGTTACCTGCCACAACATCTCCTGATGCCAATGCCTCCTCCAAGGATAAAGTGAATGCTTGCCCTCTACCTCCTTGCTGGTTTCTATGCTGCGGCCTAGCCTGATGCTGCTGCTGGCCCCTTCCTTGATGATGCTGGGGTGGTCTATGCTGGTGTTGCTGCATCGGCGGTCCCTGTTGCCGAAACATCTGAGCCTGCGGACGCTGAGCCAACGGCCTTACTGCCACTGCTGGTCCTCGATACAGTCCTGCCCCTGGGGCTGGCAGAGCAGAAAACTGCTGCCCTGGTCCTCCTGACCTCGAATTCATGGGACATGTGGTAACCCGATGGTCTGGATTTCCACATATCAGACACAGTCCATTTAATGTTCGACACACATCTCTAGTGTGCCCCATCTTCCCACAATAAGTGCAGCCCGCTGGGGGTTGCTGGTTCTTCTTCTGTTGCTGTTGCTACTGCCTGGGTGGTGGTGCTGGTCCTCGTATCGCCACATCGTGGATACGAATGCCAGTGGATGGTGCTGTTGTTCGGGGCGCTGCTCCCCCTCCTCCTTCAATATGACTGTGGGATCTCTTCTGACCCCCAGTCCTTACTGCAAGCCTTTGAATAGTAATCTCATGCCTTCGAGTTGCCGTCAATATCTCATCAAAAGTCTGGTAATTGTGCCCCTCTATCAATTGCAAGAGTTCAAGATGAAACCCTTGCTGAAACCTCATAGCCCTCTGGCTTTCTGTTGCTACCATCTCTGGGGCGAATCTACTCAATCTGCAGAACTCCGCTGCATAAGCATCTACAGTCTTGCCAGCCTGCCTGAGGCTGATAAACTTCTGTTGTAGCTCAAACTGCGCCACAACTCCATAGTACTTCGTCTTGAACCTTGCTGTAAAGTCATCCCAGGCTACAGGACGTCTGATACCTACTTCCTCTGATTCCCACCAGTCACGTGCGAGATCCTGAAGTAACAACTTTACTAGATCCACACGTTCTTCTGCCGGCACCTTAGCTGCTGTCAGAATAGCCTCCATATCCTTAAGCCATGCATCTGCTGAGATGGCATCCTCCGTGCCCTCGAAACGGCGGGGGTTGTACTTGCAAAACCTGGCTGATGCTCCTGAATCAGTCCTCACTCCTCTTTCCAAAGCCGTCTGCAATCCTTGGTTAAGTAGCACATTCTACTCTTGTAGCTGAGTGTGCATGCGTTGCTGGGCCAACATCTGATGTTGCTGAGTGGCCATCATTCCTCTCATGATCTCCAGAAGGGCTGGTGTGTCCACTTGGGTAGGTGGAACTGTTGGTGGGGATGGAACATCCGGATACTGCGATCCAGCTGCGGGTTCCACTATCACTTCTTCCTGGGTAGCCTCTTGGGTTAGTACTGGCCCTTGTTGCTGACCAACAGGGTTAGGTTGTCCATGTTGCTCTTGTTGCTGTTGTCCAGTCCTGGCAGATGCAGACGAAGTACCCCTAAGAAAAGGGATAAGAGAACAATCAAACAACCGGACATGAAGGATCAATGAAGTCAAAGGACACCGAAATGTCAAGCAAGGGTTGAGAATAACGAATCATGAGATCAAGGGGGAACACGTGTGATTGAGACATCCTATAAATCAAAACACCCCACAAGTCTGAAATCAGACCTGCATGGGCCACCACTAAAACCTTGTCACGCCCCAGAACCAGAATACTGGAGAGCGGGGGAATGACTCAGCCAGCTACGTATTACGGGTAGATGAATACCGAATAATACGATCAATGCTGTCTAACCAGACGAGGGGGTGCATACTACATAAAAGTCTCACTATGGTCATTTCACATCTATTGTCTCAATCATTCGAACAAGGAAACAGGAAATAGAGAACAAATAAGATAAAGCAGTAAGGCGTCCCAAACGCTCAGTCAAAATGTTCTTTGAGATCTGGCTTTACAAAATATAGCCAGATGATATAGCAAGTACACACAATTGTTATCAGCTGCAGTCTGACTTTAGTTACAATTATGCAAAAGTAAGTACAAGACAATCCGACTAACATGTCGGTGCCAAACGGCTAAGTATAAAGTAAATGACAAAACGAGCGGGGAGGTAAGGAACCCACTCGAGTCCTCCTGTGATCATTCCCCTAGTATTGACCATCTTGGAGGTGGAAGTAAGCTGAGTACTCGGGAACCGGCTCTAAATCTGGCCATGCAAAACCAGAGAGGTTAGACCTCCAATAGCAAGTACCACAAGGAAGCACGATATGAGGAATTAAAACCAGTAAGTAAAAGAATATAATAATAGATCTCTGCTTTCCACTAGGATTCACATAACATCGCGACACTTCGAACCAACCTCCCAACCAAACAAGGACAGAAGTTGGCCCGTCATGTCCTGACGTTCTGATCATCTCAGTTAGGCAACAGAGTAGGTACCATACACAAACAAATTATCTTGAACGGCCAATCAATTCCTACGGCTTGCTATTGTGAGTCCCAAGTTATCCTGGAATAATGCAAATTAAGGATTCCTCAGTTCTTACTATGTGCAGGCAAGGCTAGTCTATCCAATCAATCAATTGCGCCAATCATGTAGTTAGACGAGTCCCAGCGGGACGCCCGTCGTTATAGCATGTACAATAATAATAAAAGCAGATACTGTTCCCTGCCCGTGTGGCAGATTTACAATATCTGTGGGAACCAGCCGACCCGTCGGACACTTAATAGTCCCAAGGGGGCTGCCATGTAAGAACTCGAGAATCCATCCTCTCCATGCCATCATCATTTTATTTGACTTAATGGTCTCTACGTTGAGTGAAGTTCCATGCCGTAGATCATGGTCATTCAAATGAGTACTTTCGTACGGGGTACGATATGCGCAACTCTACAACGATACCCGTGCGGCTAGGTTGTAGGTTTTACATAGCGTGATGCAACAATCAAATCTAACCACGGAGTAATCATGCCTTGACCATAAAGTACACATGCTGTTTTTTGTAAGATAAATAAATAAATAAATAATTTGAAGCCTGCATGTGCCTGTATGCCAATATTCGGGATCGGCTAATCGAGTACAATAGTTCATTACATGAACGTGTCTCATTCATTTTATTCAATAAGACGACCAGCCAGTCTCTTAGTTCCAACTAGGAACGCATGATCAATTAGTCAAGATACCCATTATTATCAATGGTATCAAGGCATGAAGGTCAATTAGTATTAAGCATGATCCAGTCCATAACTAGTATAAAATAGTTGGTAACATATTCTTGAAGCCAAGAAAAAGATCTACAAATTTCATGTTGGGAGTTGAAAGAAATTCTAGCCACAATTCAGTCGAAATAGAACATATGATAGTCAGAAACAACCAAAATAGGCATATGCGGCCTATTCTGCGACATGATATGCGCCTACCGCGACATGCGCCTCATGCGGCTCAACTGCGACATGATATGCGCCTACCGCGACATGCGCCTCATGCGGCTCAACTGCGACATGATATGCGCCTACCGCGACATGCGCCTCATGCGGCTCAACTGCGACATGATATGCGCCTACCGCGACATGCGCCTCATGCGGCTCAACTGCGACATGCGTCAACAGAGACATCATATGCGCCAACTGCGACATGCGCCAACAGCAACATCATATTCGTCAACTGCGACATGCGTCAACAGAGACATCATATGCGCCAACTGCGACATGCGCCAACAGCGACATCATATTCGTCAACTGCGACATGCGTCAACAGAGACATCATATGCGCCAACTGCGACATGCGCCAACAGCGACATCATATTCGTCAACTGCGACATGCGTCAACAGAGACATCATATGCGCCAACTGCGACATGCACCTTCTGGGACATGCTGTTCATGCTGCAGATGAACATAGGAACGAACCAAAATACTTTTTGCCATAACTTCCACAAAATAAATCGAAATCTAACTTTTCAAAAGCCAAACTTTAGTAGAATTAAATTCTCTACAACATGGAACCACTTAATTTCGAAAACAACAATGTTTGATAGATCAAAACCCTAATTTCATATGAAAACCAAAATAATGAAAACCAAAACTTAAAACTTAGATCTACACCCAACCATCCATGGGAATCAAGAACTTCAAGACCTAAACTTGTAGAGGAAGAGAAGATGAACAACATAAACTAAAAATAAATAGGAATGCATGAAATCCCTCATGGTGTGCAAGATGTACTTGCCTCTCCAAATGGGTTAGGGTTTGGTGGAGGAGTAAATGTGAATGAATGAAGAGAGAGAGTGGAAGAAGAACTTTTATATCAAGGTCAAGTGGATCTCCACCATTCATTCTCTCCACCAAATCCAAGCCATCCATTCCTTTCCATGTTGAACCGACCCGAACCAAGTTGGTTTCTCATGAACCGAAATGAACCAAGGGCCAAAGAAAAGCAGAAAATAAAATACAGAAAAATTAATAAGCGCAAAATTGAAGAATTTAAATACAGAATAAATGCATGATAAATATTGAATAAATACATTCAAGAAGTACACGTATAAAATACTTTATTCTGGGAACGGGAAGTGACACAGGTAGATCCTTTGCTGCTGCTCCGGTATCTGGCCATACAAAACCAGCTGGGTCAGACCCCAGAAAGAGCAAGTGCCACAAAGGGGGCCACAAAATGAGAACAAAAGCCAGCAAATTAGCACAATAATATAATTACATAATAAAAGACAGTAATTTAAGAAAAACATGAAGGGTAATATAAAAGACAATCTTGTATAGGATCACTAAAAGACAGGACATATGGAAAAGCATGACAAGATGATATACGATGAGATAACCATGGGACTATTCAGAGGGCCAGGTTACAACCCGTAAACAAAACAAGGACCGGGGTTGTAACCCTTCGTCTGAACGAAACTTGGTTTCCCACCATTTATCGGCAAGATAAATATAAGAAATCAGGTCAAGTAACAATCTGGAGTGACAATCATTATAGTGACAATCTTTCAATCATTCTGGTACAATCTTATAATTAATCATTTCTAGACAATACTATACTGTACTAGACTCCATCCAGGCAATCACGGCCAATCATTGCCTACGACTTTCTACATTAACTAACTAGGGTTATCACAAACCTAATTACTAACAAGATGCAATGAGATGTTCCTCCAGCCACAAGCCCTGCAGCTAATCCAGGTTATCCAGGCGATTTGGATTCATTAAGCAGTTATCAATAATTATGTGCCCCACACGACGGTGAGCTGGAAATGTGCCCTACTCGACGGCAGGCTACAAGTCCAAAAAATTACGGCCGGGATAACGGGATTGCCTGTAACTGGAGAAATCTCTCATGACTACTGAATTATTCTAGTTATTAGCCTCAATCCATTTTAGTAGGTACTCCTGACCGTGGTACTCAGGAGTCCCATCCTAGACATGATGCAAGACTGGACAAGTGGATTTAACAAGCAAGCAAGAAAGAACCACCCACGGTGTCAAGGCAGGTCAAGTTAAGTTATCAAGTCAAGTCAAGTCAAGTCAGGAGTATGCCGCCACGGGCCACTATCAAGTCAGGTTGGTCATGTCAGGAGTGCACCACTACGGGTCACTGTCGTGTTAGGCAAGTTCCTTGTCAAACCCAGCCATGTACAATAGTCATTCCAAGTATATAAGTAAAAATCAAGTTCATGACAAAAGGCGTAAGGATATAAAATGGGCATGAAATACCTAATAAAATACCAATATATATAGGGCTTTAGAAGAGCCAAGCTAAAAGAAAATAAAACCAAGTTTCCATGATTGGACATATTGCGCAAGGGGTCATGGGGTTGGATTGCGCAAGAGTCAAGTGCGCAGGGGCCAACCGCGCAGGGTGAGCTGCGCAGGGTACCAACTGCGCCAGAGATGGATGGCGCAGCAGATGGATTGCGCGGGATCAGGTTGCGCAGGGATGGATGGCGCATGGATGGATTACGCAGAGGGTGGACTGCGCAGGAGTCAGATTGCGCAGGGGCCCAACTGCGTAGGGGCGGATTGCGCAATGGTCAAGTGCGCAGGGGTTACTTTGCGCATGGCTGGATTGCGCATGGCTAGCTTGCGCCAGCGCAATCCAGCGCAGCGCAAAGCACTGGCTGAGCCTGCGCGCAATCGGCCATGCGCTAAAGAGCACGGGCCGGGGTGCGCAAACGGTCAGGTGCTAAAGAGCACTGGCCGAGAGCCTTCACCAAGGCTGGGATGAACTCTTCAAGAACACCAAAAACTTCAAATCTTCGTAACTTTGTCAAATCAAAACCAAATCTAGATTTTCAAATCTCTAACTTGAGTAAAATTGAATTCTCTTCCACATGGAAGCATCAAAACAAACTAAAATCCAAGTTAAATAGATCAAAATCATGCAAATCCGAAAATAGTAAAAACTTAGATCTAGAATAATGGAAACTCCAAATCACAAAATGTCAAGTTCTAATGTTGTTCACCATGGCCTAATCTAGCTAATGGACAAATAAAAAGTGGTTCTCATGTAGTGGCAAGGTGCACTCGCCTATGGGTGTTGGTGAGTTGTGTAGAGGAAGGAAGAAGAAGGAGATGGAGAAGTAAATGAAAAATAAAGAGGAGAGAGAAAAGTAGGTGGAGATTTATGATGGTGGGTTGTGGTGGAATGGAAGTGGAGAATAGGATAAGGTGTTCCAACACATAAACCAAACCAATAAAACCGAGCCCAAACCAATTAAACCGAACCATGACAAAATCCAAAATACGAGAAATGCCAAAATTCTACGAGTTGAGAAAAATAAAAATACATGCCAAAATCCAGATACGAGTATAAATACGAAATACGGGAAATACAAAAAATGAGGGTGACAGTATCAGAAGACCTAAATATGAAATACTGCGTGTTAAATTAGGTTTAAACAAGTTTAGGAATGATTTACAATGAATGATATGCAATCTAGGTCAAACTAGGTCTCACTGAGTCACACTAAGTCCTGTCAAGTCAATCTAGGTCAAATCAAGTTATATCAACTCAATCTAAGCCTAACCAAGTCAATCCTAGGTCATACCAGTCATCACGGGTCAAAACAAGTCGAAGAAAGTCAAACAGGGTCAAGAGTTGGCCTACAGTTGACTTTTGGTCAACTGGTCAACCCTGATCAACTCTGGTCAACTCTAGGTCAACTCTGGTCAACCCTAGGTCAATGGTGACTAATAGTTGACTTTTGGTCAACTACATAAATCTAATAGAAATTGGGACTAATTTGGGTAAAGTGTTGACCCATAGTTGACTTTTGGTCTAAAAAGTCAACCGTGGTCAACCGGGGTCAAGACTAGGTCTAGGCGACTATTTCTAACTATTACCAACCTCTACAACCCATATCCAAGTCCACCTTGGACTTCGGAACTCATATCTTGGCCGTAGGCCAATATCCTATTTTACCCTTAAAAAGGGTAAAATTCTAGCTTAGGCAACTATCAAGTTAGCCTACCTGTGCTTGGTATTTTGACCCGAGCTCCCTAGGATAGTAAGGTACTAGCCTATACATACATTACCTACCAAGATACCTAAGTAAAGTGGACATCTAGTCCATCTTACGGTCCGAATCGCCCGTTTACCCGTTATCTTGAACATTTCAAGATACGGGATGGTGCGGTGCGATACCGTCTCCCCAAGCCCACACGCAACCCCGATTCCAACTTCGAAGCCTACCCACAAAATCTAAATCACATTACCTAAGTCCCCTCCAAGTTTCAACGCGTTCCGAATCACGGGACTCAATTTCACCCCTTAAACCAAAATCCTAACTTAACCTTTTACCCTCTCATTCACTCATTCAACTCTCACTTTTCACACCCTCTTAGGACCAACTTAGGGGGCTATTCTAGTGGGTTTATTAGGGTTATATAGAGCTAATAATAGGGTATATACATGTATATATATAGGTATATAGTGGGGTATATACGGGGTCAAAATAGGGTGGTTTGGGAGGTTAAATGGGTGCTAAAAGGGGGGGTGGCTGCTGCTGAAATTGCAGCTTGCTGCTGCTGCTACTACTGCTGTTTTGCTGCTGTTATGGGGGGGAAAAACAGCCCCCTAGCCCCCCCCTTGGTGCCTTGGTTGCTCCCCCCTTTCTCCCCTCTTCTCCTCTCAAAATTCCCTCCAAAACTCTCTCAATTCCTCTCTAAAATCTCTATTCTTCTTCCATAATTCTCCCTCTCTAACACTCTAATATATATCACTCACACACACACAACTAATTCTCATTCTCCCCTCTCTATATACAATTACACTCACACTAATATATACACATGATCACACACACACACACACACACACACACACACACACACACACACACACACACACACACATATATATATATATATATATATATATATATATATATATATATATATATATATATATATATATATATATATATATATATATATATTAACACACACAATTATATATATACCTATATATATTAACCCACACATGGACACACTCTCACCCAAACATGGACACACTCTCATGACACAACTATCACTCTCCTCTACACACACACACAATACATAAATAAATACACACACACAAATACACTTGTATATATATATATATATATATATATATATATATATATATATATATATATATATATATATATATATATATATATACCACTCTAAAAAGAATAAAACCATGATAAATCCTTAAACTAGAATTTAAGGAAACCTACAAAAATCTAGGGTCAACATGTAGAGAATGGTTCCCTCTCTAATTTATGTGAAGGAATAAATGCAAAAGGAGAAATTAAGAGGGTTTAATTAACATACCTAATTGTAGATTTGGAGGAAGAAGAAGGAGTTGGAAGAAAAGAAATGAAGAGAGAAGAAGAAGACTTAGTGAAGAAGAAAGAAGAGGTGGAGGGGGACTATATGACCAGCCATGGTGCCAAAGGGGTAGGGGCACTTGTAATTACAAGTTTGCCCCTCCCTAAGCCTAATGCAAAATAAATTCAAAAATGGGTTTCGGAAGTTGCTAAAAATAAATAAAAATTATAATTAAACTTAATTACTCATGGGGGACTAGTCCAAACTCCTAAACCTAAAAGTTTAGTGTGGTGGGCCATGGTTAAATAACAGGCTAATTGCGACTCAAGTCGAAATTCACCGGGGTCCCGAATTAACTCGGAATGCGATAAAATTCGAACCCGACTCCTAATATATTTAAATAATAATATTCATGAAATAAAATTCCCAAAAAATATTATAAAATGGAAAATTACCATTTTACCCCTAACTGGGAGAAGTGAGGGTGACAAGTCTATCCACCTTAAAAAAATTTCGTCCTCGAAATTAAAACAAAGCAATCACAGAAAAACACATGCAGAAAACAATCCCTCTCGAATACCTCCAAAAATTTCAGAAAAATAAAAATCTCTTAAGACACAACAACACTTGCAAATAAAAACTGTTACGTGTCCGACACGGACACGAAACCATCACAAAATCTCACATATCAAAAGCTAAATCAACAATCACCAATGCAAAATATCAAAATAAATCAAAGAGGTCCAATGACCAAAATACCCTTGGGCCAGAAATGATACTGAAAATATCCTAATCACATGGTTAGGCTCTAGGTCAAACAGTCTCTAAGGTTTCACTAGCAAATCATTAAAATCACAAATCATGGCTTAAAATTTAAAATGATTTAAAATCTCAAAAATCAAAGCATGAATTAAATGACTAAAATTATAAAATTAAAAATTACTCCTAAATAGAAACTGGGTGCTATAAGTCTATCCACCCAAAAAAAAATCATCCTCAAAATTTTAAAACAAGTAAACACAAAAAATCATGCAATCGATAATCGTATGCGTCTGTCCAATCATCATGATACTCAGAATCTCCGTCATGCTAGTGAGCAAGGCTACGATAATCACAGAGTCCTTGACTAAGGTACGTACCTCTAGAATTATGGTATTTAAAATTTTTGTATTGCCGCTAGCTTGGCAGCGAAAACCTTAAATTCCCACACCCGAGAAATACGTCCATAGTCCGACTATATGTCCTCACTCTGCCTGCTAGCATGACCCTAGAGAATTCTAAAATCTCATAATCGAGGCGACCTAGCCCATACGACTTATCTCAGAAGAATATTACATTACAAGGACAAAATTTCATCCAACAATCAAGGACAGATAGAATGGAAGTTCAAGACAGTTTATAAGGAAGCAAATGCGAAAATGAGATCGAAAGATTGGAACCTGCTATCTGCTCTGCTACTGTCTGAGTGGGCTCAATTGTCATGGCGAAAGCTCGCCCCTGGTGGCCTCCTCTAGCCTGCCACACTCTGTTCTGGCCTACCTGTCTGGCTGTACGGGCTGCACAGTTCTTCATCTAGTGGTCTGGAGCTCCACAAAATAAACAAACTCCCAGCTTCATCCTACAAACATTTCGGGTGTGCCCTATCTTCTTGCAAAAAGTACACTGGACGGCCTGCCTCTTGCCCTGACCCTGCTGCTGGTCGTCACGTGCTGGTGCCTGATGTACTCTGTCCTGGTCTCTTCGGATTCCACTAGCGTGGCAATCCTTCAGCTGGTGATCGGGCGCCCCACAGTATAGGCAGAGGCCCAACCTCTTCCTACAAGCCTCTCTAGTGTGCCCTGGCCTCCTACAAAAAGTGCACCGAGTAGCCTGCCTCTGGCCTGGTCCCTGGTGCTGAACTGGGGTATCCTGAACTGTACTCGGTACAACCCTCTCAAGTGCTGCCATCGCCAGCTGATGGGAGTTCTCCATGCTCCGTCGCAACAGATCTGCCTGCGTGCTCTGAGTCTGCAATATTCGCTGCAGAAGGGCCATCATCCCCTGAGTATCTGTCGGTAGCGGAGGCGGCGGTGGAAGAATATCAGGAACGATCATGGACAGTCCCGTTGCTGGAGGTGGAAGACCTCCTGGAACCGTCGCTGCTGCTCCTGCCTGAAGGGCAGGGACTGAGGTGGCAGCTCTCTCAACTGTAGCTCCCGCAGCCAGAGGTGGAAGACCTTCCGGATCTGACCTCTCTGGGGCACTAGGCCCTGCTGCCCGAGAACGAGTCACTGTCATCCTGAAGACGAATTGAACCCAAGAGATCAATATGGCACAAGATAAGATATTATCAAAGGAGGATAGTTAATTTAATACAAGGGGAGTAATCATGATAATCAAAAGATCGAAAGTTTTCTTAGGTGTGATTGAGAAACTCCTATCATATCCTAGGTCCTACGTCCTAATCGCAGGCTCGTAATTAGTACTCTAAGTCGAGCACCATTACGAGATCGCACTAATTGCGACACGAGACCTGTATGGGCCACCACAAAAACGTGTCACGACCCGCACCCTGATTAGGGGCACGAGAAGTGGGTACGTCCAGCCTACGCCGCAGCATCGGCGGTAGAATGCTATCTAGGTCATCTAGAATACTACAACTAAACAGATAAAGGTACCTGTACAGTATATACACTCCGAATGGAGGTGATATAGCAATACAGTCTCAATCACAAATGTAAAACTAAGGTAGATAGCATGGAAAGGAAATATGATAGATGAAGCAAGAAATAAGTTCGAGATCCACACAAGTCCAAAATTAAACGTAACATCACAGAATAATATAATACTACATTCTAAAATCCAAAGCTGGATCGCAGTCCAGTCAAGCCTAACAAGTGCTAACTACTCAGGGAGTATAAAATATAGTGGCCAATCTATCAGGCCACTGCCCTGGCCTGAGTCTCCATCTGTCTCAGAAACATCTGTAAAATTTGTCAACGGTATCCTGTCAGGAAAATGAGCAAGTACAAACACCAACAGCAGTTCCATGTGAATTGACAAATACTATAAGAGACAGTATAATGAAATACAAGACAAAGATATAGACGACTTGGGAACCATTCGAAAGCCGAGTTACAACCCTTAAACCAAACAAGGACCGGGGTTGTAACCCTTCTTTCAAACAGGACTTAGTCTCAAATCATAGTACAGTATAAGGCAGGTAGAGCATGTGAGTAAATGAAATCATAGCATGGTGAGAAGTACAGAAAGTAAAACTGAACTGAAATATAAGATACGACAATAAATGTAAAATGTGATTTGAATTATTAGAGCGATATGTGATCGACTAGGGAGTCAGGATAGGGTTATCCACTTGGCCCGACAATCACAGGAAAATCTCTAGAAAAGGTCATGCCGGCCAACCTGGATAACCCGGCAAGGGGTGTCTGCTACACCCTACGTGAGGTGAGGGTGGCGCTAGCAAAATAAGGACATGGGGCTTTGATCACATAACCCCTAATAATTCTCCCATCCCCGAATAGTATACGGATCCGGACATAGCACGTCATGACGCGGGATTCCCTAAGAGGGGAGCAAGTCCTCTTCAGGAATCGGCGTCAATACAAGTACAAGAATCAAGACCAAGCAAGTACCAGTATCCCAAGAAATCCAGGAATGACATCTCATGACAGGAATCCGACAATACTAGTCCGTGAACTATCGTGTCCAGAATCAAGTAAGACACTACAACTAAATCGGATATAGTAGATATCAAGACAATGAAAACTATCAGTGAATGTACTCGCCTGCTGTCCTGAGCTGTAGGATATATCAATTCTCAGAGCGGTATCAGAAGACCTAAATATGAAATACTGCGTGTTAATTTAGGTTTAAACAAGTTTAGGAATGATTTACAATGAATGATATGCAATCTAGGTCAAACTAGGTCTCACTGAGTCACACTAAGTCCTGTCAAGTCAATCTAGGTCAAATCAAGTTATATCAACTCAATCTAAGCCTAACCAAGTCAATCCTAGGTCATACCAGTCATCACGGGTCAAAACAAGTCGAAGAAAGTCAAACGGGGTCAAGAGTTGGCCTACAGTTGACTTTTGGTCAACTGGTCAACCCTGGTCAACTCTGGTCAACTCTAGGTCAACTCTGGTCAACCCTAGGTCAATGGTGACTAATAGTTGACTTTTGGTCAACTACACAAATTTAATAGAAATTGGGACTAATTTGGGTAAAGTGTTGACCCATAGTTGACTTTTGGTCTAAAAAGTCAACCGTGGTCAACCGGGGTCAAGACTAGGTCTAGGCGACTATTTCTAACTATTACCAACCTCTACAACCCATATCCAAGTCCACCTTGGACTTCGAAACTCATATCTTGGCCGTAGGCCAATATCCTATTTTACCCTTAAAAAGGGTAAAATTCTAGCTTAGGCAACTATCAAGTTAGCCTACCTGCGCTTGGTATTTTGACCCGAGCTCCCTAGGGTAGTAAGGTACTAGCCTATACATACATTACCTACCAAGATACCTAAGTAAAGTGGACATCTAGTCCATCTTACGGTCCGAATCGCCCGTTTACCCGTTATCTTGAACATTTCAAGATACGGGATGGTGCGGTGCGATACCGTCTCCCCAAGCCCACACGCAACCCCAATTCCAACTCCGAAGCCTACCCACAAAATCTAAATCACATTACCTAAGTCCCCTCCAAGTTTCAACGCGTTCCGAATCACGGAACTCAATTTCACCCCTTAAACCAAAATCCTAACTTAACCTTTTACCCTCTCATTCACTCATTCAACTCTCACTTTTCACACCCTCTTAGGACCAACTTAGGGGGCTATTCTAGTGGGTTTATTAGGGTTATATAGAGCTAATAATAGGGTATATATATGTATATATATATAGGTATATAGTGGGTTATATACGGGGTCAAAATAGGGTGGTTTGGGAGGTTAAATGGGTGCTAAAAGGGGGGGGGGGGTGGCTGCTGCTGAAATTGCAGCTTGCTGCTGCTGCTACTACTGCTGTTTTGCTGCTGTTATGGGGGGGGGGGGGGGGGGGAAACAGCCCCCTAGGCCCCCCCTTGGTGCCTTGGTTGCTCCCCCCTTTCTTCCCTCTTCTCCTCTCAAAATTCCCTCCAAAACTCTCTCAATTCCTCTCTAAAATCTCTATTCTTCTTCCATAATTCTCCCTCTCTAACACTCTAATATATATCACTCACACACACACAATAATTCTCATTCTCCCCTCTCTATATACAATTACACTCACACTAATATATACACATGATCACACACACACATATATAAATATATATATATATATATATATATATATATATATATATATATATATATATATATATATATATATATATTAACACACACAATTATATATATACCTATATATATTAACCCACACATGGACACACTCTCACCCACACATGGACACACTCTCATGACACAACTATCACTCTCCTCTACACACACACACAATACATAAATAAATACACACACACAAATACACATGTATATATATATATATATGTGTATATATATATATATATATATATATATATATATATATATATATATATATATATATATATATACCACTCTAAAAAGAATAAAACCATGATAAATCCTTAAACTATAATTTAAGGAAACCTACAAAAATCTAGGGTCAACATGTAGAGAATGGTTTCCTCTCTAATTTATGTGAAGAAATAAATGCAAAAGGAGGAATTAAGAGGGTTTAATTAACATACCTAATTGTAGATTTGGAGGAAGAAGGAGGAGTTGGAAGAAAAGAAATGAAGAGAGAAGAAGAAGACTTAGTGAAGAAGAAAGAAGAGGTGGAGGGGGACTATATGACCAGCCATGGTGCCAAAGGGGTAGGGGCACTTGTAATTACAAGTTTGCCCCTCCCTAAGCCTAATGCAAAATAAATTCAAAAATGGGTTTCGGAAGTTGCTAAAAATAAATAAAAATCATAATTAAACTTAATTACTCATGGGGGACTAGTCCAAACTCCTAAACCTAAAAGTTTAGTGTGGTGGGCCATGGTTAAATAACAGGCTAATTGCGATTCAAGTCGAAATTCACCGGGGTCCCGAATTAACTCGGAATGCGATGAAATTCGAACCCGACTCCTAATATATTTAAATAATAATATTCATGAAATAAAATTCCCAAAAAATATTATAAAATGGAAAATTACCATTTTACCCCTAACTGGAAAAAGTGAGGGTGACAAGTAGGGAAAAAAGTGGTGGGGTCAGGTGGAGCCATGTAGCAGGGGTGAGAGGGAAGGTGGGATCCGGTGGAACCTATGTGTAAGGGATGAGAGAGAAAGGTTGTAAGAAAGTTGTAAGAAATTGGTTGTAGACTTAACATTTTTTCTATTTTTTGCGATGTCCCGCGTAACGCATGAGACTTTGTGCACACTGTGTTACATGTCTTTTGGGCTCACAGCTCTCAATTTTCACACACACACACACACACACACACCTCTCCTACGGTTCGATCTCGAGGTTGTCCGCCTAGCAAGGGAGGTTATATCTCTCATTGCTGACCACAAGGGCCACCTGAGTTTGGTAATTTTCTATCATTCAAATTTCAAATATGTTCTTGCATTAACATTATTGGTACTTCTAAAATATCATCATGCACTCATCCCTCTATGCATGTACACATTAATGTTATATTTAATGTTGTAGTATATTTGGAATTTGAATGATAAAAAATTAAATATGAATTCATTATAATATTTTAGGAGTTTCAATAACAATATCCTATTAAATAATGTTACCCATTGCTTCAATATTGTATTATTTAACTAATTAGTCGTGTTCTAGTTATGATATATTTGTTAAGAAATATTTTAGCAAATGTTCTCATTTAAAATATAAAAAACTATTGTCTTTACTATTTTAAAAAACTAAGAGATACTTTTCTTCTGCACAAAAAGTCAAAAAAAAATTAGTTGAAATCGTAGAGGTATATTTTAGTTTTTTTTACTGATCCGTACAAAAAATGGATGTATTTTTTTAAACTTTTAAAAATAGTAGAAATATATACCAGTTTCTGTATTTTTAACTAGAACGTTTGCTAAAATATCCCAATAAGTTGACTTGCAAAGTCGTCTCACTTTTTTTTTTAAAGATGTCTGGTGTTACACATTGTCTCCGACTTCAATCATATTTTATAAATAGAAAAAAATAATACACTTCTATGACTCGATTTACTGATATTCTGTTACTCGGTCAGAATCTTATGTAAACACAAAGATCCCACTCATAACAAATTAGAGGAATGTTTACAAGTTTTCTTGCACCATTTTCCCGTTGTTATTTGGTTGACCACGAGTGCATGGTTTATTATTCACATGTTTCACATCTATTATATGGTTGGACGTACTTTCATGTTTAAACATTGACTGGTGACTCCTATACATACAAATCCATATGACCACTAGTCAATGTCTGAACAGAAGTATATATGGTCATGGGACCAAAATTGATAGTTTGAAAAAAGAAGAAGATTAAAGGTGTCTTGTATCTGTCATGTTCCAGATACATGAGGTTGGACTTAGGACACATGGTATTGATCAGCTACACATCACGTGGACACCAGTCAAACTTTATATGTGTCACTTGTACTCTACCCATATTAGTAATTCGAAAAACGGAAAAAAAAAATCCAGACCGGCAAAAGTACGAGTATAAATCGACACAATATAAGTAAAAATAGGTTAAAAAATTTGGTCAAGTATTCGTCAAACGAAAATATTGAGATTAGAAGCTTCACATACTTAAACAGATGGTCAAATTAATTTGGTTAATTAAACAGGTTGTCACCATTTTTTTTTTCAAAGTTGTCAATAATTTATACGAAAGACGTTTAAAATTTCACATGTTTAAAATTTGCATACTAATTTAAAATTTTCAAAGTACGTAAGTATTATAATATGTTACTGAAAGAAAGATATGAAAAAATTCACATAAATTACAAGTTTTATTTGGATAATTGCTAACAAGGTACTCTACTATGGGTATATACTAGCAAACATGATCCTAGTGTCAACCAATATCTATATTCCAATCAACAATAAGTATAATGCAAAAGATATGCATAATAAGATATGTCTCCAGTCTTATAATAATACAATATGTCTAGTCTTATAATACATGGCTTAAGCCCAAATACAAAATGAATGAACAAAATACAAGTTTGATAGTAAAAGTGAGTGGCACACCAGCCAATAAGAATAGGATCTAAATAACATAAATAAAGGTAGAATATATAAGAGCACCCACAGAATCATACTAGGGACGCGCATTCGATTTTTTCGGTTTCAACCTTATCGAAATAGTTAAAATTGAATAAACCAAAATTCTAAAAATTTAAAACCAAAATCGAACCAAAATTAGCCAAAATCGAACCAAACTGAATAATTCAATTTATTCGGTTAGACTATTTCTATTGTATAATTGATAGAGTCCAAAGCTGAAATCGAGATTAGAAGATATTAAAAAAATTATACACATATTTGTTATATATGTGTCCAAAGTTATGCTAGTTGTTAAGTTATCAAATTTGGTTTCAAGACACACAAATAGAATTGTTGCTTTCAAAATATATATTTTTTAATTACAATATATGCATAGATTAATAGTATTTACATAGCCAAAATCAAAATCGAATTAAAAAAATTATTATTTTCAAAATCAAAACAATTTTTTTCAAACCTAACCGAATTTCTTATTCGATTCGGTTTTCGGTCCAAATCAAATAATATTTACTACTAAGTAAGTTTCGATTCGATTTTCGGTTCAAAATCGAATAATACTCCTACTAAATGAGACCCTAAATACTTTGGGAACTGTCATGACATTATCTGACTAGTACTCCTCCTCACACCTAGACATCAAGTCCAAACGATTAGCATTTCTATTGACAGTTCATAAGTGTTGGCACATTTTATTTTGATATATTAACAGCATCTTCGTAGTTTAGTTTTCTATGTCTTCAGATTCATATCTTCTTAGAAGCTCTACTACATAAAGACTATCCTTTCAAGTGCTACCATCCATTGCTTTGAAGACTGAAGCAGATACCGGCGCTCCTTGTATAGATGGCTTCCTACTGCTTAAAGTTTTCGAGTCTGTACAAGGTCTAGGTATATCTGTAAACACTTAAGGTTGGATGACAAACTAAAAGCATAAGTCAAAAATCAATATCTTACAGAGCGGCATACCGACGGTATGCTCCGGCATACCGACGGTATACCGTTTTCATTGTCCACAAAGTTTTTGTGATAAATTGTAGGCATACCGGCGGTATGCTCCGGCATACCGGCGGTATATCGTTTTTATCGTCCACAAACTTACTGTGATAAATTGTCGGCATACCGACGGTATGCTCCGGCATACCGGCGGTATACCATTTTGTGGACCACAAAACGTCGGCATACCAGCGGTATACCGTTTTGTTTGCCTGAAAACGTTCTGTGATAAAACATCGGTATACCGACGGTATGCCGCGGCATACCGACGATATACCGGGTTACAAATATTTGATTTTTGAATTGCTCTGACTAGCATTAATGGCTGCATTTAATGCTCATAACGGATATTAATATGACCGTTACTATTTGACCGTTATACCGATGGTATGCCGCTGCATACCGACGGTATGCCGGTCTGGCTGTATCCAGAGCATTAATTGCCACCAACTCTTGGTTTCTCTATAATGAAGGCCTTCTCTCTCGTGAAGCTTTCACCAACTCTTGCCATAAATTTTCCAAACAACCAAGAGCTCCACCATTAGTACTCTACCAAGCTTTTAAATTGTCATCCTCTCCCAAAGTGCTAGAGTATTTAAGAGTTATAATTTTCGATCTTCACGTGTTAGAAGATCAATAAGTTATCTTCTCATTTGTTTGAAGTTGGCGAGCCTTCGTAAGAAAACTCGTGTGTTGAAGTTGGCGAGTCTTCGGATCCAAACTCGTGTTGAAGTTGGCGAGTTCTTCGGATCCAAACTCGTGTGTACTATTTGATTAAATAGTAGATTTAAGCAGGAGAGAGTTCCGGGACTGGATTACCTCAAGCGAGGATACCATGATACATCTTGTATTTGATCTTCTTACTCTTTACTTTTATTTGTCATATATTACTTCTTGTGCTCTAGTTATTTTTTATTTTCCTATTCATCCCCCCTCTAGGGTTCTACAATTGGTATCCGAGCTTTGTTCTCTTGATTTGAATTTACATCCTTTGAGTGATCCATGGCCACTAACCCTAGTATCAACACCTTCCACAATGAAGGACACTCCACAAATAGGCCTCCCCTATTTGATGGAACCAACTATAACTACTGGAAGATTAGTTAAAGATTATGGTGGCCTAGGGGTTCGACAAGCAGCCCAAGTCAACAAAGCGTTGTTGTCCAAGCTAGGATGGAAGATTATTATGAATGACTCAGCTCTTTGGGCTCAAGTTCTCCGGAGTAAGTATCTCAGGAATAATTCTACCTTTTTTAGAATCTAAAACACAAGGATGTAGCTTTATTTGGTCTGCGATTCAAAGTTGTTCTGATCTCCTACAAAGGGGATGAAGTAGAAACTAGGGAACGGAGAGATCATTCAGAGCATTTATCTGAAGTCCATAGATTTTGATTTATGGGATTGTGTGATAAATGGTCTTCCTACTCCTTTCAGAGTTATTGAGGATATTGCTTCTGACACCCTTAGGGACACACTTACTGAAAATACTAAGAAGCTTGCTAGTCGAGATGCCAAGGCTATGAACGCTCTTTATTGTTCTCTCGACAGTAGTGAATTCAATAGAATATCTACTTGCAAGACTTCCAATGAGATTTGGAAGTTACTTGAAGTCACACACGAGGGTACTTCACAAGTGAAGGAATCCAAGATTAGTAGACTCACGCAAGAATATGAGTCCTTTAAGATGAAGCATGATGAATCTATTACTTGCATGTTTACTCGTTTTGGTGATATTATTAATCCTCTCTCTTCTCTTGGTAAGGAATATCCTGCTCATAAAAAGATCAGAAAAATTCTTAGAGGATTGACAAAAGTTTGGAGTCCTAAAGCTACCACAATCATTGAGGAGAACGACCTGACAGTCATGAACCTTGAGACCCTCATGGGTAAGCTAATGACTCATGAACTCGATATGAAGGATCAAGAGGAATCCTCCATACAAGAGAAGGAGAATGAGAAGACCAAAGAGAAGGAGAAGTCTCTTGCTCTCAAAGTTACAAAGTCCTACTCCAAGGATAGCTCTGACGACAATGAGTCGGACGACGATGAAGAAATAGCTCTCACAGCTAAGCACTTCCGGAAGTTCCTCAAATTTAACAAAGCCAACCGCTTCAGACGGGACAATAAGGAAGATCCGGCGTGTTTGTCACGACCCGCACCCGCTTTTCGGACGCGAGCTCATGAGCAAGCCAGCTACGTATCGAGCGGACTCCAGCCCGACTCGAGTACGTATAAGCTGTCAAGGTCAAGGGTATCATGTCTAATCTAAACTATATCTCAATCCACATGTATCATATAAAACATGAATGAACAAGTATGGGTCATGGTCTGCAGCCCATTAGCATATTGTCCGATTAGACTCTAAGAATGATATGAGTCTATAAAATAAGCAGGAAATGTCATGGTACTGAATATAAAGCACGAGAAGATAATAAATACAATAATGATACCTGAACCCCGCAAACGTATCATCACATCTGCCATCCAGAACTACTAGCTAACTCCATGCAATCGCTAAACCTGAAGAGATCATCAGGTCCTCAGAGGACTAGCAAGATACATAATATACAAGCCAACATGTAACAGTAAAAAGAAGCAAGAAACAATCAAGGATATCCACGAGACAAAATGAACCAAGACACGAGATCTAAACGCAAGGTTCCTAAGACACTGGCATGCCATACTAGAAGTGGCTGTCTATAAACTGCAGTCAAGGCAAGTACTCACAATCTATAGCATCTCAATCGCTGTCAAGGCAAGTACACACAACCAAGACGGTAGCCAACCCTAGTACAAAATCCTATAGACCATAGTCAAGGTAAGTACTCATAATCTATAGAATGTCAAAGTCAAGTCCCACTCAAGTCATGTCAAGTCAAGTTATAATCAAGTCGAGGAAATCGTGGTGTAGGACTAGACGACTCTATCAAGGAATACAATGAGACTAACACAGTGTAACAAGTAGAACTATCATAACAGAAAAGAAACAGAAAACTAGAAACATGTAAAGTAAAACAGGACGAGTGTACAAGACATGGAATAAAGCAATCACGCATGTAAGGAAAAGAACCACAGCGAGAGGATGAACATGCATATAAATAATACTGTACAAGTTGGCAAGGTATACTTGCCTGGGGTTGCACGAAGAACCAACAATGTATTGCCAATCACAAGTCAGAAAGTCCAAGTCATCACAAGTGTCTCCGAAAGCTAAAATAAACGTTACCAACATTCTCAGAATAGTCAAATTAGCTAGGATTGCCTGTCCTTAAGTCCAATTCTGGATACAGGGACAACGGTAATTTCGGGCAAAAACGATGTCCGCCGTTGGACCCGTTTTGTACCGAAAAGCGTGCCAGAGTCAACGGTCTCTAAAGTCGTCAAACTACATGTCTACGAATTCGATTTTCCGATACGAATCCAACCGTATGTCCAGAGTTGGATTCCGGCGGGCCGTGCACAAAATCGCCCGTTAAGTGGAACCGTGGGGCCCGCAAAACGGTGATTTTGTCAACGGTCTCAGAATTGGACCAAACTTGGCATACAGGACCAGAAAAATGATACGGCCCTGCTGGCATAAGTTTCGTCTCGATCCGAGGTGCACACACAAAGTTATGACCGAATTTACATCGCACGGATACGGGACAATTCCGATGGATACGCGTTCGATACGACGCGCACACACATCCAAATCAAGTTCCGTCAGTTCCCACACGTCCACTTTTACTGCCCGCTCCTGTCGGAGTCAGCGGTACGCGACGAGGTGGGCCGGTTTGACGGGACGCACCCGTATCGGGAAAATACTATTATTTTGAAAACCAGATTTTTCTTAATTTTGGAAGTTAAATAATTTTGTGTACGTGTAAGATTATCGAAAAGTACCAGAAGGGTCTTCGTGCCCCTATATGTTGTCTACAAGACCCTTCTTGTGAATTTTGAAAACTGTGCGTGAGGTGACGGGAACCAACGTGTCAATATGGATTGCAAATATAATTTACTCATTATAATATAAATTCAAATTGGTTGATCTTATATAACTAACATATACCTACGGTGACTTATTTATACTCTATAATATAAAGTTAAAAATAGTTAGTTTGTAATCTGTGAAAATATCTATGGACTAAAGTGTAATATCTAAAAATAGAGGGGATGTATTAACATTGTTACCTTTAGTTAAAGAACTGTTCTTCTCTGCTGCTTTGGATGACTTTGTTGCTTTGAATGCCAACAACATCAACAGGAGGCCAACATGTGGCTCATGGGATTGATGAATTGTTTGTTCTTCGTTTCTTCTCTTCGTTGCAGGCGAGGTATTTCTAAGTTCTACTGTGGCAAGTCTAAATCCTTCACAATTCTGGCTGATGCTCAATGCTCTTCCTCTTCAAGGGACCTTGCCAAGTCACAGAATTCCTACACTCGAAAACGGAAGAGTCTTCCTACCTTCGGCAGTACTCTCTGGAATAAGACTTGCTCGAACTCGCTGAGATATGATGAAGATTCTGCGGTCTCCAAGAGACCTGCCAATCCCAGTCGGACTTTAGTAGGCCATTGTCACCCTGAGAGCAGCAGTTCTGGAAGCAACAGCAACAGCAATGGAAGCGGCGAAGAGGATCATCATGACCACGGCTATTCTAGGCAACTGCCTTCCCTTCATCCACACGGAAAACTTACTGCCCAGGAATGTTCTTCGCCAATGGAAGGCGACCTTCTTTTAAGACGAGGTCCTTCTCGTTAACTGATATGGAAGGTGTGTCATGCTCATCGTCGATTGCATCTGGGGTTAAGCAGAAGATGTTCCACTAGTGAACTCGTTTGCTTGATGGACATTCGTGGGCGACATGGTCGAAGCTTCCATTGGTCGACCGGAACTCGAGCAGGCGGTTATCGGCACTGTAGATCGACGACACTATCACGGAGGTCAGAAGTCGTGGGTCTCGGGAAGCCACGTGGCAGGGAGCAAGAGCTCGAGCAAATGTTCAATCTGCCGACGACAGATGGGCGCAGCATGGTGGTCGTCGGCAAGCCGGACGGTCGCGGGGTCACGTGGCAAGCTCCTCACAGGCTGCTCTTACGCACACAGGCGCCGAGAGGCCGAGGGCACTCGGAAGAACGTCAGTAGGCGAGGTGAGAGGTTGGCCAGACTCCTAAAGTGGAGGGCATCGACATCTCTGGTATCAGAGATGAAGTGGTCATGGACCCTGACATGCTCGGCACACGCGAGGACGAGCACACATATCTCTCACACATGGTGGGCGATGCCAGGAACGCACGTGGATGTCGTAGAAGCGCTCGGAGTCAAGTAGAGGACGATCGGGGTAGGGTGAAGATGGTGGCTTGGATTGGTTGTAGGCGTATTTATGTGGAGAACATGAGGGAAGGCTTCCGCGGCTAGGGTTTAAGTTGAATCCTCTTTTTCTCCTCTCTTCGAGAGTATATATATAGCTGATGCTGTAAAGGAAAGAGAGGGTCGGGTTCTCCTGTAGATTGAAGTTGGGTCGGGTGGTAATTACAAGTCCTCGTCATAAGCTACACTATATAGCCATTTATAAAGAATATAAACATGACAGTAAAATTAATTGAACAGTATCATCAAATAATAAAAAATAGTTCACTTTAGTCCAATTTACTGTAACAGTTTAACAGCTTTGACTGCTAGCTAAATTATTGCCGTAACACTTCCTAAAGTTGTTAACCATAAAATACAGATTAATATACTGAAGTGTGTGCATTACCACACAGATAGGTTGAAAGTTGATAAAGTGGATACCTGGTCAAGCTAATATAAATATTTATAAATACCCAAGAGTGGAAGAGGGAATAAAATGAATATGCATCAGATTCCATGAATGGATAAATAATTATATCTTTCCTCCATATTAACCTTCACTTGAGTTTCTAACTTATTCAATCTAAAAGTTATATATATAAAGCTAGAAATCTAGTCACCATTTAGATCAAGTAAATAGTAATATAAAAAATATTTCAAAAAAAGAAATTTCGGAAAGGGGAGCTACAGTGTTATCAATGCAGAAGACCCGGACACATCAAGAGGGACTGTCCGATGATAAGAAAAGACTCAAGCAAGTACGAGAAGCCTAGCAAGGGAAGCTCGTCCTGTAGGAAATTTGCCAACACAAGCATTTGGTGTGAGAGTGACGTAAGCGACTCCGATAACGACAAAGGATGCAAACACAATGCCAACGTTTGTCTCATGGCAACCGATGAGGTACTTGATGATCTCTCCTAAAATACTCTTACTTATGATGACTTGGAGAAAGCTATCCTTGAATTGCATGAAGAGCACAAAGGTGTTAGGAATAAATATAAGAAATCTCTAAAAAAGGTTGATGCTGTTCAACTTGAAGTAGAAAGACTCTCAAGCATCATTATTGATGTAAAGAAAAATTCTTCTGCTTCTGACACGGATGAGATAGAGTCTTTGTGACTCAAGTTTCAAGAATCTCTTGTCACCATCAAGAAAAAAGATGATGAGATTCAATCCATGAGAAGAGCTTATGAATTTGTTATGCATAAGGTTCAAGATGCTAATAGGAGAGAATATGATACTTCTATTAAGTATAATGATCTTCTTGTACAGAGTAAGAAACTAGATAATAAGAACACTACTCACATGCATACTCCAAGACACCTCCACACTCATCACAATGCTAGGCATACTTCTTACATGAACACTACACACAAATCATTTTCTAACACAAGGAAAGGACCATTTGTTAAGAAAAACACTTCGCATCATGCTTTTTATTATCATCATCATAATACTAATGTTAGAACTCCTCGCACTAGAGATTCACATATACATTATTCTCACACATCTTCTTCTAAATCCTCTATGATTTGCAACTACTGTGGCTTGCTTGGACATACGACCAATTATTGTCATACAAGGAAACTTGTTGATAAGAAAGTTTTTAAGTGGGTTCCTAAGACTAACACTCAAGGAACCATACGATCATGGGTACCAAAATGTTCATCTTCAACTTATGTTGTAGGTGAAGAGTCCTTCTCATGCTAGAAGCAAGTAGATTCTCGATAGCAGTTGTTCACGGCACATGACCGGGGATGCTTCATTATTTACAACGCTATCGATGAATAAGGAAGGACACGTCTCTTTTGGTAACAATCTCAAGGGTCACATTATAGGAAATGGTAATATAGGTTCCCCTCCTTACCCTTGTATTAAGAATGTGTGTCTTGTTACTAATCTTAAACACAATCTTCTTAGTATTAGTCATCTTACCGATAATGGTTATGATATCAAGTTTGTTAAGCTCAAATACTTCATTACCGATAGTTCAAATGGATCTATTGTTTATGAAGACATTAGAGAAAACAATATCTATATTTTATATCTTGTTGAAGACACTAACAATGACAGGTGCTTAGTTGCTAAGAACGATGAGAGTTGGCTTTGGCACATGAGGCTCAGACATGCCAACATGGATACCATCTCTCGTCTTGCTACCAAGACGCTCGTAAGAGGACTCCCAAGTATCCCTTTCAAAAAGGATATGGTGTGTGAAGAATACAAAAAGAGTAAGTTGACAAAGTCATTGTCACGACCCGCACCCGCTTTTCGGATACGAGACGTGTCCAAGCCAGCCTACGCCGCAGAGTCGGCGGTAGAACGCTGTCAAGCCCGCAAGAAATAGATGCTCAAAAATACAACATTTGTTGCTCATTCACAATTCTAAATTTATTACAACATTTACAAGATTTATAATTAAAGAAAACGCAAGATTTATAATTAATGAAGTTGATACAATTGCTTTCTATTTCTAGGTTGTCTTCAACATACCCAAGTCTTCCCCAGTGCTAAGAGTGATAGCGGCTAAACCTAAAAAATGTTGGTTTCCAGTCAGAAATGGAACAAGTACACAAACCGACGACAATGTGAAAACACAATAGAATTAACAAAACATGAAAATAGCATAAGGAATATGAAAGCTAGTAAGAAACTGATGACATAGCACGATAGAGAAGTAAACAAGGAAAAACTAATAAAAGACATCTATCTAGGTGGTGTGAAATATCTGTTTCGACATGTGAACGGCTAGGGGGTAAATCCGACATCTACACGTGCCGTGTGCAGATGCTATTGTTCACGAATAGACATCTTGGGATATTTCTGGGTAGTCCACATGCCTACTAAGATATTTTCCCTCCCGGCTACTCCGTGTGACGAGCGTGTCAACAAGCAGCAAGATATATGTATAGACATGAAATAAAAAGACTATTATGAATCGAAAAGCAATCAGAAAGTGCACTTGCCTGAGGTCCTTAGCTGGAGAAACCAATAACACTATACCACTCAATGAGCCACAATCAGTCAACACATGTAGAAGTCTCCAGATGCTAAAATAAATAGTACCAACGTTCTCAAAATAGTCAAATTAGCTAGAATTGCCTGTCCTTAAGTCCAATTCTGGACACAGGGGCAAAACGGTAATTTCGGGCAAAAACGGTGTCCGCCGTTGGATCCGCTTTGTACCGAAAAGTGTGCCAGAGTCAACGGTCTCTAAAGTCATCAAACTACATGTCTACAGATCCAGTTTTTCGATACGAACCCAACCGTATGTTCAAAGTTGGATTCTGGCGGGCCGTGGACAAAATCGCCCGTTGAGTGGGACCGTGGGGCCTGCAAAACGACGTCGGATTCAACTGTCTCAGAATTGGACCAAACTTGACATACAGGACCAGAAAAATGATACGGTCCTAATGGCGTAAGTTTCGTCTCGATCTGACGAGCGTGCACAAAGTAATTGGAGAATTTGCAAAGTGCACGATACGGGAAATTTTGACGGATACGTATCAAATTCGTCACGCACACGCGACCAATTTAAATTCCGTCAAAGCCCACACGACCATAAAGCCGTTACGCAGCTTTCGATCCTTTCGGTGCACGACCACGTCGTCCGGATTGGCGTGACGCACGTCGTGTGGAGCGATTTTTCAAGTTTTCAAAACAGATTTTTCTTAATTTTTAGGAAGTGATTTCTCTGTGAATAATTAACAAAATTCAAATCTAAAAAGTAGGTTGTGATCTCTTATATATTGTCTTTAATTCTCTTTAAACACAATTTTGAAACTGGTGATGGTTTGGCGGGAAAATCGACGCTAAGTTGGTTATTTGAACTGTTCTTGGCCCTGTTTCGGGACAGGATTTTCGTCGATTTTGGTTCGATTTCTACATCACGCTATTGTACTACAAATCAGTCTACTTGCAGGGATTTAAAGAGGTACAGGTTAGGTTTAGACCTGTTCAAATGGCTCGTGAAACCACTGCACGACGACGGAGATATTTGAACTCGAAGTTGTGCGCGCGGCTGTGATATTGCTGCGTCCAGTCTGCTGTGCGCGCGTCCGCGCGGCTCTGCTCCGGCCTTGCCGCGCCGGCGGCGGCCATGCGGTGGCGTGCGCGTGCGCGCGGGGGAGGCGCCCAGTATTGGCGAGGTCGACGTCAGGTTCGTTTAGGGTTTACTTCTCGTTTTCTCTCGATGTGGATTCACGTATATATACATTTGAGCCATGAGGAATGCGTTCTGTTGGAACCCGAGAGGGAAAGGGTTGGGCCCTGTTAGCTGTGAGTTTGGGCTTTTGGGGTATTAGCAATTTTCTTTTAGTACTATTGAGCCACAAATATATATACATTTATATACATACACTTACATGTATACATACTAATATATTATATATATATACGCGTACACTCATATGCCTATATATTTTTATATACATACACATATACGAATATATATATGTATATACACATACATATACACGAATACTTATATATATATATATATATATATATATATATATATATATATATATATATATATATATATATATATATATATATATATATATATTCATGTATATATATATTCATGTATATATACACATATACGTATATACTTTTATTTATGTATACACACACGTTTATATAACATATTTATATACTCATTCAAATACACACATGTGATATATATATTTCATATATACATTTACACACACACATATATAATGTACACATATATAAACCTTTGATAAAGAATTAAATAATAATAACTAATAATAATAGATAATTTATATATTTAATTACCACAATAATAACAATAATAATAACAATGATAATAATAATCCTAATATAGATAATAATAATAACGAAATCTATTATACCAATAATAGGCATTGCATCCACTTGAAATATGCCTACATGGGTGTATTTGATCTCATTAAATACCTACAAGGCTTTGATTCAGTTCGGGCTCAGCTCGGGCTAAATCGACACAAACGGGTCTCCCACAAGTCAATAAATATAATAATAATAATTAATTAGACTTATTTATAATGGTTATGCTATAACTTGACCTGGTTTTCCTAGTTAGGACGTCCCTATGGCTAGGTCTCCCAGGGTATGGCTAGTACACTAGTCAAGGCACACTACTACCTCTCCTGTGCCACAATTCCTTGTCGTTTTGTACTCCAAAACTCCACCATGACTAAAATCATCTACCGTAACAATTAACTAAATAATTATTTATAAAAATCTAAAAATCACCATTTTAAATCAAATAAATAATAATAAAAAAATATTTTGAAAATTTCCGGGAAGGGAGGCTACAGTCATCCTTCAAATCTATCAACTCCGTGAGTACCTCTAGACCTCTTCAACTTATTCATATGGATCTTTTTGGTCCTAGTAGAGTTGCTAGCCTTGGAGGCAAGCTTTATGCTTTTGTTTTGGTTGATGATTTTTCGAGATTTACTTGGGTTATTTTCTTGCTTGCAAAAGTGATACTCTTTGTAAATTTGTTGCTTTTTGTAAACGTGTTCAAAATGAGAAAGGTTTTTCTATTAACAAGATTAGAAGTGATCATGGAGGAGAATTTGACAATGCCGATTTCAAAAGATTCTGTGAAAAGAATGGCTTTGGACATGATTTTGCTTGTCCACGAACTCCTCAAAAAAATGGTGTTGTGGAGAGAAAGAATAGAACCCTTGGCGATATGGCCCGGGTTATGTTAAACCAATATAAGCTCCCCCAATATTTTTGGGCGGAAGCCGTTAATACGGCATGTCATGTTATAAATAGGGTCTTGATTAGACCTATTTTTAAGAAGACTCCTTATGAGCTTTGGTTTGACAAAATTCTCTCTATTGAATATTTTAAAGTTTTTGGTTGTAATTGTTTTATTTTGAATACCAAGGATAACCTATGCAAGTTTGAAGAAAAAAGCCTATGAAGGAATATTCCTTGGATACTCTACTCATAGTAAAGGTTTTCGTATTTTTAATAAAAGAAGTCTTGTTGTCGAAGAGTCAATCAATGTCTCTTTTAATGAACTTAACTCTTCTACATTCTCTTCTTCCGATGATATTGATGACATCTCATTTGGGTTGGAGAACTCCTCTATTGGAGATCGTCCTTCTTCATCTAACAATGAAGTTGTGACTCCAACAAAAGAGTCTCCTCCTCTCGAGCCTCCTCAAAAGGATCTCCCAAAAGAATGGAGATTTGTCACCAATCATCCTAAGGAACTTATCATTGGAGATTCTTCCTCCAGTGTTAGCACTTGATCCTCAACTCGTGATCTTTGTGCAAATGTGGCTTTTATATCTCAAATAGAGCCTAAAAATATTAATGATGCTTTTCTTGATGAATTTTGGATGATAGCGATGCAAGAAGAGCTAAATCAATTTGAGCGAAACAAGGTTGGGAACTTGTCCCAAAACCTAGCAATCATCCCATTATTGGGACTAAATGGGTGTTTCGAAATAAACTTAATGAAGATGGGTTAGTGACTCGAAACAAAGCCCGATTGGTTGCTCAAGGCTATAACCAAGAGGAAGACATTGACTACGATGAAACCTATGCTCCGGTTGCTCGTCTCGAATCCATTCGTATGCTATGTGCTTTTGCTTGTTTTAATGATTTTAAACTCTTTCAAATGGATGTTAAGAGTGCTTTTCTGAATTGTATTATTAAAGAGGAAGTTTATGTAAAACAACCTCCTGGCTTTGAAGATTTTCAATTTCCTAATCACGTGTTCAAACTCCACAAAGCCCTTTATGGCCTCAAACAAGCTCCCCGTGCTTGGTGTGAGCGCATTAGTTCCTTTCTTGTTTCACACAATTTTTCTAAGGTCAAGGTTGACACCACACTTTTTATCAAATCCCATAATGGCACTCTTTTATTGGTTCAAATTTATGTCGATGACATTATTTTTGGTTCTACTAACAATACACTTTGTGTAAAATTTGCTAAAGTTATGCAGGAATAATTTGAAATGAGTATGATGGGTGAGCTATCATTCTTTTTGGGATTACAAATCAAACAAGGACCCAAAGGGACCTTCATCAATCAAGCAAAATATACAAAGGATCTCCTCAAGCGTTTCAAACTTGACTCATCCAAATCAATGAGGACTCCTATGGCAACAACGACAAAGCTTGACAACGATGAAGATGGCACATCGGTTGACATCCGTAAGTATCGAGGTATGATTGGTAGTTTATTTTATCTAACTGCGAGCCGTCCTGATATCATGTTTAGTGTATATCTTTGTGCACGTTATCAAGCAAATCCAAAGGAATCGTACTTATGTGCCGTAAAGCATATTTTTCGATATCTCAAAGGTACCGTGAACATGGGCCTTTGGTATCCGAAATCTTCATCCTTTGAGCTTCACGGCTTCTCGGATACAGATTTTGTCGGATGCAAGATTGACCGAAAAAGCACTAGCGGCACATGCCAATTCCTTGGGAAATCCTTGGTATCGTGGTTTAGTAAGAAACAAAATTCTGTTGCTCTTTCAACCACTGAGGCCGAATATATTGCGGCCGGTTGCTGTTGTGCACAAATTCTTTGGATGTCACAAACACTTATAGATTATGGCATTTCTCATACTTGCACCCCTATTAAATATGATAACACTAGCTCGATCAATCTCACGAAAAATTCGATTTGTCACTCACGCACGAAGCACATTAAAATTAGACACCATTTTCTTCGTGACCATCAACAAAAGGGGGATATCCGTCTTGAGTTTATTGACACCACTTATCAGCTAGCCGATATTTTCACAAACTACTCCCGGAAGATCGCTTCACTTTTTTTTGCCAAGAATTAGGCATTTTATCTTTCGACTCATAAATCTTCTTGGCCGCAACACCGATAGTATACGACGGTATACCGACGGCATGCCATTTTTGATTTAGAATTAGGTTCTGTGTCAAAAATCGGCATACCGTCGACATACGTCAGCATACCGACGGTATGCCGGTTCGCGGCGGAAAGCTTTTTCAACTCAGAATCTGGGCCCACCTTTCCTTCTTTCCCTCATTAATACCCTTCCCATCCATCACTTCCACATTTATTATTCCTCTCCTCTTCCCCATATCCTAACTTCCCATCACATTAACTTCTCCTCTCTTCATCTTCCCAATTACTCCTCTTTTCTCTCCATTATCCTCATTTCCAACCCACAAACCCCTCCACTTCTCTCTATAACCGTTCCCCCTTCCCCTTCACAACAACTCCTTAAAAACCCTCTTTTCTTCTTCATTCTCTATCCTTCTCTCATCCACACCTCAAACCCTAACTTCCTCCTCCAACTTTCTTCCTTTCCTCCATGGCCAATCCCAAGCGTCCCCGCTCCTCCTCCACCTTCTTCAATCCCCTCACTCCGGTGGCTCTCCCTCATGGATATGATCAGCGGGTCTTCACCTCCTCCTTGGCGGCCGAGACTTGGTTTCAATACTTCGTCCACCATAACGTCTTCAAGGGCCGTACAATCAACTGGAATCTCTTTCCTGGCCATGTCTCTCTTTTCGACGAGGCCGGACTATCATGCCTTCTTCGGCGTCAGGTGCCCGTCTATCCCGCCGCCGTCCGTCTCTTCTACTGTAACATGGTCCCGGACGACGAGCACGGCGCCATACAGACGATGGTCAACGATCGTCATTTCTGTAACACCCAGTTTTCTGAAATTAGGGTATTTTTGAAAATTTATTATTTTTATTATTTATTAATGGTATTTTAGTCATGATATGATTTTTGATAATTTTTAGTTAGTTAAAACTATTTCTAAGTCACGACTTATGACTTTGTGACTTTACTAGTATAACCCTAGTGTAAACCCTAGAGATTTCATAACCTAGAGACTAACCATGATCATGTGAGCCTAGCCATAGGTTTGGAGCATCAAATTAGGGCTTTTTAGCCTAAATGGTATTTTGGTAATTTTCTAGGATTTATTTGGAATTATTTGTATTTATGTGTTTTTATTATTGTTTAATTATTGTTAAGTATCATGAGAGCCCCTAACCAAGTTTAGCCTAATCTAGAGATTAGTTACTAACCTAGAATGCTAAGGGGATAGATATTTGCATTGGTTAAAATAGGAAAAATATCTTGATATTTACTTTATTGGATATTTTGCTTAAAACACTCAAAATATCAACCCATGGCACCAAAGTCTTTGCCTTCTCCATGAAGGAAAGCCAAAGACACCCCCCTTGCCATGGCCGGCCAAGGACCCCCCTAGCAGCCACACCATTCTATATAACCCCATCACATTAATTCATGATTATTTTACATGAATTTAAACCTAGAAAAATCCCATTCCTTCAAACCTCCACAACTTGGCCATTTTTGATCTAAATTCACTCCAGTCTTTTGCATTGGGACCCTACAACATCAAGGGTACTAAGGGAGGCTAGCAATCCAGATTTCGTGAGCTTTAGGCATCACCAAGTGGAAGGAAGCACACCCCCTCTTTATTGATTTTCCATTGGAATTGAACAAATAGGTAAATGCCCTAAAACCTAGTAAATACCCTGATTTTTCTTCATAAATGCATGCATATAGGTCTACCCTAACTGTGGGTCAAGTTTGGTGAAATTTAGAGTTGGTTTGGTGTCCGTATCGGACACGTATCCTAGGCTATAAAACCTTGTTTGATGAAATGCCACAAAGGATTTGATTTTATTAAAATGTAAAACAAATTATATATTTTGGTAGCCCTTGGCATGCTGATCACGAAACACCATGACTGAGCACGTTTCCATGCTGTGTCCGTGTCCAAAATGGACACGAACTCACTGCACGAGGCTCGCGTGCGTGCCCTGCTACCACGCTCTTCGTGCTCACTGCACAGAGCACTAGGACACGTGAAATTTGACTTGGACACGAGGGCAATGTCTGCGAGCATGCCCCCAAAGTTTGTGTCGCGTTGTGTCATGTCGAGTGAGAAATCTTACTCGTACTGGACACGCGCTGTTAGCGCACACGCGCGCGGGGGCCAACTTCGCGCGTGTCGTGTCGCACGGACACGACACTTGGGCACCTCGTGGTGACACAAGCGTGTAGCCCATCATGTGGCGAACACGAGGACACGAGCACGAGATGTGTCGTGTCCTGTGTCACGAGCACGAGGCACTCGACCGCGTGCACGACGCGGTCTAAAAATGCGTATCAGTCGCATTTTCTACGACTGATACGGTCTTCGTATCATGTCCTGGAGTGTCGTAGACACGTATCAGTGTGTGGGTCGTATAGCCCTATATGTGGGCTACACGTGTGCATGACCAAGAGATGTGTCGTGTCTCGTGGTGTGTCCACGAGCGTGAGGAACGCGTGCACGACGCTGTGTACGTGTGTGCGTCTCAGATTTTACCCGATTTGGGTTTTGAGAGTTTGGACACATCAAATTATGTCGTGGTGTCGTGTCAGGCCCCCTAGACACTAGAGGACACTTGGGGCATCACTTACCAACCCTTGGGTTCGAACCTTAGTTGGGTTTTGGACATGAAAATGGGTTTACCCATGTTTCGAGTACACAGTGCACATATTCCAGATTTTGGGATATTTCCCAGTTTTCAAAAATGAGTTTCAAATTGATTTTTTTTATATTTTATACATGTATTTGTATGTCTTTAGTATATAAATACGTAGTATATGTATGTGTGTGTGTAGGTGAGATTTTAGGGTGTATACATGTATATACATGTGTATATACATGTATGTATATATGTAGGTATGTGTGTGCATTTGTGTGTGTTGTGGGGACAGAATTCTGTTTCCAGAATTCTGGAACACCCCCCTTCCTGTCCAGTTCTCTATCACTTTCTCTCTCACTCCATTACACTCTCTCTCACTTTCTTCCCTCTCTATATATATGTAATATATATAAGTTTTATATATATGTATATATATAAATGATATATATATTATTGTATTAGAATTGTATATTGTGTCTATATATAGATACCTATAGGGTATATGAGTATTACATAGGCTATAGGCCTATTTAGTAATATTGTATATATATATGTAAGTTATATATATGTGTATATATATATTATATAAGGTAGATACCTATGATGTTAGCCTATGGAACCTAGATATACTAGCCTATGGCAAATAGGGGGTTGCCCTATACTTGGCCTAATTAGCTCTTGAATGGTTGACCTAGGTAGCCTTGTTGACCATGGTTGACTAAAGTCAACTATAGGTCGAACCTTGACCTAATTGACCTAGAAATGACTTGGATGAACATAGAAGGACTATTTGACTAAGGTTTGACTAAACCCTAACTAGATGATTAGGTTAACCATATGGATTATGAGGATAGTCCTATGTAGATTAAGATATGTATGGGTTAAGTGGAATACTTAGAGGTTGTGTCATGGTTTGAGATTGTCTTATGGAGTATTGACTAGAAGTTGACCATTAGTCAAGATTAACCTAATTACCTTGTTGACTAGTCTTTGTTTGACCCAAAACCTTAGTTGGTCTAAGTTTGACCTAGACTTGACCCAGATTGATCATGTTGACTAGTAATTGACTAGTTTGATTAGAATGTTGACCAAGAGTTGACTTTAACCTAGATTTGACTAACCTTGACTTGTTTGACCTTGTTTGACTTTATTTGACTTAGTTTGATTCCCTGTGACCTAGTATGACTTCATGTGACCTAGTTTGACTGTTGAGTTGACCAAGAGTTGACTTTTGACCAGATTGACCTAGAATTATGTAGTATGCATTGTATACTCTATTTTTTACCATTGTGGATACATTGTGACTTGTGTTGCTCTGATTAGGAGCCATACATCTCTCCTCAGGCAGTATATCCTCTTCAGACATTCAGTTATCAGGCGAGTACATTCTCTGACCGTTTCATACTTGCCAGGATTTATATTTTTGCTCTAGATTACTTTACTTGATGCTGACACGATTGTTATCACGGATTGGTACTATATGGATATTTTTAATGAGATGTTATCCCCCTCGGGAGCATCAGATACTTTTGTCACGTGTGTTTCACTTACATCATGTATCTCATGCTTCTATTATCATGTATCTTCATGTATCAGCTAGTGACTCATGTACTCTCATGATCACCGAGCCTTCATGAATCTTCATGAATCACTTACGTATCACCCAATTATGGGCTTATCATGAATCTTAACGTAACATGAATGGATCCTTGTGTATTGATTGGGGAAACGGGGGAGTAGAAGTGGACATGTGAATAATTCCAAAGTAGTGTAATCATGTGCAAACTCAGTAGTGTAATCATGTATAAATTCTAGCCATTCACATGCCTATCTTGTACTCTACATCACTAGCCACTTACAGTTCTCTATGTACAGTAGATATTTCCTTTACAGCTATCTCTTTTACTACATGTATCTTCCTTCAGCAGTTCCTGTATTTTACTCTATTGTATGCCTTATATTTCCTATCATACTATGCACTGCGTGAGATGTATTGTGCTCGTTCCTGTCCTGACTGGACCTGTTGAAAATATTACAGAGGATGAGGAAGAGGCCCTGGTGTCTACCTATTATGGAGCAGGACTAGATGACACTTATGTTGTGGACCCTCAGTAGGATCCACCTGCAACTGAGGATGTTGCCCCAGCAGTCTAGGCTAGTTTAGCTAGACAGTTATTTCTATATTATCATTTTGTCTCACATTCTGAGTTGTATTTTGAGATGGTGAGATGTACAGACTCTTAGACTTATTTTGTATATTGGGTTGACATTCTGGATGTTATGTTATCCTAGACACTTAGACTTATTTCATCTATTGTACTGTTCTCTTCGAGTTACTGTCTATCTATCTATCTATCTATCTTTCATTCTTCTACCCTAGATGTGATTGAGATTGTATTCTATTTTGTCACCTCCATTCGGAGAGTATATACTATACATGTACCTTTATATTGTTAGATGATTGACCTAGGACAGCGTTCTACCGTCGACACTGCGGCGTAGGCTGAACGTACCCACTTCTCGTGCCCTTACTCTAGGGTGCGGGTCGTGACACGTTTTTAGTGGTGGCCCATGCAGGTCGAGTTTATGTAGTGATATTCGAACTAGAGTATCACTACAGCCTGTGATAGGATTTGAGGAATAGACTTAGTGAGAGAGGATACTCAATCACTGTTAGGATACCTTGAGAGATTTCTGGGATAACCCTTGAGAATCTCATTCTGAATTACGATTTAAACTCCTTTTTCCTTGATTGAATTTGATTTTGGAGGATTCACTGTAGAACTTTGAATCCTGGTGTTAGTTGATGATTTTAAAATTTTTGTAGTTGTTGATTTTAATTTCTGTGTTAGATTAATATCTTTTATTTTAAGGTACTCAATCACATTTATGAGAAAATTCTCATCTGTTTCTTGCCATCTAATTTTCTTGCTAATTGCTTTCCCTTGAAATGAACTGTCCCCTCTATTTTTGCATCTTGCTCAACCCTTTCTACCAAACTATGTGACTGTATCCCAAACCTTACTTACTCGACATTTCCTCAAATAAAGACTTTATTGAGACCTTCTAACCTTGACCTTTGATTTGATCGAACCCTAACTATATTCATCTAGTAGCCTATCTATCCCTAGGGCTGTGTTCCTAAATTATTTACTGGATTCCTAATTAATTCTATTCCATGCGTTAACTTGATCTTCTTTAATTTTTGCATCAATTGTCACGTCTTGAACTCCCACTTTCTATTCTAGATCATTGGACGTCCATTACCGTGACTTGGATATTCGGAGTATAATACTAGCTGTTACCTCCCAACAAACTTCACATGTAAGACCTAGACTAGCCTACCTTCATGTAGGTATTCCATGTCCTACTAAAATCCATCTCCTTGTACTCTATTTTCTTGATATGATTTTTTGGTCAAATGGCTAAACTATAAACTCTACCATGATATTAAATTAATTATTATTTCAATTAGAGATCCACCTTGGCTCAATTCTTTCGCCCTGGCATGTGATGGTGTTCTGCTTGAATCCTTAAATACTTAACCTTGTACCTTATCTTGAATGCTTGACCCGATTGGTTAAGGATCTTGGACTATGTATTTTCTTTCATCATTTCCACCCTTACTTATATCTTATGCTATAAATTTATCCTTAGTTTTACAAGCTTATCCTTTTCGAGCTTGATCATGATATATTTTATTGGGTGTACACCCACTAACATATTATCTAATCAGAATCGGCGCATGATGGTCTGATCAACCTATTGCGTTTTGGTTCGCTTTTTCATATATTAATCTACGTGGATGGAGACATAGTTAAACTTGCCCTAGAATCTTATCCGCAACAGCCTTGACAATTCTTCTTGGAATTATTTTATCGCCTATGAACCTCGTATTCGTATCCAGTTGAATTAAATTTAATCATGACCTGGATCTTCATCATTGGATGCTCGTGCTCATACTTGATTTCATTGATTTTCCATCTTGCCCAAATCTCGATTTATCCTGAAATTGATCAACTTAGATCGTGTCAAGACTAAAATCTATTTGTGATTGTTTGTGCATAAATTTTCAATTTTCTTTTACCACTTTATGGAATAGTAACCTTTTAATGATTTCTCAGTTACTTGTTAATGACAAAAATTTCATATAGGATGGTAGACGGCCCTATAGCCATGATGATTGTTGTTCCCTTACCTTTCCAATTAGGACACCCTAGATTGCTTGTACGTTTTGATACCATAGGACAGTCTTGATCTAGAATGACTAGTGCACCTAGATGAGACCACAGATTGTCCCATTTAACCTATCCCTCTGGTACCACTATTGCATCACAATTTCTGGTTCAATTTAAGCCATAGACCTTTCCCACTCTAAATTATGATCATCATAGGCACATTACCATGACTTTTAAATTTGGAGCACAAGACTAGTTGTTTTCCCAAAACTAACTTCACATACATGACCTAGACATGACACTCTACACCCATGACCTTAGTATCCCACTCAGGCATACCATCGTGTGCTTCATTTGCTTAGTACGATTTTCCTGACTCGAGGCTCCATCCTGATTTACCCCATGGAGTTACTTTTGATTTCGATTTGAATTAAGGACACCTTATGACCTAAAACTGCCAGCCAATTTTTGGACATGACCCAGTATAGGTCTACTACCCATATTTTACTTGTTGACCTTGTATGTTGCTAGGTAGTAGCTTCGACCCTGATTGTTGGAGGTTTGACCTAGGAGGAGTACGACCATCTAAATTTCGAGGACGAAATTATTTTAAGGAGGGTAGACTTGTAACACCCAGTTTTCTGAAATTAGGGTATTTTTAAAATTTTATTATTTTTATTATTTATTAATGGTATTTTAGTCATGATATGATTTTTGGTGATTTTTAGTTAGTTAAAACTATTTCTAAGTCACGACTTATGATTTTGTGACTTTACTAGTATAACCCTAGTGTAAACCCTAGAGATTTCATAACCTAGAGACTAACCATGATCATGTGAGCCTAGCCATAGGTTTGGAACATCAAATTAGGGCTTTTTAGCCTAAAGGGTATTTTGGTAATTTTCTAGGATTTATTTGAAATTATTTGTATTTATGTGTTTTTATTATTGTTTAATTATTGTTAAGTATCATGAGAGCCCCTAACCAAGTTTAGCCTAATCTAGAGATTAGTTACTAACCTAGAATGCTAAGGGGATAGATATTTGCATTGGTTAAAATAGGAAAAATATCTTGATATTTACTTTATTGGATATTTTGCTTAAAACACTCAAAATATCAACCCATGGCACCAAAGTCTTTGCCTTCTCCATGAAGGAAAGCCAAAGACACCCCCCTTTCCATGGCCGGCCAAGGACCCCCCTAGCAGCCACACCATTCTATATAACCCCATCACATTAATTCATGATTATTTTACATGAATTTAAACCTAGAAAAATCCCATTCCTTCAAACCTCCACAACTTGGCCATTTTTGATCTAAATTCACTCTAGACTTTTACATTGGGACCCTACAACATCAAGGGTACTAAGGGAGGCTAGCAATCCAGATTTTGTGAGCTTTGGGCATCACCAAGTGGAAGGAAGCACACCCCCTCTTTATTGATTTTCTATTAGAATTGCACAAATAGGTAAATGCCCTAAAACCTAGTAAATACCCTGATTTTTCTTCATAAATGCATGCGTATAGGTCTACCCTAACTGTGGGTCAAGTTTGGTGAAATTTAGAGTTGGTTTGGTGTCCGTATCGGACACGTATCCTAGGCTATAAAATCTTGTTTGATGAAATGCCATAAAGGATTTGATTTTGTTAAAATGTAAAACAAATTATATATTTTGGTAGCCCTTGGCATGCTGATCACGAAACACCATGACTGAGCACGTTTCCATGCTGTGTCCGTGTCCAAAATGGACACGAACTCACTGCACGAGGCTCGCGTGCGTGCCCTGCTACCACGCTCTTCGTGCTCACTGCACAGAGCACCAGGACACGTGAAATTTGACTTGGACACGGGGGCAATGTCTGCGAGCATGCTCCCAAAGTTTCGTGTCGCGTCGTGTCGTGTCGAGTGAGAAATCTTACTCGCACTGGACACGCGCTGTCAGCGCACACGCGCACGGGGGCCAACTTCGCGCGTGTCGTGTCGCACGGACACGACACTTGGGCACCTCGTGGTGACACGAGCGTGTAGTCCATCATGTGGCGAACACGAGGACACGAGCACGAGATGTGTCGTGTCCTGTGTCACGAGCACGAGGCGCTCGACCGCGTGCACGACGCAGTCTGATCGCGCGTATCAGTCGCGTTTTCCACGAGCGTGAGGAACGCGTGCACGACGCTGTGTACGTATGTGCGTATCAGATTTTACCCGATTTGGGTTTTGAGAGTTTGGACACATCAAATCGTGTCATGGTGTCGTATCAGGCCCCCTAGACACTAGAGGACACTTGGGGCATCACTTACCAACCCTTGGGTTCGAACCTTAGTTGGATTTTGGACATAAAAATGGGTTTACCCATGTTTCGAGTACACATTGCACATATTCCAGATTTTGGGATATTTCCCAGTTTTCAAAAATGAGTTTCAAATTGATTTTTGTTATATTTTATACATGTATTTGTATGTTTTTAGTATATGAATACGTAGTATATATGTATGTGTGTGTGTATGTGAGATTTTAGGATGTATACATGTATATACATGTGTATATACATGTATGCATATATGTAGGTGTGTGTGTGCATTTGTGTGTGTTGTGGGGACAGAATTCTGTTTCCAGAATTCTGGAACACCCCCCTTCCTGCCCAGTTCTCTATCACTTTTTCTAACATTTTCCCGAAAATATTGACAACTGGACGACGACATAGCGACGGATTATTTCTCCGCCGCTATATATCCAACGATATAGCGACGGATTTTTGACCGAGATTTACCTTTAAAATTAAAAAAAATTGTTGGCTGCAATTCGACGGAAGACCATCGTTGTTTCATCGAAAGTCCGTCGCTATTAGCGACCAAATACATCCGTCGCTAAAGCGCTGTATTTTGGTAGTGGTATGTCCTTTATGGATGGGATTTTAAGCTATAATCAAATCAAAATATTTCCAACTGGTGAGAAACACACATCATTCTGAACACCGTTGGGGGTATACTGCTACACGGTGATGGCTTTTGATTTAAAGAATGCTGGAGCTACATGTCAATGAACTATAAGCACAATTTTTACGAAAATTTACGAAAAATGGTAGAATGTTATGTAGACAACATTGCAGTTAAAAATTATTCAAAGGACGTGTCACGACTGGTACCGGTATAAGAGCACGAGACCATGCGTACGTCCAGCCTACGCCGTAGTATCGGCGGTAGAACGTTGTCCTTGGTCTCAATAACATCTAAACACAATGTAAAGTACCTGTCAAATATATATACTGTCACGACCCGCACCAGTATAGTGGCACGAGAAGTGGGTACGTCTAGCCTATGCCACAGTGTCGGTGATAGAACGTTGTTCTAGGTCGTTATCACGACTAACCACAATATGATATACTCTCCAAACAGAGGCCAATATCAAAAGGTACAACTCAATCACAAGTCTAAAGATGGAAATAGCACAATATGATAGATATGAAATCTTTAAATGAAGATACAAATATAAGGGAAATAAATCCAAGTTAACATTTGAAGACGGTACTGCAGATTCTGCGTGAAAACAAACTATACGTCAAGCAAAGTAAGTGCGAGTTCTGGATGAGTAGCGTGACATTTCTCGGGCACGTAATCTCTGCCGAAGGTGTCGCGGTGGACCCAAAGAAGATTGATGCGGTGGTGGATTGGAAACGACCTGCCTCGGCTAGCGACATTCGGAGTTTCCTGGGCTTAGCGGGCTACTACCGTAGGTTCGTGTGAAGCTTTTCAAAACTAGCGTCGCCTCTGACTCGCCTCACCCAGAAGGGAGTAGTATTTGAATGGAGCGACGACTGTGAATCCAGCTTTCAAGAGTTGAAGCAACGGCTCGTCTCAGCTCCAATCCTTGCACTTCCAGACGGTCCCGAAGGCTTTCAGATATTCAGCGACGCGTCTGGAACTGGCCTCGGGTGCGTACTCATGCAGAGAGACAAAGTCATCTCCTACGCTTCACGGCAGTTGAAGCAGCACGAGAAAAATTACCCGACGCACGATTTAGAATTAGCGGCGATCGTCTTTGCATTGAAGTTATGGCGGCACTATCTCTATGGTGTAGCATGCAGAATCTACACAGATCATAAAAGCCTGAAGTACTTGTTCACGCAACGAGAACTCAACCTACGACAGCGACGATGGCTCGAACTCATAAAAGATTATGAGCTAACGATCGAGTACACGCCGGGCAAGGGAAACGTGGTGGCCGACGCACTCAGTAGAATGTTTATGGGAACACTGGCCATAAACAAGGAAATACGGCGAGACCTTGAAGCGATGGGTATCGAACTCGGAATTGAGTATCGACACCTGCACCTAGCTCAACTGAAGTTAGGATCGAGCCTGCTTAGCAAGATAAAGACCGGACAGGAGGACGACTCATTCCTAAAGAAGATGCGCGAGCTGATTTCAACGGGAAGGACGACTGACTTTGCGGAAGACGGAGACGGGACGATGCGACTAAAGGGAAGGCTCTGCATTCCTGAAACTGCCGAACTCAGAAAAGAAATTCTGACGGAGGCGTATTATGCGAAGTACTCGTTACATCTTGGGAGCACCAAGATGTACAAGGACTTGCGCACAAACTTTTGGTGGCACGGCATAAAGAAAGACGTGGCTATGTTCGTATCGCAATGCATGGCGTGTCAGCAGGTGAAGGCGGAACACCAGAGGCCCGGCGGAGAGCTGCAGAACATCCCTATTCCCGAGTGGAAGTGGGACGATATCTCGATGGATTTCATTGTGGGATTTCCGAAGACGCCGCGGGGGAATGACGCGATTTGGGTCATTGTTGATAGATTGACCAAGTCGGCTCACTTCATCATAATTAAAGTAGGATGGAGCGTCGATCGGTTAGCGCAAATCTACGTCGATGAGATTGTTCGACTGCACGGGGTGCCGGCCTCAATAATTTCGGACAGAGACGGGCGATTTCTATCACATTTCTGGACGAGCCTCCAAGCGACGATGGGAACCAAACTGAACTTTAGTTCGGCGTACCATCCCTAAACAGACGGACAGACAGAGAGGGTAAATCAAATCCTAGAAGACATGCTGCGTCTGTGTGCGATCGACCTAAAGACTAGTTGGGATACGCATTTGTCGCTTGCGGAGTTTGCGTATAACAACAGTTATCAGTCGAGTATTCAGATGGCTCCATACGAAGCGCTCTACGGGAGGAAGTATCGTTCGCCGATATGCTGGGATGAAGTCGGAGAGCGACAAGTGCTGGGACCAGAACTGGTGGAGCAGGCCGTCGAAAAGGTCTGCTTGATTCGAGATAGACTCCGCATCGCACAAAGTCGACAAAAGAGCTACGCTGATCTTCGTCGACGACCGCTAGAGTTCTTGGCCGGGGACCATGTGTTTCTGAAAGTAACGCCCATGCGCGGAGTGATGCGGTTCGGCGTTAAAGGCAAATTGAGCCCGAGATTTGTAGGCCCCTTCGAGATCATTGAGCGAGTTGCGACGGTTGCTTATCGGATCGCACTACCTCCTGCCTTAGCCGATGTGCACGATGTTTTCCACGTTTCACAACTTTGAAAATATGTGCACGACCCAAGTCATGTGGTTAGCTTCGATCAGTTGGAGCTACGTACTGACTTGTCTTACTCGGAGGAGCCTATTCAAATTTTGGACCGTAAGGAAAAGGTGCTACGGAATCGGTCGATGTCCTTGGTCCGCGTGCTTTGGCGGAACCATACAGTTGAGGAGTCGACGTGGGAGATGGAGGCGGAGATGAAGGAGAAGTATCCTGCGTTGTTCGTCTAAATTAAGGTCCGACCCTTGTTCTTAAGTTTTGGGATAAAACTTTTTCTTAGTGGTATATTATGTAGCGCCCCGCTTTCGATAGGCGACGGAACTTCATAATATGCTAGCGCCGAGTCAGATCGGCCGGGAACTTAGATGGCCATCTGACTCGATCGCTAAGCTTGGTAAACGTTAATGCCTTGCGGCATCGATTCAGTTCGATTTGGACGAAAGATACAAGAATCGATCCAACTAATGGAACGAATTCTGTTGGAACAAGTCCTAAATGCAGCGGGCTGCGTCTCGGCGCGCGAGCTCTCTATAAGAGTCCCTTCGACGGGACCGGACCGCTGTATGGTTTTCTTGGAGCTTTGCCGCTGGGCTTGATTGAAGTGCTTTCGCGTCGTTTTCAAGGATGCAATTACAATTTCGATGCAAGGGGGAAAGAAGGAAATCTAACAAAGTGTTGATGCATTGCAGGAGCTCGCGTAACTAAGGATTGACGTCGCGTAGCGCTTCGACGACCTGCACGAAGCCAAGTAATCGGTGGGTGATTCGGCCTTCTTTTCTATTCTGTCCCGCAAACTTATTCCTTGCTTCGAATCCATTCAAATCGAACGATGCCAAGTTAATTGCATGCCAATCCACTAAGTCAAGAACTCGGGAAAAACACATCGATTTACAAATACAAGTTTTCACATAAACCAGAAAGTTTAAGGTTTACAGAAAAAGATAGACTATTTCAAGTGCTGCAAAATATTATGAAACGTTGATTATGGGATTTGATGCCTCGGACAATTTGGTGCCTGCGGGACGCTAAATCGAGAGTACCGTTTCGGGGAAAAAGAATTGATGCATGAGTTGGGGGAAAATGATAATGTCGTTCAATACTGTCCGCGCTATACAAAACTGCTTGCATATATTAAACTGTTCACGCATTGACATGGTCATGGACGGCTTGTGCACAAGTTGATCTTTCCTCGATGCGGTATCCGGGGCATCGGAACTGAATCGACCTAGGAGAAAAAATTAAAGTCGTGCTTCGGCACGAGGCATTACGGGACCTGCAGCAGGGCTTGCAACCCACGCTGACAGGCACGTCGTAATGCCATATAAAGTCCCACGTGATGTGTAACATCAATGACCGCATATAAGATAGTAGCATGCTCACCTATTGTCTTATACAGGTGTAAATATTATCTCTGTTTTCATGCAGGGACGGGCACGGCCGTGGAAAGAAATATGATAAACTGCTATGGTTCAATGTATGCTTTATTACGCAAGGATGGCTATCGAATATGAACTGAATTCATTTAGTTCTAATAGAAAGACAACTCTAAAGCATGCCTACCCTAACAATCAGAGTCGGTTTAGACGAGTGGGTCCGTCTCGTCCACTTAGCAAGTGTGCTAATTCTATTCCTCCAATTTCCCCAGGTGCGACGGGCGTGCCCAACTAAACTGGAGCTGAAGTACGGAGAGGCATTTTGAAGCTCTTCCTATGCAGAAGTATTTTGAAGCCAATTCAAGTCGACGGCTTTGTATAAAGGGGCAAATGTATGGGACGGCAAGCGTTAGTTCAGGCAACTTGTCGAATGTATTTCCTTATGTTTTCAATCAATGTAGCCGCAACGGCATCCAATGTAAATTACGACTTGCACTTCGTTGCAAGCTATGAATGAAAAGCATTTCTATCTTCCTATACTACGTCTTATATTCTGATATAATTTGTGAAGTTTCGACTTGGCGTATTTATATCAAAATCAAAAGATAACCATTTGAGAACTTGTCATCTTGCCTTGCACGAGCGCAACTCCAGGCTCGTGCGGCATCACGCCTTAGCGAGGACGATCGAATCGGCAAAGTAACACCGGGGACGAACGGTTTGCCGACTCGGGGCGTGACAAATTGGTATCAGAGCTCAGTTATGTTTCCTCGGATTTTCGAAAGATGTTTCATTATTGGAATGTCCGTTGCGATGGCTCGATTGAATGCTTGTCGACATGTTGCGTGAAATAAAAGTTCCATACAGGTAAGCCCGTAGATATTTTTGAAAAATACTAACGGGTTTACTCTGTTTTGTAGAAATGACTAAGAAAAGGAACAATCCCGCCCCAACCCAAACTGTAGATAGTACGTCGAGCTCAAAAAGCACCGAGCCTAGCGAGACGACTATGCAGAAGATGCTACAGTTGATGGAGCTGCAGCAGCAGCAGCTTCAGACACAATTCAAAGCCCAATTCGAAGCGCAACAAAAACAGATGAATGCCCTGACTCAAATAGTCAGCAGAATGGCGGGCAACACGAAGACGACGGACGAAGGGCTCGAGGGAAACCAAGGCAACCAAGAAGAAAACGAGGAAGAAGAGACTCAACCACAAATGATAGATTCTTCTTCCTTGTTCAAGGCTAAGGAGTTCCGCAAGATGAATCCACCGAAGTTCAACGGCCGAGCGAAGCCCGATGTGATCGTGGGATGGCTCGCGGAGATGGAGGACCTGTTTAATCTGCTTAGCATCGAAGGGTCCCAACGGGTAACTTGTGCGGCGTTACAGCTGCAACTGAGGGCGTATGACTGGTGGGCCACTAAAAAGAAGAAAATCTATGAAGCAGATACAGACGCCACGATTTCCTGGAAAATGTTCAAGGAAGCCTTCCTCGAACAGTACGTTCCTCGCGCCGTCCGTCAACAAAAAGAAGACGAGTTTATGATGCTGCGACAGGGAAATATGTTTGTCGATGATTATGATTCGAGCTTCTCAAAGCTGGCGAAGTTTGCCGGTGCCTTCCTGCCCAACAAGGACGCATGGTGTGAACGCTTCCAACAAGGCCTGAATGACGAACTGCGAAGGGACGTCATGAATCAGAGGTGCCGAACATACCACGAATCCTATAATGCCGCTCTTAATAGTGAGCGCGTCTTTGGCCGTATGTCGAGTAGAGGCATTCGTAACAACTTCAACAAGCGTCCTAACGATGCCGGAGGATCGGGAATATCTAAGCGTCCAAACACGTTTGAGAATCGGCGTCTGTTTTCGGGATTACACTGCAATATCTGTGGCAGGGATGGGCATCGCCAGAGTGATTGTTACCACAGAATATGTTTCGGGTGTGGCGCGAAGGGCCATTCGAAGTCGCAATGTACGAGAACTGTTCCGATCCAACAGAACCCACCGAGGAACGTTCCGAATCCGCATAAAGCGCCGATGCTGCAAGGCACAAATGCGGTGCCCGTCAACCAGCAGAACCAACGACACGGAGCTCAAGGCCGAGTTTATGCCTTAACTCGGGACGAGGCGTTCGCGTCCGATACTGTTGTAACAGGTATATTACTCTACAAAAGTATACCTGCTCGAGTCCTATTCGATTCGGGTGCAACGCATAGCTTTATATCTGCTGATTTTGCGAAAGAAAATAAAATAACCATGCAATCACTGGATATAAATATTAGCGTTAGCACTCCGTCGGGAGTCGATATGCCTGCGAACTTTATTTGTAGGGATGGCCATATTTACATCGGAGGAAGATATCTATCCTTGGATGCCGTCGTACTAGACATCAAAGATTACGACATAATCCTGGGCATGGATTGGTTGGGCGCTTGCCATGCAACGATCGAGTGCGCGGAGAAGAGAGTAGTGTTTCGTCTTCCTGGCGAGACAGAGTTCTCCTATTCGTGTGGTACGGTCTCGAAGACGGCAATGATGGTGTCGACAATCTCGGCGAGGCGTATGCTGCGTTCCGGCAGCACGAGATACTTGGCATCAGTCCGAGACACGCGGACGGATAATACAAACACAATGCAGACTGATGTTGTGGCAAACTTTCCCGACGTTTTTCCTGACGAGATGCCAGGGATGCCGTCGGATCGAGAAATTGAATTCAGCATCGACACCTTTCCGGATACACGGCCGATATCCAAGGCGCCTTACCGAATGGCTCCAGCAGAACTGAAGGAACTGAAGGTGCAATTATAAGAGTTGCTAGACCGCGGATTTATTCGCCCTAGCGTCTCTCCATGGGGAGCTTCCGTGCTGTTCGTGAAGAAGAAAGATGGGTCGTTGCGGCTATGCATCGACTATCGTGAACTCAACAAGGCGACCGTACGGAACAAGTATCCTTTGCCGCGAATCGACGACTTGTTTGACCAACTGCAAGGCACGTCTGTGTTTTCAAAAATCGATCTTCGTTCAGGCTATCATCAACTGAAGATCAAGTCCGACGACGTATCGAAGTCTGCCTTCCGCACTCGATATGGTCACTATGAATTCCTCGTCATGCCGTTCGGTTTGACGAATGCCCCGGCCGCTTTCATGGATCTGATGAACCGAGTCTTCCGACCTCAAATAGATAAATTTGTAGTCGTATTCATCGAGGATATCCTTGTCTACTCAAAGAATCGGGAAGAGCACACGGAACATTTGAAGACGGTACTGTAGATTCTACGTGAAAACAAACTATACGCCAAGCAAAGTAAGTGTGAGTTCTGGATGAGTAGCGTGACATTTCTCGGGCACGTAATCTCTGCCGAATGTGTCGCGGTGGACCCAAAGAAGATTGATGCGGTGGTGGATTGGAAACGACCTGCCTCGGCTAGCGACATTCGGAGTTTCCTGGGCTTAGCGGGCTACTACCGTAGGTTCGTGCGAAGCTTTTCAAAACTAGCGTCGCCTCTGACTCGCCTCACCCAGAAGGAAGTAGTATTTGAATGGAGCGACGACTGTGAATCCAGCTTTCAAGAGTTGAAGCAACGGCTCGTCTCAGCTCCAATCCTTGCACTTCCAGACGGTCCCGAAGGCTTTCAGATATTCAGCGACGCGTCGGGAACTGGCCTCGGGTGCGTACTCATGCAGAGAGACAAAGTCATCTCCTACGCTTCATGGCAGTTGAAGCAGCACGAGAAAAATTACTCGACGCACGATTTAGAATTGGCGGCGATCGTCTTTGCATTGAAGTTATGGCGGCACTATCTCTATGGTGTAGCATACAGAATCTACACAGATCATAAAAGCCTGAAGTACTTGTTCACGCAACGGGAACTCAACCTACGACAGCGACGATGGCTCGAACTCATAAAGGATTACGAGCTAACGATCGAGTACACGCCGGGCAAGGGAAACGTGGTGGCCGACGCACTCAGCAGAATGTTTATGGGAACACTGGCCATAAACAAGGAAATACGGCGAGACCTTGAAGCGATGGGTATCGAACTCGGAATTGAGTATCGACACCTGCACCTAGCTTAACTGAAGTTAGGATCGAGCCTGCTTAGCAAGATAAAGACCGCACAGGAGGACGACTCATTCCTAAAGAAGATGCGCGAGCTGATTTCAACGGGAAGGGCGACTGACTTTGCGAAAGACGGAGATGGGACGATGCGACTAAAGGGAAGGCTCTGCATTCCTGAAACTGCCGAACTCAGAAAAGAAATTCTGACGGAGGCGCATTATGCGAAGTACTCGTTACATCTTGGGAGCACCAAGATGTACAAGGACTTGCGCACAAACTTTTGGTGGTACGGCATGAAGAAAGACGTGGCTATGTTCGTATCGCAATGCATGGCGTGTCAGCAGGTGAAGACGGAACACCAGAGGCCCGACGGAGAGCTGCAGAACATCCACATTCCCGAGTGGAAGTGGGACGATATCTCGATGGATTTTATTGTGGGATTTCCGAAGACGCCGCGGGGGAATGACGCGATTTGGGTCATTGTTGATAGATTGACCAAGTCGACTCACTTCATCATAATTAAAGTAGGATGGAGCGTCGATCGGTTAGCGCAAATCTACGTCGATGAGATTGTTCGACTGCACGGGGTGTCGGCCTCAATAATTTCGGACAGAGACGGGCGATTCCTATCACATTTCTGGACGAGCCTCCAAGCGACGATGGGAACCAAACTGAACTTTAGTTCGGCGTACCATCCCTAAACAGACGGACAGACAGAGAGGGTAAATCAAATCCTAGAAGACATGCTGCGTCTGTGTGCGATCGACCTAAAGACTAGTTAGGATACGTATTTGCCGCTTGCGGAGTTTGCGTATAACAACAGTTATAAGTCGAGTATTCAGATGGCTCCATACGAAGCACTCTACGAAAGGAAGTGCCGTTCGCCGATATGCTGGGATGAAGTCGGAGAGCGACAAGTGCTGGGACCAGAACTGGTGGAGCAGGCCGTCGAAAAGGTCCGCTTGATTCGAGATAGACTCCGCATCGCGCAAAGTCGACAAAAGAGCTACGCTGATCTTCGTCGGCAACCGCTAGAGTTCTTGGCCGGGGACCATGTGTTTCTGAAAGTAACGCCCATGCGCGGAGTGATGCGGTTCGGCGTTAAAGGCAAATTGAGCCCGAGATTTGTAGGCCCCTTCGAGATCATTGAGCGAGTTGCGACGGTTGCTTATCGGATCGCACTACCTCCTGCCTTAGCCGATGTGCACGATGTTTTCCACGTTTCACAACTTCGAAAATATGTGCACGACCCAAGTCACGTGGTTAGCTTCGATCAGTTGGAGCTACGTACTGACTTGTCTTACTCGGAGAAGCCTATTCAAATTTTGGACCGTAAGGAAAAGGTGCTACGGAATCGGTCGATGTCCTTGGTCCGCATGCTTTGGCGGAACCATACAGTTGAGGAGTCAACGTGGGAGATGGAGGCGAAGATGAAGGAGAAGTATCCTGCGTTGTTCGTCTAAATTAAGGTCCGACCCTTGTTCTTAAGTTTCGGGACAAAACTTTTTCTTAGTGGTATATTATGTAGCGCCCCGCTTTCGATAGGCGACGGAACTTCATAATATGCTAGCGCCGAGTCAGATCGGCCGGGAACTTAGATGGCCATCTGACTCGATCGCTAAGCTTGGTAAACGTTAATGCCTTGCGGCATCGATTCAATTCGATTTGGACGGAAGATACGAGAATCGATCCAACTAATGGAACGAATTCTGTTGGAACAAGTCCTAGATACAGCGGACTGCGTCTCGGCGCTCGAGCTCTCTATAAGAGTCCCTTCGATAGGACCAGACCGCTGTATGGTTTTCTTGGAGCTTTGCCGCTGGGCTTGATTGAAGTGCTTTCGCGTCATTTTCAAGGATGCAATTACAATTTCGATGCAAGGGGGAAAGAAAGAAATCTAACAAAGTGTTGATGCATTGCAGGAGCTCGCGTAACTAAGGATTGACGTCGCGTAGCGCTTCGACGACCTGCACGAAGCCAAGTAATCGGTGGGTGATTCGGCCTTCTTTTCTATTCTGTCCCGCAAACTTATTCCTTGCTTCGAATCCATTCAAATCGAACGATGCCAAGTTAATTGCATGCCAATCCACTAAGTCAAGAACTCGGGAAAAACGCATCGATTTACAAATACAAGTTTTCACATAAACCAGAAAGTTTAAGGTTTACAGAAAAAGATAGACTATTTCAAGTGCTGCAAAATATTATGAAACGTTGATTATGGGATTTGATGCCTCGAACAATTTGGTGCCTGCGGGACGCTAAATCGAGAGTACGGTTTCGGGGAAAATGAATTGATGCATGAGTTGGGGGAAAATGATAATGTCGTTCAATACTGTCCGCGCTATACAAAACTGCTTGCACATATTAAACTGTTCACGCTTTGACATGGTCATGGACGGCTTGTGCACAAGTTGATCTTTCCTCGATGCGGTATCCGGGGCATCGAAACCGAATCGACCTAGGAGAAAAAATTAAAGTCGTGCTTCGGCGCGAGGCATTACGGGACCTGCAGCAGGGCTTGCAACCCACGCTGACAGGCACTTCGTAATGCCATATAAAGTCCCACGTGATGTGTAACATCAATGACCGCATATAAGATAGTAGCATGCTCACCTATTGTCTTATGCAGGTGTAAATATTATCTCTGTTTTCATGCAGGGACGGGCACGGCCGTGGTAAGAAATATGATAAACTGCTATGGTTCAATGTATGCTTTATTACGCAAGGATGGCTATCGAATATGAACTGAATTCATTTAGTCCTAATAGAAAGACAACTCTAAAGCATGCCTACCCTAACAATCAGAGTCGGTTTAGACGAGTGGGTTCGTCTTGTCCACTTAGCAAGTGTGCTAATTCCATTCCTCCAATTTCCCCAGGTGCGACGGGCGCGCCCAACTAAACTGGAGCTGAAGTACGGAGAGGCGTTTTGAAGCTCTTCCTATGCAGAAGTATTTTGAAGCCAATTCAAGTCGACGGCTTTGTATAAAGGGGCGAATGTATGGGACGGCAAGCGTTAGTTCAGACAACTTGTCGAATGTATTTCCTTATGTTTTCAATCAATGTAGCCGCAACGGCATCCAATATAAATTACGACTTGTACTTCGTTGCAAGCTATGAATGAAAAGCATTTCTATCTTCCTATACTGCGTCTTATATTCTGATGTGATTTGTGAAGTTTCGACTTGGCGTATTTATATCAAAATCAAAAGATAACCATTTGAGAACTTGTCATCTTGCCTTGCACGAGCGCAACTCCAGGCTCGTGCGGCATCACGCCTTAGCGAGGACGATCGAATCGACAAAGTAACACCGGGGACGAACGGTTTACCGACTCGGGGCGTGACAAATTAGTATCAGAGCTCAGTTATGTTTCCTCAGATTTTCGAAAGATGTTTCATTATTGGAATGTCCGTTGCGATGGCTCGATTGAATGCTTGTCGACATGTTGCGTGAAATAAAAGTTCCATACAGGTAAGCCCGTAGATATTTTTGAAAAATACTAACGGGTTTACTCTGTTTTGTAGGAATGACTAAGAAAAGGAACAATCCCGCTCCAACCCAAACTGTAGATAGTACGTCGAGCTCAAAAAGCACCGAGCCTAGCGAGACGACTATGTAGAAGATGCTACAGTTGATGGAGCTGCAGCTGCAGCAGCTTCAGACACAATTCAAAGCCCAATTCGAAGCGCAACAAAAATAGATGAATGCCCTGACTCAAATAGTCAGCAGAATGGCGGGCAACACGAAGACGACGGACGAAGGGCTCAAGGGAAACCAAGGCAACCAAGAAGAAAACGAGGAAGAAGAGACTCAACCGCAAATGATAGATTCTTTTTCCTTGTTCAAGGCTAAGGAGTTTCGCAAGATGAATCCACCGAAGTTCAACGGCCGAGCGGAGCCCAATGTGATCGTGGGATGGCTCGCGGAGATGGAGGACCTGTTTAATCTGCTTAGCATCGAAGGGTCCCAGCGGGTAACTTGTGCGGCGTTACAGCTGCAACTGAGGGCGTATGACTGGTGGACCGCTAAAAAGTAGGAAATCTATGAAGCAGATACAGACGCCACGATTTCCTGGAAAATATTAAAGGAAGCCTTCCTCGAACAGTACATTCCTCGCGCCGTCCGTCAACAAAAAGAAGACGAGTTCATGATGCTGCGACAGGGAAATATGTCTGTCGATGATTATGATTCGAGCTTCTCAAAGCTGGCGAAGTTTGCCGACGCCTTCCTGTCCAACAAGGACGTATGGTGTGAACGCTTCCAACAAGGCCTGAATGACGAACAGCGAAGGGACGTCATGAATCAGAGGTGCCGAACATACCGCGAATCCTATAATGCCGCTATTAATAGTGAGCGCGTCTTTGGCCGTATGTCGAGTAGAGGCATTCGTAACAACTTCAACAAGCGTCCTAACGATGCCGGGGGATCGGGAATATCTAAGCGTCCAAACACGTTTGAGAATCGGCGTCCATTTTCGGGATTACACTGCAATATCTGTGGCAGGGATGGGCATCGCCAGAGTGATTGTTACCACAGAATATGTTTCGGGTATGGCGCGAAGGGCCATTCGAACGCAATGTACGAGAACTGTTCCGATCCAACAGAACCCACCGAGGAACGTCCCGAATCTGCATAAAGCGCCGATGCTGTAAGGCACAAATGCGGTGCCCGTCAACCAGCAGAACCAACGACACGGAGCTCAAGGCCGATTTTATGCCTTAACTCGGGACGAGGCATTCGCGTCCGATACTGTTGTAACAGGTATATTACTCTACAAAAGTATACCTGCTCGAGTCCTATTCGATTCGGGTGCAACGCATAGCTTTATATCTGCTGATTTTGCGAAAGAAAATAAAATAACCATGCAATCACTAGATATAAATATTAGCATTAGCACTCCGTCGGGAGTCGATATGCCTGCGAACTTTATTTGTAGGGATGGCCACATTTGCATCGGAGGAAGATATCTATCCTTGGATGCCGTCGTACTAGACATCAAAGATTACGACGTAATCCTGGGCATGGATTGGTTGGGCGCTTGCCATGCAACGATCGAGTGCGCGGAGAAGAGAGTAGTGTTTCGTCTTTCTGGCGAGACAGAGTTCTCCTATTCGTGCGGTACGGTCTCGAAGACGGCAATGATGGTGTCGACAATCTCGGCGAGGCGTATGCTGCGTTCCGACAGCACGGGATACTTGGCATCAGTATGAGACACGCGGACGGATAATACAAACACAATGCAGACTGATGTTGTGGCAAACTTTCCCGACGTTTTTCCTGACGAGATGCCAGGGATGCCGCCGGATCGAGAAATTGAATTCAGCATCGACACCTTTTCGGATACACGGCCGATATCCAAGGCGCCTTACCGAATGGCTCCAGCAGAACTGAAGGAACTGAAGGTGCAATTACAAGAGTTGCTAGACCGCAGATTTATTCGCCCTAGCATCTCTCCATGGGGAGCTCCCGTACTGTTCGTGAAGAAGAAAGATGGGTCGTTGCGGCTATGCATCGACTATCGTGAACTCAACAAGGCAACCGTACGGAACAAGTATCATTTGCCGCGAATCGACGACTTGTTTGACCAACTGCAAGGCACATCTGTGTTTTCAAAAATCGATCTTCGTTCAGGCTATCATCAACTGAAGATCAAGTCCGACGACGTATCGAAGTCTGCCTTCCGCACTCGATATGGTCACTACGAATTCCTCGTCATGCCGTTCGGTTTGACGAATGCCCCGGCCGCTTTCATGGATCTGATGAACCGAGTCTTCCGACCTCAAATAGATAAATTTGTAGTCGTATTCATCGACGATATCCTTGTCTACTCAAAGAATTGGAAAGAGCACGCGGAACATTTGAAGACGGTACTGCAGATTCTGCGTGAAAACAAACTATACGCCAAGCAAAGTAAGTACGAGTTCTGGATGAGTAGCGTGACATTTCTCGGGCACGTAATCTCTGCCGAAGGTGTCGCGGTGGACCCAAAGAAAATTGATGCGGTGGTGGATTAGAAATGACCTGCCTCGGCTAGCGACATTCGGAGTTTCCTGGGCTTAGCGGGCTACTACCGTAGGTTAGTGCGAAGCTTTTCAAAACTAGCGTCGCCTCTGACTCGCCTCACCCAGAAGGGAGTAGTATTTGAATGGAGCGACGACTGTGAATCCAGCTTTCAAGAGTTGAAGCAACGGCTCGTCTCAGCTCCAATCCTTGCACTTCCAGACGGTCCCGAAGGCTTTCAGATATTCAACGACGTGTCGGGAACTGGCCTCGGGTGCGTACTCATGCAGAGAGACAAAGTCATCTCCTACGCTTCACGGCAGTTGAAGCAGCACGAGAAAAATTACCCAACGCACGATTTAGAATTGGCGGCGATCGTCTTTGCATTGAAGTTATGGCGGCACTATCTCTATGGTGTAGCATGCAGAATCTACACAGATCATAAAAGCCTGAAGTACTTGTTCACGCAACGGAAACTCAGCCTACGACAGCGACGATGGCTCGAACTCATAAAAGATTACGAGCTAACGATCGAGTACACGCCGGGCAAGGGAAACGTGGTGGCCGACGCACTCAGCAGAATGTTTATGGGAACACTGGCCATAAACAAGGAAATACGGCAAGACCTTGAAGCGATGGGTATCGAACTCGGAATTGAGTATCGACACCTGCACCTAGCTCAACTGAAGTTAGGATCGAGCCTGCTTAGCAAGATAAAGACCGCACAGGAGGACGACTCATTCCTAAAGAAGATGCGCGAGCTGATTTCAACGGGAAGGGCGACTGACTTTGCGGAAGACGGAGACGGGACGATACGACTAAAGGGAAGGCTCTGCATTCCTGAAACTGCCGAACTCAGAAAAAAAATTCTGACGGAGGCGCATTATGCGAAGTACTCGTTATATCCTGGGAGCACCAAGATGTACAAGGACTTGCGCACAAACTTTTGGTGGCACGGCATGAAGAAAGACGTGGCTATGTTCGTATCGCAATGCATGGCATGTCAGCAGGTGAAGGCGGAACACCAGAGGCCCGGCGGAGAGCTGCAGAATATCCCCATTTCCGAGTGGAAGTGGGACGATATCTCGATGGATTTCATTGTGGGATTTCCGAAGACGCCGCGGGGGAATGACGCGATTTGGGTCATTGTTGATAGATTGACCAAGTCGGCTCACTTCATCGCAATTAAAGTAGGATGGAGCGTCGATCAGTTAGCACAAATCTACGTCGATGAGATTGTTCGACTGCACGGGGTGCCGGCCTCAATAATTTCGGACAGAGACGGGCGATTCCTATCGCGTTTCTGGATGAGCCTCCAAGCGGCGATGGGAACCAAACTGAACTTTAGTTCGGCGTACCATCCCCAAATAGACGGACAGACGGAGAGGGTAAATCAAATCCTAGAAGATATGCTGCATCTGTGTGCGATCGACCTAAAGACTAGTTGGGATACGCATTTGTCGCTTGCGGAGTTTGCGTATAACAACAGTTATCAGTCGAGTATTCAGATGGCTCCATACGAAGCGCTCTACGGGAGGAAGTGTCGTTCGCCGATATGCTGGGATGAAGTCGGAGAGCGACAAGTGCTGAGACCAGAACTGGTGGAGCAGGCCATCGAAAAGGTCCGTTTGATTCGAGATAGACTCCGTATCGCGCAAAGTCGACAAAAGAGCTACGCTGATCTTCGTCGGCGACCGCTAGAGTTCTTGGCCGGGGACCATGTGTTTCTGAAAGTAACGCCCATGCGCGGAGTGATGCGGTTCGACATTAAAGGCAAATTGAGCCCGAGATTTGTAGGCCCCTTCGAGATCATTGAGCGAGTTGCGACGGTTGCTTATCGGATCGCACTACCTCCTGCCTTAGCCGATGTGCACGATGTTTTCCATGTTTCACAACTTCGAAAATACGTGCACGACCCAAGTCATGTGGTTAGCTTCGATCAGTTGGAGCTACGTACTGACTTGTCTTACTCGGAGGAGCCTATTCAAATTTTGGACCGCAAGAAAAAGGTGCTACGGAATCGGTCGATGTCCTTGGTCCGCGTGCTTTGGCGGAACCATACAGTTGAGGAGTCGACGTGGGAGATGGAGGCGGAGATGAAGGAGAAGTATCCTGTGTTGTTCGTCTAAATTAAGGTCCGACCCTTGTTCTTAAGTTTCGGGACGGAACTTTTTCTTAGTGGTATATTATGTAGCGCCCCGCTTTCGATAGGCGACGGAACTTCATAATATGCTAGCGCCGAGTCAGATCGGCCGGGAACTTAGATGGCCATCTGACTCGATCGCTAAGCTTGGTAAACGTTAACGCCTTGCGGCATCGATTCAATTCGATTTGGACGAAAGATACGAGAATCGATCCAACTAATGGAACGAATTCTATTGGAACAAGTCCTAGATGCAGCGGGCTGCGTCTCGGCGCACGAGCTCTCTATAAGAGTCCCTTCGACGGGACCAGACCGCTGTATGGTTTTCTTGGAGCTTTGCCACTGGGCTTGATTGAAGTGCTTTCGCGTCGTTTTCAAGGATGCAATTACAATTTCGATGCAAGGGGAAAAGAAGGAAATCTAACAAAGTGTTGATGCATTGCAGGAGCTCGCGTAACTAAGGATTGACGTCGCGTAGCGCTTCGACGACCTGCACGAAGCCAAGTAATCGGTGGGTGATTCGGCCTTCTTTTCTATTCTGTCCCGCAAACTTATTCCTTGCTTCGAATCCATTCAAATCGAACGATGCCAAGTTAATTGCATGCCAATCCACTAAGTCAAGAACTCGGGAAAAATGCATCGATTTACAAATACAAGTTTTCACATAAACCAGAAAGTTTAAGGTTTACAAAAAAGATAGACTATTTCAAGTGCTGCAAAATATTATGAAACGTTGATTATGGGATTTGATGCCTCGGACAATTTGGTGCCTGCGGGACGCTAAATCGAGAGTACAATTTCGGGGAAAATGAATTGATGCATGAGTTGGAAGGAAATGATAATGTCATTCAATACTGTCCGCGCTATACAAAACTGCTTGCACATATTAAACTGTTCACGCATTGACATGGTCATGGACGGCTTGTGCACAAGTTGATCTTTCCTCGATGCGGTATCCGGGGCATCGGAACCGAATCGACCTAGGAGGAAAAATTAAAGTCGTGCTTCGGCACGAAGCATTACGGGACCTGCAGCAGGGCTTGCAACCCACGCTGACAGGCACGTCGTAATGCCATATAAAGTCCCACGTGATGTGTAACATCAATGACCGTATATAAGATAGTAGCATGCTCACCTATTGTCTTATGCAGGTGTAAATATTATCTCTGTTTTCATGCAGGGACGGGCACGGCCGTGGTAAGAAATATGATAAACTGCTATGGTTCAATGTATGCTTTATTATGCAAGGATGGCTATCGAATATGAACTGAATTCATTTAGTTCTAATAGAAAGACAACTCTAAAGCATGCCTACCCTAACAATCAGAGTCGATTTAGACGAGTGGGTTCGTCTCGTCCACTTAGCAAGTGTGCTAATCCCATTCCTCCAATTTCCCCAGGTGCGACGGGCGCGTCCAACTAAACTGGAGCTGAAGTACAGAGAGGCGTTTTGAAGCTCTTCCTATGCAGAAGTATTTTGAAGCCAATTCAAGTCGACGGCTTTGTATAAAGGGGCAAATGTATGGGACGGCAAGCGTTAGTTCAGGCAACTTGTCGAATGTATTTCCTTATGTTTTCAATCAATGTAGCCGCAACGGCATCCAATGTAAATTACGACTTGCACTTCGTTGCAAGCTATGAATGAAAAGCATTTCTATCTTCCTATACTGCGTCTTATATTCTGATGTGATTTGTGAAGTTTCGACTTGGCGTATTTATATCAAAATCAAAAGATGTCATCTTGCCTTGCACGAGCGCAACTCCAGGCTCGTGCGGCATCACGCCTTAGCGAGGACGATCGAATCGCCAAAGCAACACCGGGGACGAACGGTTTGCTGACTCGGGGCGTGACATTGACCATTAGTCAAGATTGACTTAATTACCTTGTTGACTAGTCTTTGTTTGACCCAAAACCTTAGTTGGTCTAAGTTTGACCTAGACTTGACCCAGATTGATCATGTTGACTAGTAATTGACTAGTTTGATTAGAATGTTGATCAAGAGTTGACTTTAACCTAAATTTGACTAACCTTGACTTGTTTGACCTTGTTTGACTTTATTTGACTTAGTTTGATTCCCTGTGACCTAGTATGACTTCTTGTGACATAGTTTGACTGTTGAGTTGACCAAAAGTTGACTTTTGACCAGATTGACCTAGAATCATGTAGTATGCATTGTATACTCTATTTTTACCATTGTGGATACATTATGACTTGTGTTGCTCTGATTAGGAGCCATACATCTCTCCTCAGGCAGTATATCCTCTTCAGACATTCAGTTATCAGGCGAGTACATTCTCTGACCGTTTCATACTTGCCAGGATTTATATTCTTGCTCTAGATTACTTTACTTGATGTTGACACGATTATTATCACGGATTGGTACTATATGGATATTTTTATGAGATGTTATCCCCCTCGGGAGCATCAGATACTTTTGTCACGTGTGTTTCACTTACATCATGTATCTCATGCTTCTAGTATCATGTATCTTCATGTATCAGCTAGTGACTCATGTACTCTCATGATCACCGAGCCTTCATGAATCTTCATGAATCACTTACGTATCACCCAATTATGGGCTTATCACGAATCTTAACGTAACCTGAATGGATCCTTGTGTATTGATTAGGGAAACGGGGGAGTAGAAGTGGACATGTGAATAATTCCAAAGTAGTGTAATCATGTGCAAACTCAGTAGTGTAATCATGTATAAATTCTAGCCATTCACATGCCTATCTTGTACTCTACATCACTAGCCACTTACAGTTCTCCATATATAGTAGATATTTCCTTTACAGCTATCTCTTTTACTACATGTATCTTCCTTCAGCAGTTCTTGTATTTTACTCTATTGCATGCTTTATATTTTCTATCATACTATGCACTGCGTGAGATGTATTGTGCTCGTTCCTGTCCTGACTAGACCTGTTGAAAATATTACAGAGGATGAGGAAGAGGCCCTGGTGTCTACCTATTATGGAGCAGGACTAGATGACACTTATGTTGTGGACCCTCAGTAGGATCCACCTGTAGCTGAGGATGTTGCCCCAACAGTCTAGGCTAGTTTAGCTAGACAGTTATTTCTATATTATCATTTTGTCTCACATTCTGAGTTGTATTTTGAGATGGTGAGATGTACAGACTCTTAGACTTATTTTGTATATTGGGTTGACATTCTGGATGTTATGTTATCCTAGACACTTAGACTTATTTCATCTATTGTACTGTTCTCTTCGAGTTACTGTCTATCTATCTATCTTTCATTCTTCTACCCTAGATGTGATTGAGATTTTATTCTGTTTTGTCACCTCCATTCGGAGAGTATATACTGTACAGGTACCTTTATATTGTTAGATGATTGACCTAGGACAGCGTTCTACCGCCGACACTGCGGCGTAGGTTGGACGTACCCACTTCTCGTGCCCTTACTGTCACCCCCAGTTTTTCAAATTGGGGGTATTTTTGTCATTTTCAAGTTTAATAATATTTTAGGAATTTTATTTAATTTTATATGATTTTTAGGAATTTATTTGAGTCGGTTTGAATTTTATCCAATTCGGACCCAATTTGGAGACCCGGGTAGCCTGGACCCTAGTGGGACCCCCATACTAGCTGGGCTTAGCCCATGTACCATCATAAATAGGCTAAAAATTATTAACCTAACTTCCATGGCTTAATTAGTCAATTTAGAGACTTAATTAGTCGTTTAAAATCAAACCGAATTGAACCGAACCAACCCGATTTCAAAACAAACCAAACTTGGATTAATGGGTTGTGGGCTATTGGATCCCAACCCAATAGCCCAAGGGGAAGTGGCCGGCCATGACTAGGAGCCCCCCCCCCCCCCTTTGTCTTCTTCACAAAGTCATCTCTCTCTCTCTTTTTCTCAAATTCTCTCTCCAAGCTCTCTCTCTCCAAACTCCAATTAGGTATGCCATTAACACCCTTCATTAATTCCCCTTTTCATTTTTGTCATTTACATTAAGTGTAGAGAATTGAATTCTCCACACTTTGCCCCACTATTTGTAGGTTTCTCTCTAGTGCTTAGTTAGTGTTAATTTAGGGTTTTTATATGGTAATGATATATATATATATATATATATATATATATATATATATATATATATATATATATATATATATATATATATATATATGTGTATGTATAGATATATATATATAGGAATATATGTATGTATGTATTTGTGTGTGTGTGTAGAGAGTGGTGGTGTGGTTGTGAGTGGTGGTGTGGTTGTGTGTGTGGTTGTAGGTATATATATATGTGTGTGTGTATATATATATGTATAGGTGTGTATATATATATGTATAGGTGTGTGTATATATATGTATAGGTGTGTGTATATATGTGTATATGTATATATATGTATATGTGTGTGGGTGTATATATATATATATAGAGAGGGGAGGAGAGGATATGATATATGGATATATATATATATATATATAGATAGATAGATATAAAGATAGAGATATATATATATAGGTATATATATATATATATATATATATATATATATATATATATATATATATATATATATATATAAAGAGAGGAGAGGAGGGAGTGAAGTAGGAGGAGTAGAAGGGGAAGAGGGAAGAGGGCAAGGCAGCAGCAGCAGCCAGCATTGGCAGCAGCAGCAGCAGCAGTAGCAGGTGCAGCAGCAGCTGCAGTAGCAACAGCAGTAGGGGCTGCTTTGGCAGCTCCTCCCCCCCCCCATTTTACCCCCCTTACACCAATAACCCCCCCTTGTTAGTATATATATAGGTGTATATATATATGTAGATACATATATGATTATATAGAGAGGAATAGATAAGGAAACTAGAAAGAAAGAAGAAAGGAAAAGAGTTAGAAAGGTGAATGAGAAGAAGAATTAGAGAAGAGGGAAACTAGGGATGTTAGGAAATTTAAGAAGAATAGGAAGGAGGAGTAAGAAGAAGAATTAAAGAAGAAGAAGATTAGAGAAGTTGAGAGAAGAAGAACTAGAAATAGAGAAGTTAAGAGGAGAATTAGAATGAGACTAAAAGAGAAGGTTTTGGTAGAAATCGAGTTAGAGGGCGAAATTGAGCCCGGAGCATCGGATCGCGATGAAACTTGACATGGGCCTAGGTTATGTGATTTAGATTTTGCGGGTAAGCTCCCGGATGGAAATCGGGGTCATAGGGTGCCGGTATCGCGCCGTGTCAGTGCGTATCTCGAAATATTCGAGATTTCTGCAACGGGCCGTAAGGTGGACTAAACGTCCACTTTACTTAGGTATTTTGGTAGATAACGAACCTATAGGATAGTACCCTACTACCCTAGGGATATCAGGTCAAAATAACTAGCGTAGGTAGGCTATCTAGATTATCGCCGAGGGTAGAATTTTACCCTTAAAAAGGGTAAAATAGAGATTTGGCCCACGGCCAAGAATTGAGTTTCCAAGTCCAAGATGGACTTGGATATGGGTTGTATAGGTTGGTAGTGAGTAGGATTAGCTGTCTAAACCTAGTCTTGGACCCGGTTGACCACGATTGACTTTTTGGACTAAAAGTCAACTATGGGTCAACACTTTACCCAATTTGGTCCCAAATTCCATTTAACTTGGATAGTTGAATAAAAGTCAACTATTAGTCACCAGTGACCTAGGGTTGACCTAGGGTTGACCTAGAGTTGACCAGAATTGACCCGTTGACCAAAAGTCAACGGTAAGCCAGTTTTCGACCTAGATTGATCCGGTTTAACTTCTAATGTTCTCCCATGACCAAGATTGACCCGACTAGACATGTCTTGACCTAGAATGACTAAATAGGGTTTATTTTGATTTAAATTTACTTCCTAAACTTAGTATTGATACGTCTTGTTCTCTATAGGTCCTCGAGATACTGCAGTTGCTCCAGTCGACGTATTTTATCATCTTACAGGCGAGTACATTCTCTGATACTTATTCCCAATTTATGATAACTGTTATGATTCATGTACTTAGTGTTGATATGCTTATTCCTGACACATGGTTCTCACGGATTGGTATTCTTGGATCCCGACGAGAGATGTTTTCTCCTTCTTAGGTTGGAATATATTGTGTAAGCACCCTTGTAGCTCTTGCTCGATATATGGTCACTGATTCTAGAGAAGGCTAGCTACCTTCTCATTAGAATTCCGTGTAGTGACGTGTCCTGTTTGGATCCATTCTACCAGTTGGGGTAGGGGGAGTAGTAGCGTAGGCCTGTGATCAGATCCATCTCGTATTCCCGAACAGTGTGAGTCATATACCGCACATATGACTTGCCAGGCCGATTCTTGACAGGTACCCAAGCCGATCACAAGCTGAAACTACTACTCACACACATTGGATATATAGCTTCCCTTGATTGTGTACATGCCATGATCCCGTTCTATTTTCTTGTTCTAGCTCTAGCTTTACAGCTTACCATGCCATGATACATACATGTACGCTCCATGATTCATTGTATATGCTCTATTTACAGTCTTATAGCTTTTATTCTATATTGAGATCTGTTATGAGATATATGTACTCGTTCCATCCTGACTGGACTGTTGATAAAATATTACAGATTTCGACGAGGGAGATTGCAGTACCTACTACGGTCCGGACGACGTAGTGGGCCTAGACTTGGTCCCGCAGGGCATAGCTCCGCCTGACGAGACCATACCACTTGTATAGTCTAGAGTAGGTCTTTGTACTGGACTTTGTCTCCAGTTACTTTTTGAGACTGTACTACTTTTTGAGACTGTTTTATATTTGGACTGTATTTAGAGACTGGACTTGTATATTCTTTATATTCTGGACAGGTTATATTTTCTCGTCTTGTTGTCTTTATCTTTCAGTCTTTACTTTTCGTCTTAGAGTTGTGATTGAGCACTATATATATTCATTGCTTGTCCTCCGTTCGGAGTTGACTATATTCTCGACAGGTTTTGTTATATATATAAACTGTTGTCAGACTAGAAAATACACAGCGTTCCATACCGTTTTTTCCGGTGAGGGCTGGGCGTTGTCGCGTCACGTGCCCTTTTTAGCGGGTGCGGGTCGTGACACATTTTAGTGGTGGCCCATGCAGGTCCTGAAGTCGCAATTAGTGCGATGTCGTAGCGGCACTCATCTTAGAGTGTTGACTACGAGCCTGTGTTACCCATAAGAATAGTAGGGTAGGAGTGCTCAATCACAGTAGGATCTCTCATTGCTTATCTTGCTTACCGTCTTTGATATTGATTTACTGCTTTCTAGCTGTCCTCCTTTGATATTGCCTTCATGTGCCATATTGATATCTTCTTCTTAATTGTCTCCAGGATATTGATGACTCATTCTCCTGGCGAGGGGCTCGGGGAGACGGAGAGGTCTGCCACTTCTGGCGGACAGGCTCCGGTTACTTCCCCGGCTGATGGGACTTCTGTTGGGGCTCTCGGGGGTACTCCTCCAGCTACCTCTATGACCGTCCATGGGGCCATTGCGGGTGCTCTTCCCGTAGTGCCAGGGGCTACAGCGGGAGCTGTCGGGACTATTCTTCCTCCTCAGCAGGGGACTCCTCCGGTGATGATGGGAGCTATTCCTCCATTGCCTCCTCTGCCCACAGATATGGGGCAGATGCTAGCGTTCTTCCACCAGGTGCTTGAGTCCCAGCGGGCTCAGCACGAGGCTCAGCACGAGGCTCAGTTGAGGCAGACAGAGGTCATACGCCAGGGTATGGAGGATGCGCACAGATTGGCTATGGCGGCAGTGGAGCGTCAGGCTCCACAGAGGGAGGTTCAGCAGCAGCAGCCGAAGATTGGGGATATCCAGGATTTCAAGAAGCTTGGTCCGAGGGATTTCAAGGGGACTGAGGGCATTATCTATGCAGATGATTGGCTCGAGGATATCGAGCGCCAGATGGAGGCCTGCCGCCTGGCAGCCGACCTGAGGGTCGAGGAGGTTGGGTTGCAGTTGTTAGATATTGCCCGGACATGGTTCCGGAATGAGCCGGCTCTTGAAGGAGAGGGCCAGACTTGGGCAGAGTTCAGGACCCTGTTCAGAGAGAAGTTCTTTTCCTCTACAGACAAGATTGGCCTGGTGCGACAGTTCCAGAACCTGCAGCAGGGCAGCATGACCGTAGAGGAGTATGCGGCGGAGTTCGGCCGGCTGAGCCGATATGCCGAGTACATGGTGAGTGACCCGGTGATCCGAGCGGAGCGCTTCAGGAAGGGATTGGCATGGGATATCAAGATCCTGATCCCTTCTTTCTACGCGACATATGCGGAGGTCTACGCAGAGGCTCGGAAGGTAGAGAGGGAGTTGGGCTTGAAGCCGAAGAGGGATCGAGATGTGTTTTCTGGGGCCAGTAGCAGTGCAGGGCCTGCTAAGCGCCCTCAGCTTCAGCATCAGTCGTTCCAGCATCACCAGCAGCAGGGGCAGGCCAGAGCGTCTGTCCAGAGGAGTCAGCAGCGTCCGGGGCAGGATGATCCACCGTGCAACTTCTGCAGGATGCCCGGTCATCTCTTCGAGTTCTGTAGGAGGAGACTGGGGCTATGTCTCTTTTGTGGTGCCGCTGGGCATCAGATGCGGGAGTGTCCCAAGAACCCCTGTATTACTGGAGCTGCTCAGAGGGCACCAGTTCAGAGGGCACCAGCTAGTGTGCCGATAGTTCAGCAGCGAGGTCCGCTCCCGACTCAGCAGCAGCAGTTTGTTCAGCACCGCCAGTAGAGGGGTGGTCAGGATAGAGCCTTTACTCTTGCAGCCGAGGAGATGGAGCCTATTGTGGATGTTGTCGCAGGTTCTATTCTGCTCGATTCTTTTCCAGCTTTGGCCTTATTTGATTCTGGTGCTACGCACAGTTTTGTGTCTGTTTCTTTTGCTCTTAGGCACAATATTATTGCTGAATCTCTGGATAGGACTTGCAAGATTATGACTGGGAATGGCATCATCCTAGTTAATAATGTTTGCAAGGGGCGGAGAGTTTCTTTGAGAGGCCGGGAGCTGGGTGTGTGTCTGCTCGTAATGCCACTTCCGAGTTACGATGTGGTACTTGGTATGGATTGGTTGAGCACGCACCACGCTAGCATCGACTGCAGAGGGGGCAGGATTCTGTTTAGGCCGCCGGGAGAGCCGGAGTATGAGTTCACCAGGGGTGCAGTGGAGCAGGGGGATGGATTCTGCGGAGCGTTGTTGGCGGGGCCGGTGCTGCCACATCCACTCATTGCCGAGTTCTTGGATATTTTTCCCGAGGAGCTGCCCGAGATGCCGCCAGATCGTGATGTTGAGTTTTCTATAGATCTAGTGCCGGGTGCTGAGCCTATCTCCCAGCACATCTATAGAATCAACAACAGTGAGTTAGCGGAGCTGAAGAAGCAGGTCGACGAGCTGGAGGACAAGGGCTTTATTCGATCTAGTTCTTCACCTTGGGGCGCGCCAGTTCTTTTCGTCCCCAAGAAGGATGGTATGGTACGTCTGTGTATTGATTACAGGGCGCTCAACAACCTTACCATCAAGAACAAGTATCCTCTGCCGAGGATTGATGACTTGTTCGACCAGTTGAACGGCGCGAGGGTGTTCTCGAAGATCGACTTGCGTACTGGGTACCATCAGCTGAAGGTGAAGCGGGATGACATTCCGAAGACTGCCTTTCGGACCCGCTATGGCCAGTATGAGTATACCGTCATGCCGTTTGGGTTGACCAACGCCCCGGCGGTATTCATGAACTTAATGAACAAGGTATTTCACCAGTACCTTGACAAGTTCGTGGTGGTCTTCATTGATGACATTCTCATCTATTCGAAGACACCAGAGGAGCACGAGGAGCACCTGAGGATTGTGTTGGACACTCTCAGGAGGGAGCAGCTATACGGGAAGTTGTCCAAGTGCGAGTTCTTCTTGGATCGCGTGGAGTTCCTAGGCCATGTTGTCTCTGGCGAGAGGATTTCAGTGGATCCGAAGAAGATTTCTGCAGTGGAGTCCTGGTCGACGCCGAGCTCAGTAGCAGAGGTTCGGAGTTTTCTGGGTCTGGCAGGTTACTACCGGAGGTTCGTGCAGGACTTTTCCAGGATTGTCCAGCCGATGACCCGCCTTACCAGGAAGGACGAGGAGTTTGTTTGGTCCGATGAGTGCCAGGCCGCCTTCGAGGAGTTGAAGGCGAGGTTGACTACAGCTCCTATCTTGACGCTGCCATCTGGATCTGGTGGTTATACGATCTACAGTGACGCTTCAGGACGGGGTTTGGGTTGTGTGCTTCAGCAGCACGGGAAGGTAATTGCCTATGCATCTAGGCAGTTACGTCCTCATGAGAGGAATTACCCTACCCACGATCTGGAGCTGGCAGCGGTCATCTTTGCTTTGAAGCTGTGGAAACACTATCTGTACGGAGAGCGAGTTGAGATCTATACAGATCACAAGAGCTTAAAGTACGTGTTTACCCAGAAGGAGCTGAATATGAGGCAGAGGCGATGGTTAGAGCTGATGAAGGATTTTGATATATCCTTGCAGTACCATCCGGGGAAGGCCAACGTGGTCGCGGATGCTTTGAGCAGATATCCCGTGGCTATGTGTTTGACGATGGATCGTCACCTTCTGGCAGATCTGGAGAGCTTGGGCATAGAGGTGATAGTTCCTGGGTTCGAGGCACAGATGTGGGGTCTGCAGGTGCAGTCGGAGCTGATGGACAGAGTCAGGGCAGCTCAGTTTGAGGATGAGGCTCTGAAGGTCATCAGGGAGCAGGTCCGGATGGGACTGTTGGAGGAGTTCTCTTTAGCAGGGGATGGGTCGTTGAGGCATGGTACCAGATTGTGCATGCCGAGCGAAGGACTTCGGGAGGAGGTTCTTCAGGAGGCGTACCGTTCTCAGTACTCTATGCATCCCGGAGCCAACAAGATGTATAGGGACCTGAGACAGCATGTTTGGTGGTATGGCATGAAACGTGAGGTGGCTCAGTTCGTGTCGAAATGTTTGGTGTGCCAGCAGGTAAAGGCCGGGAGGCAGAGACCCGGTGGATTGCTCCAGCCACTCCCCATTCCTGAGTGGAAGTGGAAGCATATCACTATGGACTTTGTATCTGGGCTTCCGCGCTCTCCAGGAGGGAAGGATGCGATTTGGGTCATTGTTGATCGATTGACCAAATCGGCCCACTTTTTGCCTTTCAAAGTGGGTTTGTCGACGGAGAGGTTGGCCGAGATGTACGTGCGGCAGATAGTCCGATTACACGGGGTGCCAGTGAGTATAGTCTCGGATCGGGACAGCCGATTCACTTCCCACTTCTGGCGGAGTTTGCAGCTTAGCTTGGGCACATCGCTCAAGTTCAGTACAGCATATCACCCCCAGACAGACGGGCAGTCGGAGAGAACGATTCAGACCCTCGAGGATATGCTGCGTACCTGTGTCTTGGACTTCGGGGGATCTTGGGAGGACCACCTTCACTTGGTAGAGTTTGCTTACAACAACAGCTACCAAGCCAGTATAGAGATGTCACCTTTCGAGGCTCTATACGGATGGAGGTACCGTACTCCTTTGTCTTGGGATGATGTCGGTGAGAGGGTTTTGCTTGGCCCTGAGATGGTGGTAGATGCTGCAGAGAAGGTCAGGATTATCAGAGATAGACTTCGGGTGGCACAGGATAGGCAGCGGCACTGGGCCGATAGCCACCGGAGACCATTGGAGTTTGAGGTATAAATTAGATTTTTCTAGTATTTGAGTCTGATTGTGATTGTTTTAGATCAAGCTCTAAGTCTTGTTTTGTTCTAGGTTGATGATATTGTCTTTTTGCGGATTTCTCCGATGCATGGCACGATTCGTTTTGGTGGCGGCGGGAAGCTTAGTCCACGATACATCGGACCATTCTGTATCCTGGGCAGGGTCGGTGCAGTGGCTTACCGACTGGAGTTACCGCCTGCACTAGAGGGAGTACACAGTGTGTTCCACGTGTCGCAGCTGAGACGGTACGTGGCAGATCCCAGTCACGTCTTAGACCACTCAAAGATCGTAGTGGGACCGACACTCAGCTACCCAGAGAAGCCGGTCAAGATCTTGGACCGAAGAGAGAAGGTGCTCCGGAACCAGGTCATTCCCTTGGTTCGCGTTGCATGGAGACACCACTCTCCAGGTGAGTCCACCTGGGAGAGGGAGGACGACATGCGGGAGCGATTCCCATATCTCTTCGAGCCTTGAGGTAAATTCTTTCTTTTTCTTCCTTGTTCTGTTCATGATTGCTGTGTTAGCCCTCGTTCAATTTCGAGAACGAAATTTTTTTAAGGTGGGTAGATTTGTCACCCCCAGTTTTTCAAATTGGGGGTATTTTTGTCATTTTCAAGTTTAATAATATTTTAGAAATTTTATTTAATTTTATATGATTTTTAGGAATTTATTTGAGTCGGTTTGAATTTTATCCAATTCGGACCCAATTTGGAGACCCGGGTAGCCTGGACCCTAGTGGGACCCCCATACTAGCTGGGCTTTGCCCATGTACCATCATAAATAGGCTAAAAATTATTAACCTAACTTCCATGGCTTAATTAGTCAATTTAGAGACTTAATTAGTCGTTTAAAATCAAACCGAATTGAACCGAACCAACCCGATTTCAAAACAAACCAAACTTGGATTAATGGGTTGTGGGCTATTGGATCCCAACCCAATAGCCCAAGGGGAAGTGGCCGGCCATGACTAGGAGGCCCCCCCCTTTGTCTTCTTCACAAAGTCATCTCTCTCTCTCTTTCTCAAATTCTCTCTCCAAGCTCTCTCTCTCCAAACTCCAATTAGGTATGCCATTAACACCCTTCATTAATTCCCCTTTTTATTTTTGTCATTTACATTAAGTGTAGAGAATTGAATTCTCCACACTTTGCCCCACTATTTGTAGGTTTCTCTCTAGTGCTTAGTTAGTGTTAATTTAGGATTTTTATATGGTAATGATATATATATATATATATATATATATATATATATATATATATATATATATATATATATATATATATATATATATATATATATATATAGGAATATATGTATGTATGTATTTGTGTGTGTGTGTGTAGAGAGTGGTGGTGTAGTTGTGAGTGGTGGTGTGGTTGTGTGTGTGGTTGTAGGTATATATATATATATATATATATATATATATATATATATATGTATATATATATATATATATATATATATATATATTTTTATATAGATAGATAGATAGATATAAAGATAGAGAGATATATATATAGGTATATATATATATATATATATAAAGAGAGGAGAGGAGGGAGTGAAGTAGGAGGAGTAGAAGGGGAAGAAGGAAGAGGGCAAGGCAGCAGCAGCAGCCAACATTGGCAGCAGCAGCAGCAGCAGCAGCAGCAGCAGGAGGTGCAGCAGCAGCTGCAGTAGCAGCTAGCAGTAGCAACAGCAGCAGGAGCTGCTTTGGCAGCTCCTCCCCCCCCCATTTCACCCCCCTTACACCAATAAACCCCCCCTTGTTAGTATATATATAGGTGTATATATAGGTAGATATATATGATTATATAGAGAGGAATAGATAAGGAAACTAGAAAGAAAGAAGAAAGGAAAAGAGTTAGAAAGGTGAATGAGAAGAAGAATTAGAGAAGAGGGAAACTAGGGAAGTTAGGAAATTTAAGAAGAATAGGAAGGAGGAGTAAGAAGAAGAATTAAAGAAGAAGAAGATTAGAGAAGTTGAGAGAAGAAGAACTAGAAATAGAGAAGTTAAGAGGAGAATTAGAATGAGACTAAAAGAGAAGGTTTTGGTAGAAATCGAGTTAGAGGGCGAAATTGAGCCCGGAGCATCGGATCGCGATGAAACTTGACATGGGACTAGGTTACGTGATTTAGATTTTGCGGGTAAGCTCCCGGATGGAAATCGGGGTCATAGGACGCCGGTATCGCGCCGTGTCAGTGCGTATCTCGAAATATTCGAGATTTCTGCAACGGGCCGTAAGGTGGACTAAACGTCCACTTTACTTAGGTATTTTGGTAGATAACGAACCTATAGGATAGTACCCTACTACCCTAGGGAGATCGGGTCAAAATAACTAGCGTAGGTAGGCTATCTAGATTATCGCCGAGGGTAGAATTTTACCCTTAAAAAGGGTAAAATAGAGATTTGGCCCACGGCCAAGAATTGAGTTTCCAAGTCCAAGATGGACTTGGATATGGGTTGTATAGGTTGGTAGTGAGTAGGATTAGCTGTCTAAACCTAGTCTTGGACCCGGTTGACCACGGTTGACTTTTTGGACTAAAAGTCAACTATGGGTCAACACTTTACCCAATTTGGTCCCAAATTCCATTTAACTTGGATAGTTGACTAAAAGTCAACTATTAGTCACCAGTGACCTAGGGTTGACCTAGAGTTGACCAGAATTGACCCGTTGACCAAAAGTCAACGGTAAGCCAGTTTTCGACCTAGATTGATCCGGTTTAACTTCTAATGTTCTCCCATGACCAAGATTTACCCGACTAGACATGTCTTGACCTAGAATGACTAAATAGGGTTTATTTTGATTTAACTTTACTTCCTAAACTTAGTATTGATACGTCTTGTTCTCTATAGGTCCTCGAGATACTGCAGTTGCTCCAGTCGACGTATTTTATCATCTTACAGGCGAGTACATTCTCTGATACTTATTTCCAATTTATGATAACTGTTATGATTCATGTACTTAGTGTTGATATGCTTATTCCCGACACATGGTTCTCACGGATTGGTATTCTTGGATCCCGACGAGAGATGTTTTCTCCTTCTTAGGTTGGGATATATTGTGCAAGCACCCTTGTAGCTCTTGCTCGATATATGGTCACTGATTCTAGAAAAGGCTAGCTACCTTCTCATTAGAATCCCGTGCAGTGACGTGTCCTGTTTGGATCCATTCTACCAGTTGGGGTAGGGGGAGTAGTAGCGTAGGCCTGTGATCAGATCCATCCCGTATTCCTGAACAGTGTGAGTCATATACCGCACATATGACTTGCCAGGCCGATTCTTGACAGGTACCCAAGCCGATCACAAGCTGAAACTACTACTCACACACATTGGATATATAGCTTCCCTTGATTGTGTACATGCCATGATCCCGTTCTATTTTCTTGTTCTAGCTCTAGCTTTACAGCTTACCATGCCATGATACATACATGTACGCTCCATAATTCATTGTATATGCTCTATTTACAGTCTTATAGCTTTTATTCTATATTGAGATTTGTTATGAGATATATGTACTCGTTCCATCCTGACTGGACTGTTGATAAAATATTACAGATTTCGACGAGGGAGATTGCAGTACCTACTACGGTCCGGACGACGTAGTGGGCCTAGACTTGGTCCCGCAGGGCGTAGCTCCGCCTGACGAGACCATACCACTTGTATAGTCTAGAGTAGGTCTTTGTACTGGACTTTGTCGCCAGTTACTTTTTGAGACTGTACTACTTTTTGAGACTGTTTTATATTTGGACTGTATTTAGAGACTGGACTTGTATATTCTTTATATTCTGGACTTGACAGGTTATATTTTCTCGTCTTGTTGTCTTTATCTTTCAGTCTTTACTTTTCGTCTTAGAGTTGTGATTGAGCACTATATATATTCATTGCTTGTCCTCCGTTCGGAGTTGACTATATTCTCGACAGGTTTTGTTATATATATAAACTGTTGTCAGACTAGAAAATACACAGCGTTCCACGCCATTTTTCCGGTGAGGGCTGGGCGTTGTCGCGTCACGTGCCCTTTTTAGTGGGTGCGGGTCGTGACACTTACTCTAGGGTGCGGGTCGTGACAATTTCCGTCTCACGGCTCGGGACATCGCCAACATCCTCGGCGTCCCGGACAGAGGCGAAGCTCTGCCGGCCTTGGCTGCTCTTAACTCTTCGACGAAGACACCCTTCGACGAGTTCTGCCACATCATTTGCAAGGTCCCCAACCCTCCTGCTATCCCGGCCCTTTTCGCACAGCTGGAGCCGTTCTATTACGAGCTCCATCGGATCGTGTGCCACACACTCTATCCCAAGGACGACGACTATGATGCCATTATCGGCGACGCCCTGGTGTGCATGTACTACCTCTATGCGAGGAAGTCTTGGTCCTTCCCCAAGACTCTCCTTCATGCCTTCAAAGGCGTCCTGCCAGCGGGGAAGCAGAATCTTTATTACGGCTCCTTCATCACTCTCATTCTGGAAGCCAAGCAAGTCGACCTCTTTCTTTGCTCCTCGGACAGCGTCCCATCCTACCTCGCTGTTTCCCGCTCCGCTAGTGGTGCCTCCACGTCTCGTGCTTCCTCCTCCTAAGAGCCGCCGGCTTCTGCACCTGCTGCACCTGTCGCTACTCCTCCTGCCTCGGGCCGCTACATGCCGCTGACTCAGCAGCACTTCGACATGCGTATGGCTCAGGCGGAGGAGCAGATGCGGGCCCACACTCGCGGCCTTGGCACCCTGATTCAGTTCCGCTTCCATGACCAGGCCTATTTCATTCAGCGCACTCTTCAGGACCGGGACGCGTTTCTGGATCTCAATCTTCAGGATCTAATGTACCAGGCCTCCCGCTTTTTCGATCCCAATGCCTACGGTTTTATGTACCCGGACGACATTGATCCTTTTGGCACTTTTTGCCATGCTCAGGATGGTGGGGATGATCCGGCTGACGAGTAGGGGTTGCTTCCTTTTGGTGGTGGTGTCGAATAAATGAGTGTCTTAGTTTCTTGTGTTTGTTTTTACTATGTCTTTTACGGTCCTTCGGGGACCTATGTTTGGTTGGTTCTAGTAGTTTGCAGTCCTTCGGGGACTTGATATTTGTCTTCTTATGTTGCTAAACTCTCGTAGAGGAGAGTCTTTTTAATATGTCTTCTGTAGTATGAGTGTCCTGCATGTAGCATTGTTTCAACTTTTATCTAAATACATGCTTTTATCTATCATACTGTGCTCCTCATTTATGATTTTTTTATTATCATCATTTTTTTACATCTTTGACTAAGTGACAAAGGGGGAGAAAACGTATAGAGGGGGAGTTGTCTACCTACGGGGGAGTTACTCCCTGAAGATGCTATCTCTCTATTTTGTCAATTATCAAAATGGGGGAGATTGTTGGCACATTTTATTTTGATATATTAACATCATCTTCGTAGTTTAGTTTTCTATGTCTTCAGATTCATATCTTCTCAGAAGCTCTACTACATAAAGACTATCCTTTCAAGTGCTACCATCCATTGCTTTGAAGACTGAAGCAGATACCGGCGCTCCTTGCAAAGACGGCTTCCTACTGCTTAAAGTTTTCGAGTCTGTACAAGGTCTAGGTATATCTGTAAACACTTAAGGTTAGATGACAAACTAAAAGCATAAGTCAAAAATCAATATCTTACAGAGCGGCATACTGGCGGTATGCTTCGGCATACCGGCGGTATACCGTTTTCATTGTCCACAAAGTTTCTGTGATAAATTGTCGGCATACCGGCGGTATGCTCCGGCATACCGGCGGTATACCGTTTTTATCGTCCACAAACTTACTGTGATAAATTGTCGGCATACCGACGGTATGCTCCGGCATACCGACGGTATACCGTTTTGTGGACCACAAAACGTTCTGTGACAAAACGTCGGCATACCGACGGTATGCTCCGACATACCGACGGTATACCGTTTTGTTTGCCTGAAGACGTTCTGTGATAAAACGTTGGTATACCGACGGTATGCCCGGCATACCGACGGTATACCGGATTACAAATATTTGATTTTTGAATTGCTCTGACTTGCATTAATGGTCGTATTTAATGCTCTCAACGGATATTAATATGACTATTACTATTTGACCGGTATACCGACAGTATGCCGCTGCATACCGACGGTATGCCGGTCTGGCTGTATCCAGAGCATTAATTGCCACCAACTATTGGTTTCTCTATAAATGAAAGCCTTCTAGTCTCTCTTGAAGCTTTCACCAACTCTTGCCATAAATTTTCCAAACAACCAAGAGCTCCACCATTAATACTCTACCAAGCTTTTAAATTGTCATCCTCTCCCAAAGTGCTAGAGTATTTAAGAGTTGTAATTTTCGATCTTCACGTGTTAGAAGATCAACAAGTTCTCTTCTCATTTGTTTGAAGTTGGCGAGCCTTCATAAGAAAACCCGTGTGTTTAAGTTGGCGAGTCTTCGGATCCAAACTCGTGTTGAAGTTGGCGAGTTCTTCGGATCCAAACTCGTGTGTACTATTTGATTAAATAGTGGATTTAAGCCGGAGAGAGTTCCGGGACTGGATTGCCTCAAGCGAGGATACCAGGATACATCTTGTGTTTGATCTTCTTACTCTTTACTTTTATTTGTCATATATTATTTCTTGTGCTCTAGTTATTTTTTATTTCTCTATTCACCCCCTCTCTAGGGTTCTACAATAAGTACCCCAAAGCAGTTATAACGATACACACAAGCAAACATATACGTATACTAAGTAAAAGCACGTGTTTTTATACATAAAATATTTATTTTAAATTTAATTATAATTTGTTATGGATATATGTGAATAAAATAGAGGGATATTCGGTTATGTGGATGAAAAATAAAAAAAAAGGTATTCGGTTGTGCGAAAGAAAAGAAAAGAAAGTTTAAATTTTTATCTTCCGTAATTTCTAAAAAAACAGAATGGTCCATGATATACATATGACTTAGACGGCTCAATTTGAGCCGTTTTGAAGCCCCTTTATATAGTACTAATAAATGCACGTGCTTTGAACGTATAATGAAAATAGTATCCAATTACAATCAAATCTCTCTTATAACTCATGTGGTTCAAATGAGAGGTATTCTTCTTGTTTGGTTGAGTTTGATTTTCCATGTTGAATATATATATATATATATATATATATATATATATATATATATATATATATATATATATATATATATATATAACAAATTTTAACTTTTTTCAACAATTTTTTACATAATTTATTTTTTTTTTAAATAAAATAGATCATGAAATAATTACGGCTTAGACGGTTCACTTTTGAGCCGTTTTGAAGCCTCATTATATAGTAGAAGATAAGATGTATAGTAGAAGATAAGATGTATATAGAACATGCTACAATACTACTAATATATGTAGTAAGATAGAATAAGACATAATTAAAAGCACAAGTAAATCTACACTACAAATGTAAAGGAGAAGACACGACAACAGGAAACGACACGTTAAGAAAACCAACGGTGATACTTTCTAGTGGCATCGAGTCATGAACAAACAATCATTCAACTAAGGTCTGTTTTTTGAATGAAAAGTAACGAAGAAAAAAATTGTATGAAAATGTAGGCAAATTATAAATTTACATTGAAAGTTTTACAAGTAATTACTACATATTACAAAATTATAATGAAGTGTGACGATGAAAGTCTGGTCAATGCACAACTTTATTCTGTTGACGATCCTAATCAAGATGGTTTCTCGACAGTAGCAAAAATCTTCCCGGATGCGTATGAAATTCTTGATGTCAATCGCAAAGCATAGGAAATACCCTATTTTGTTAAAGCTTGTAGTCCATGTGGCTTGAGAGATACTGGGATCGATGACAAATCTTCAGTTGCACTGACGAATAGATATCACCTAAGAAATGCATGGCCTTGGGGATCTCTCCTTTGTAAATGTGTAGTGAGGATTACAGAAACCACGAAGTAAACTCGGGAGAAGACCCACATTTAGTCTTTATTTTTTTTTAAGTAGAGGTACCCTCTGTTATAACCTAAAACTTAGGAATAGTCAGTGCAAATATCCCTTTTTTTATAAACATTTGTCAACAAACAACTTGTTTTTGGATTACTTTGTATAAGGGTACCAGATTTAGTATCTAATTAGACTTTGTATAAGGGTACCAGATTTAGGACATAATTAAAAGCATAAGTAAATCTACACTACAAATGTAAAGGAGAAGACACGACAACAGGAAACGACACGTTAAGAAAACCAACGGTGATACTTTCTAGTGGTATAGAGTCATGAACAAACAATCATTCAACTAAGGTCTGTTTTTTGAATGAAAAGTAACGAAGAAAAAAATTGTATGAAAATGTAGGCAAATTATAAATTTACATTGAAAGTTTTACAAGTAATTACTACACATTACAAAATTATGATGAAGTGTGACGATGGAAGTCTGGTCAATGCACAACTTTATTCTGTTGACGATCCTAATCAAGATGGTTTCTCGACGGTAGCAAAAATCTTCCCGGATGCTTATGAAATTCTTGATGTCAATCACAAAGCATAGGAAATACCCTATTTTGTTAAAGCTTGTAGTCCATGTGGCTTGAGAGATACTGGGATCGATGACAAATCTTCAGTTGCACTGACGAATAGATATCACCTAAGAAATGCATGGCCTTGGGGATCTCTCCTTTGTAAATGTGTAGTGAGGATTACAGAAACCACGAAGTAAACTCGGGAGAATACCCACATTAGTCTCTTTTTTTTTTTTAAGTAGAGGTACCCTCTGTTATAACCTAAAACTTAGGAATAGTTAGTGTAAATATCCCTTAATTTTTTTTATAAACATTTGTCAACAAAAAACTTGTTTTTGGATTACTTTGTATAAGGGTACCAGATTTAGGATCTAATTAGACTTTGAGCACTGGGTTTGTCCGCTTTATATTTTATGTACTCGATTTTTTTTAGTGACGAAATTGGAGTTTCAGTAAAATGGATCTTTTAATGATGAATGTTCGTCACTAAAATATGTCATTAAAAAATTCAAGTATCCGAAGTCTAGAATATGTATCCTAAACCTGGTGCCCTTAAGAAAATAATCATTTGTTCAAGAATCTTTTTAGTAACAATAATGCATAAATTTTAAGGGTGCCATTATCAACACTCCTAAAATATCATCATGCAGTCCTCTAATTTATTCATTTAAATTTTAAATATGTCAATGCATTAAGGGCCCGTTTGGTTTGCAGGATTGGACAATGTAATGTAATTGGCATTACGTAATGTAATTGGCATTACGTTGTCAATCTAACTCGGGTGTTTGGTTGGACAAAAAAAATTAGATGTAATGTAATCGCGATTAAAAGTTGATTACATTACATCAGTTTCTTCTAAACTCAATTACATCATAAAACCTATGTAATCGCAATTACATTACAACTTAAGCGGAATGTTGGTATGCTATAATTTGGTCTTTTTGTTCGTTTGTGGTCATTTTTTGTTGTTTTTGTTTGTTTTTGGTCGTTTTTGGTCGTTTTTGTTCATTTTTGTTCGTTTTTTGTTGTTTTTGTCTTTTTTGTCGTTTTTGTTCGTTTTTTGTCTTTTTTTTAGTTTTTGTTTGTTTTTTGTCATTTTTGTTCGTTTTTGTTTATTTTTTGTCGTTTTTGTTCGTTTTGGGCCTTTTTTTGTTTTTTTCGTTTTTGCACATTCTTGACCATTTTTTTCACTTTTGCACTTTTTAAATATTTTTTTGTCAATTTTGTGTTTGTTTTTGTCATTTTTTTTCGTTTTTGTTTATTTTTTGTCGTTTTTGCTCGTTTTGGGCCGTTTTTCGTTTTTTTTGTCGTTTTTGCACATTCTTGGCTATTTTTTGTCGCTTTTGCACTTTTAAATCTTTTTTGTCGATATTGTACATTTTTTGTCGGTTTTGCACTTTTTTTTATTGGTTTTGTTTTATAATTTGCATGTCTTTTGTCTTTTTGCACGCTTTTTTTTTTCGTTTTTGGTCAATTTTTTACGTTTTTTTATTATCTTTTTTGTCAATTTTGCACATTTTTTTTTTCATTTCTGCATGTTATTTATCGATTTTTGTCGATCTTGTACGTTTTTGACCATTTTCACGTTTTTATCGTCTTTTACCGTTTTCGGTCGATTTTGCAATTTTTTGTCGCTTTTTTAATCCTTTTTTGCTTTTTTTGGGGTCTTTTTCACTTTTTTTTGTCGTTTATGCTCGTTTTTTCTTTTTGTTTGTTGCTTTTGTCGTTTTTGTTTCCTTTTTGTCGTTTTTGGATTTTTTTGCAAGTTTTTAAATCTTTTTGTCGTTTTTTGCTCGTTTTAATTCCCTCTTGTTTTTGGTCTTTTTTCGTATTTTCATTTTTTGTCATTTATGTTCCTTTTTATTGTTTTTTTATTTTTTTTGCTCTTTTTATCGTTTTTTGTCATTTTTTTCTTTTTTTTGTCGTTTTTTGTCCTTTTTTTTTGGTCGTTTTTCGTCTATTTTTTCTTTCATTTATTGTTGTTTTTGTCAATTTTTTTGTTTTTAATCATTTTTTTATCATTATTGGTCACTTTTTATGGTTTTCACATTTTTGATTTTTTTTTGTTGTTTTTCCTTTTTATCGTTTTTTTTATTTTTGGTTTTTTTCCTTCCGTTTTGTTTGTTTGTTATTTTTTGTATTTTGTATTTTTTGTCGTTTTTTTTTTCTTTTTTGTCTCTTTTTAGCAGAAAACAAACCATTTTCCCCTTATTTATTTTTAATTTTTTTCTTTTTAAATTTTTAGTGATCCACTTTTTTAATTTTATGTTGTATTTAAAAAAATATTAAATTAGAAACTTGATTACGTTACATGGTAAACCAAACATATGAATGCAATTGACATTACATTCCATGGTTTGATTACATGTTTCAACCAAACATAGTAATGTAATTGTAATTCCATTACATTACAAACTCAATTACATTACAAATCCAATTCTTACATTACAATGAACCAAACGTAACTTAAATTTGGTATTAATTTATGACACTCCTAAAATATCATCGTGCACTCTTCTAATTTTATTCATTCAAATTTTAAATTAATGTCAGATTTAATGCAGGAACATATTTAAAATTTGAATAAATACAATTAGAAGATGAGTGGAGTATGCCATTTTATGAGCGTCAATAATAGCATCCAATTTTAAAAGTCATTTTAATTTCGAGGAGCTTACAGAAGCAGATTAGAGCCTTCTTTCAAAATCTACTTCCCCTGTTGCTTTCTGAAAAGCAGCAGCAATTCCAAACCAGGCCTCATCGTCCTATCCGGTCCACACAATCAAATCCTGGCCCATCCCGAACTGGCTCGGCATTATTAACCCGACCCCGAACCAACCCTAAACCCTAACCTTGGTTACTTGGCAAACCCCCACGGCCCACCCGCACCAAAAGAAAGAAATTAGGGTTTAGTTAGATCTCTCCCAACCAACAAGAAAAGAAAAGGAAAAGAAAGAAAGAACTTTCCCGATCCTCCCTCGCCCAATGGCCTCCGGCGGAAGCCAAGCCGCTGTCAGCCTCCTCACCAACCTCGCCAAGGCGGCCTTTGGCCTCGGCGCCGCCGCCACGGCCGTGAGCGCCTCCATCTACAACGTCGACGGCGGGCAGCGCGCCGTGATCTTCGACCGGTTCCGCGGCGTGCTCGAGGAGACCTCCGGCGAGGGCACCCACTTCCTCATCCCGGGGCTCCAGAAGCCCTACATCTTCGACATCCGCACCCGGCCCCACACGTTCGCCTCCAACTCCGGCACGAAGGACCTCCAGATGGTCAACCTGACCCTCCGGCTCCTCTCCCGCCCCGACGTCGACAAGCTCCCCACCATCTTCAAGTCCCTCGGCACCGAGTACGACGAGAAGGTCCTCCCCTCCATCGGCAACGAGGTCCTCAAGGCCGTCGTCGCCCAGTTCAACGCCGACCAGCTCCTCACCGAGCGCCCCCACGTCTCCGCCCTCGTCCGCGACTCCCTCGTCCGCCGCGCCCGCGACTTCAACATCGTCCTCGACGACGTCGCCATCACCCACCTCAGCTACGGCGTCGAGTTCTCCAACGCCGTCGAGAAGAAGCAGGTCGCCCAGCAGGAGGCCGAGCGCTCCAAGTTCCTCGTCGCCAAGGCCGAGCAGGAGAGGAGGGCCGCCGTCATCCGCGCCGAGGGCGAGAGCGAGGCCGCGCGCCTCATCTCCGAGGCCACCGCCGCCGTCGGGACCGGGATCCTCGAGCTCAGGAGGATCGAGGCCGCCAGGGAGATCGCCGCGACGCTCTCGAGGTCGTCCAACGTCATGTACATCCCGCGCCAGAACCAGATGCTGCTCGGGATGCCCGGGGGCGGCGGCGGCCGGTGAAATCCTCCATCGCCCTCTCTCTCTATGCTCTATTTTATATGATGGTTTAGTTTCTGTTATTATCAATAATCTATTGTTACTATGTTATATGGTGAGTTTTGGTTTAGGACTTTCTTGGTGATACTATGGATCTGGTTATATAACTGTTATATGCAATATTTCTGCTACTGTTGTGCTTCAATCATTCTATGATGGCGTGTTATTATTTATATGCTCTAGTTCCTTCCTTTGGCATTAGGAATGATTTGTGAAAATGCACTCTTGCTAGCTTTGGTTAAGTACGTTTTAATGTTGGATATGGCTTGAAATGGATACGCAAACTGATTTGATTTTTAATTCTAGTCATATTATAATCTCGTGAACCGTGAAGCCATGATATACAGTGTTCATTTGTATTTATAGAGGTGATTTGCGTGCATAGATTATTGCATTTTAGTCTTAAACTTAAATGCTAGCAAACATGATGTATTTCTTTATGTGATTTCAATCAAAGTCGAAGGCCGTATAGAGGATTTTTCTGTATAATCACACCATTGCTTACTTATTGTATTTGCTTGTTTGGTTTTAGGCAAAGTCGAATTGCTGTGAAGTAGGAACTATGGAGAGTTCCAAGGAAACATAATGTATTTGCTAGTATGATGTCTTCAGAATTACTTTTCATTTTTAAGCAGTCTCTCTTTCATCTAGTCGAAGTCATCAAACCTGTTATATTTGCTTGCGTGATTTCAAGGAATGTCAAAATGGTAGTTGGGCTTTTTCTCTCATTTTCTCGTTTGATTTTTGTATCTCTCTATTTGAACAATTTTCATATTTCAATTGTGTATGCATAACAATTGGCTTGTTATTGTTTTATGTTATCCATGTTTATTTCTCTCTGATTAAATTGTGAGCTGTGAAACAATTCTACTTAATGAGTGATAACTTTTTGAGTTTCCGTTACATAATGAACTTGTTTGTGCTTACACTTTGCACATGGAAAGGTTGTAATGGTCTTACAACTACATAAATTAAATTAAAATTTTAGACTATCCTTCTTTTTGCCTCCATAGTAAAATTGTGATTTGTGAATTATAGTCATTTTTTTTTTATTTCCTCAAGTGTGAACTTTTGGAAGTAAGGTCATTATTGTTTGTGGGGTAGTAGGGAAATTTTACCCAAAGGAATTCATCTCTTTGGTAGTACTTCATTGAAATATAGTTTGATGCTTTCATACTCGGATTATATACTTCCATACCTGACCTCTCTTGCTTTTGGTTGTATACAATGTTAATACTTAATAATAGATTAGGGCTTATCTGCTGGAATCATGTCTGGAAATTGATATTCCTGAGACATTTTTCCTTCACTAAGGCTGGTGAAGAGAAATATTAGTGTTGGTTATTAAAATATAATATGGAGTTTTCTTACAGGATGCATGAATCTATTTTTATGTCAATTAAGTGAAGAAGTTGGGAACCCGAAACTTATTTCTTATGCAGTGCAGATAGCCGTTTTCAGGACAATAGCATATCAAGTTTGCATACATATTGGTAATACATAGTGAGATCTACTTTTATCTTGAACTTGAACTATATTCTCAGGATACCTAAGTACACAAGTGGGTGGCAAAAGAACGATAAACATATATGATTGGATATGTGGCTTTCAGAACTAGTATGGCTATATGAAAGGTTTCAAACTTCTAATATAATGATTATCTTGGAGCAAGCAAATTAGATTTATGTCCTCCACACAAGTATATTCTGACTGAAATATGACATAATTATAAGTCAGATCATATGAGACCTTACAAGAAATATATTTAGACTTGAGATGTAGAAAATAGTGGTTTGATATAACATGGTTATGGATGGATGGGCAACATGAGGGTGTGTTGTATTTCAAATGGATCGAGTTTTTAGAAGAAAAGGACTTATTTGAAGTGAAGTATAGTGGTTATTAATTATAAAACTATTTTGGAAGCGATAAGGCTCAGTGATCGATGGAAGCCTGTCTTTTGTGGCTTCTTTCGGTAGATGGTTGATCTTGTGGCAGTGTGATTTTAGACAAATTGATTGAGTTGATAAAATTTTACCTCTCTTCTGCTTTATATTCTTCAATTTCACTGGTATTGTTTGGCTATAAACTCTAAAGCTAAGTTATGTATATTATTATATTTGTGGAGTTGATTTGCATGAAACAACTTAACTCCATCTTACACTCCGAAGTCCTTAAATATTATTCTCAGATTCACATTCAGTTTACATTTGTGTCCATGAACTTTCTCTTGTTTCAAACTTATGAATTACGTGCAATACATGTTTTTTGCCATTGGTTTTACTACCAGTCTATACTTCCCCCCCCTTATAGGGCTGAAAACTGTGGAGAGAAAACTTTGCTTCGTACCATTACGTGTATTTTTTTTCCCTCCATAGTCACAGTTTACTGATTAATGCTAATACTAGTGAGAATATACCCTTAAAGGATTGGAGTGGAAAAGTACTCACCTAGATCACTCCCAAATTTGTTGGATAAAGACATTGTCTTGTTTTATTGTAGTACCTACTACTAATTAATAACACATATATAGGATGGATCTTTATAAGAAAGTAAATCTTGGGTTTGCTTGTGAAGTTTGTCTAATGTGTTGAAATTGATAGCTCTGCTCCTTGTTTATGTATGTTCAATAGGCTGAAACTGATGAGTCATTATCGCAGTAGCTATTGGATTTAACATGGAGGAATATAATTTATCTTTAGCTTCTTTAAAAAAGAAAAACATGGTAGAGAAAGGTGCAGAAATAGAATAGTAATGAGAGACATGGTAGTGGAAAAGGGAAGAGAAGGGTAAAAAAGAGTTGGAGACAGTTCTCAAAACCTTAAGTGATCTTGTTTCTTTAGAGATTTCAGCAATGTGGTATACCTCCATTCGCAGAAACAAGTGGCGCTAAGGCTCAAGCTAAATGGAGTAGATCAGCTATTCCTGTTATTCAGTCTCATTTCCTGTCCTCCTTAATAAATAGCTTGGTGGGTCCCACCGTTGTTTTTAAAAAGAAAAAAAATCACTACGAGGGGACATGAAATGTGACTGAATAATAGAGACAGCTGATTTGTTCCCTAAGCTAAAGGGTATGATGCATGTATAATTATTGGAAAGGAACATATTCAATTATGGACTTCCCCAGTTACGAATACTGGCATTGGTTATAGGATTAAGATAAAATTGGTCTAATTTTATTGTATTTTGAGGCTTAGAAGGGTGTCTTCAGGAATTACGGCTGTTGCAGAGGTTGGGTTTACTTTCCTCTCCTTTTCCTTATGATGGTAAAAAGTGAATTTAGTGAACGATGAATTGTCAATGTAGCCAGTGTTCTAAAAATTGGGGTAGGCGTCGGCCCACCGCACCGAAAACCCCCTAGACGGTGGGCTAGGCGTCCCTAGGCAGCTGATTTTTTATTTTTTTAAGTTCTTAGTTGTATTGTGGATATTTGTTTGGGTTTTAAGATAGGATTTGGATTTTAGAACATTGAAATTTGAAATTTCAAAGTTCAAAATTTCTAAAGTTTTCAAAAAATAAAAATAAGAAAAAGTTAGGGGGGCGCCTAGGTCCGCCTAGCGATTTTTAGAACATTGAATGTAGCTATTGGGGCTAGCAAAAAAAGGAGAAATAGAAACTGTAACATGTTTCTTTTCTTTACAAGAGCTAGTGATTATAAAATAATGGATAACATTGGACTTCTCTCTTATATGTTTAACTGACTAAGATAGCTAGGCTAGTCTAAAAATAATATAGGGCCGTGCAAGAGTTAGCATTTGCTAGAGGAGCTTTGGAAGAATGATCATTCTTTGCAGGATCAGAGGAATTTTTGTGTGGAGGAAACTCACTCTTTGGTACTACTTCAAAGAAGCTTTAATACTTTTTATCACTTCTGTAACTGTCCTCTCTCATTTTTGGTCATATTGGTTAACCATGGAATAAGGCATTTATGCCAAAAATTTTATATATATATATATATATATAATATATATATATATATATATATATATATATATATATATATATATATATATGAGAAAGGATAGGCATCCCCGTACTTTTTGTATCCCCATGCATCCCCATGTTCACATCCGTTAGATGTGCTTTAAGTCATCTAATCTTAACCATTGATAAATCAACGGTTAAGATTAGATGACTTAAAGTACCATCCAACGGTGTAAATAGGGGGGATGCTTGGGGATGCAAAAAGTGCGGGGATGCCTATCCTTCCTCTCTATATATATATATATATATATATGAAGTTGGTGTGGAGAAGAAAACTGTTATCTTGCTTATTCTTAGTGTAAAGATAAGGAACATGAATCCATTTTTTATGCCAATTGGAGCAAAGAAGCTGGTACAAACCCCAGCTTCTTTTCTAAATGTTTACACAAAATTAGATGACAAAAGAATGATAATTAGGTATGATTGGATACATGGCTTGCAAAAACTAATTTGCAGGTTCCAACGGCGAAATCACTCAGCTGGACCGACACCGATCACTGACACCAAGAGGCGCAAGCTAGGTCAGCACACCTGGGAACACAATGTCCTTATAGAGAGAAACACACTTTCCCATCTTCTTTCTTAATCCGAAATGAAATGGCTGAGTAGAGGTTCCTCTTTGAGGGTACTCATGGGAACATATATAGTGGAGGCGGGGTGGGACCTGTAGTTCGGAGGATTAGAGCACGCGGCTACGAACCACGGTGTCAAAGGTTCGAATCCCGCCTCGCCCACAACCGGTCCAAAAGGGAAGGACCTTTATCGTTGGGGGTCAGAAAATCATGATCGGGATAACAGACGCAAAACTATTGAACTTGGGTGTGGTCTTTTGTATAAATGGCCTTACTTTTTCTTTTTATTTCTTGTGAAAATGTAGATCATTACCTATTGTAACCGGGTTGGAATCAACATATTTTTGTTTTACTCTCCGTAATTTCTAGTATAATGGTTTCCATGGAGCAAGGAAATAGGATTTATGAACTTTACATAAGTATTTTGATTCAAATTATGACAGTATAGTGGCTTTGATATAAGTATATTTTGATTTAACTATGACATTCACTGTAGAGATCAATTAACATATGGCTTTCATTTAGTTTGATTGAAATATAACATTGCAATGTAGAGATCAGATAGCATTAGGCCTTCCTAATATGTAAATTTTAATTGGATGTTGAGATCACATGTATGGAATGTGATAACGAGTCTTTGTGAGGATGGAAGATGGATGGAGGAGAACACGAGGAAGTGTGACACATGGACGTTTTATTTTGAAAGAAAGAGGACTTGTATAAAGAAGTATTGTGGTCTCTATAAGAACATCTTGTCGAAAAGTGGACAAGTCTTGGTGGTCTAAGGAGGCTATAATTTATGACTTGTTTCTGTTGAGAAGTCTAGAATGTTGGTCAGAAGATGATTCTTGAATGGATTTTAGTTGAATTGATTGAGTTAAGAGAGGTGTATTACTCTTCCACGATATATTGTTAAATTTCCCTGGGGTGTTATCTATACTTTCATCGATTAGGTTATAAATTATAAAGCTAAGTAGGCATATGCATTTGTATCTTTGGAGCTGATCTGCATGACTGGAATATTAATTTACGTCATTAAACTCCATAGGCAACAAATATGATTCTCAAATTCATATTTGATTTTTTTTTTGGAAAAATTTGAGTGGCACCCCACATTTGTTACGCTTATTTAAGGTGCACCCCACATGATTACATTAATGCATAACACCCTCCACTTTGGACGGTTTCTGTCTAAAACTAACGGTCAACCCCGTTGACCAATTTTTTTTGACGAAAATACCCCCATCACCATCATCATCATCATCAACTCATCACCACCACCATCCACCATCATCACCGCCCCCCCCTCCCGCTCCGCCCCCCCCTCCCGCTTCGCCCCCTAGCCCCCACCGCCGCGCCCTGCTGCTGCCGCCGCGCGCTGCTGCTAGGGGGCGGAGCGGGAGGGGGGACGGAGCGGGAGGGGGGGGTGGTGATGATGGTTGATGGTGGTGGTGGTGATGATGATGATGTTGGTGATGGTGGTGGTGGTGATGGCCGGGGGGGTGGAGGGGGGCGGTGCGGCAAGGTCGGGGAGGGGGTGGGGGGAGAGCGACGAGGTCGGGGAGGGAGGGGGGAGAGCAGCGACGCCGTGGAGGAGGCCGAGCACGGCGGGGGGCGGAGGACGGGCAGCCACGTGTGACGGGAAGGGGGGACACAAAAGGAGACAAGGGCATTTTCGTCAAAAAAAATTGATCGTTAGTTTTAGACAGAAACTGTCCAAAGTGGGGGGTGTTATGCATTAATGTAATCATGTGGGGTGCACCTTAAATAAGCGTAACAAATGTGGGGTGCCACTCAAATTTTTCCTTTATTTTTTTATCCATCATGAAGCCTTTCATCATTTTAACTGTGTAAAATACATGCATGCAATACACAGTAGGGTTGAAAATTGTAAAGAGAGGACTTTGTGTCATTCTATGCATTCCTTTTCTTCATAGGTAATTCATAGGTAGTTAGAGAGGAGATGCTCCTTACTATGGTTGTGGAAGAAAAATATTCATGTAGATGACCCTTAAATTTTGGGATGAAGGCTTTGATGTCGCGTCCTACATCCTATTGATTAAAAGACGCATCTGAGTTTGACAATATAATAGACATACTGAGATGATCAATAAGGATTGATGTTTGTATACAAGGGGTTTACTTTATAATAAGTAACACTACAATGGTTTACATTGTATCTTGAGGCTTAAGAGGTGACTTACGGACTTGTGCATGTTGTGGGTGCTGGGTTAACTTTCCTCCAGTTTTTATTTTGATGATACATGTTGAAATTGATGGAGAGGTGAATTGTCAAGGAAGCTACTGGAGTTGGCACGTAAAAAACGAGAAGTAGAGTTAAAGATGTTTTGTTCCGTATCTTAGTGGTTATAAGAATGGACAACATTGGACTTCTTTGTTTTACATGTGCAAGGTTACAAGGTTGTTCTAAAAATAATACAGGTGCTGGTGCTGGGGTTATAACTTTTGATGGAAGAAGTATATTCAATGGGTTATTTACACTAACCTTCCCTATGTTTTCTTTATGTTGTAAGGGTGGTTAGTGTAATAACCCTTTCCGTAAAACATAAAACATAGGGAAGGGAAGGCCCGTGTGATAAAACATAAAACATAGGAGAGGTTAGTGTAATTATTTTTAAAATAAGGGAGGTCCGTTTAATAAACCAAAAACATAGGGGAGGTTAGTGTAAATAACCCATATTCTATACAGAAACCAGTTACTTCGTTGAGATGTTTTTTTTATGGATTTAAGGATGAAAAATGAAGGGATGGACTATTGCTGTAGCTATTTGTTTTTGAACATACTAGGAGGAATATTTTAGGGCATTATGCTCTTTAATGGGAAATCCCGTGCTATTGTATATTAGTAGGCATAAATATCCATTTCTTCACTTCTTTTTTCTACTGGATGTCAAGCCCATTGGGGAGGTGACTACTGCTGCTTCTTGAGGTTATGTAGTTTGCTCATAGTAGATCTCTCAGTTCATGGTCAAGTTAGTAGGTTTACATTGTGAACATGATACATGTATGAAGATGGCATACTGTGTTACCATGTGCAGTATCTATTCCATACCACTTTGTGGTAGAATGCTTGTTTTCTCTCTCAGTTTTATCTGATTTTCTAATAGTTTGGAATATTTTTTCGATTTTGTTAGTTGGGTTTGAAGGGTGATACATTCAATGGGTTTAGAGCTATCTAATTGAGTTGAAATTGTGTCTTTGTCTTCGTTTACTTGTATGATTGATGTTGCAATTTGTGAAGAATAAAACTTTTTATTATTATTTTCTTGTGAAAGGAATTAAGTATGCAAGTTGTGGGGTAGTAATTGTATTGGAAGACGAGATCGCCTGTTCTTACTTCTTACAAGTTGATGAATCTTTATGTACTGAATGAGTGAATTAATGTTGGCTATAGCCTATAGGGGGAGAAAAATATGATTTTACATGCGGATTTTTGGTAGATTTTCTTGGTGTTGTAGATTTGTTTATATACTACATACTACAATTTATTTTTAGATCTTTGTTATCATTTTGCTTGCCTGGTAGGCTGTTACTGGGGTCCTGGGTACAATGCATGATATAGTGTAGGCCCTTTACTACCATATCTTGTTCTTTTGTTAAGTTTATTTTCCCAATCCTCATTTATTTTTATTCATATGTGTTACATGTAAAATATGTTTTTTATTCAGAAAATAACCCCAGTAACATTAATATATATATATATATATATATATATATATATATATATATATATATATATCACGTACTGCAACCTTGTTCTCTTGAATGTGTCTTTTATCGATTACTCGTACCGGCAAGCTGCAAGCATATGTAGGGGTGAGTATTATTCGGTTTTGAACCTTGTTAGCAATCACCTGAATAAAACTCGTATTATACGCGAATTTTTTCGTATCTTTCATAAACGTTTAATATGCGTACTTTTGACAGATCCCAAATCAGTACATAAATATTAAGCATGCGAAATTTTAAACGTGTTTCGTATAAATTATTGAAAATTTTTGTAAAAAAAAACGTGCTGAAAATCTGTTTAATTAATCAAATTTGACAACATATTTAAGAGTATGAAGTTTTTAACCTCAATATTTTTATTTTTTAAATATTTGACCGAATTTTTTAACGTATTTTATTTCCACTGAGCCGATTTATACTCGTACTTTTGTCGTCCCAAATTTTTTCCGTCTGCCGGATTGCTAACAAGGGTTTTGAAAATCGAATTAGTTCGGTTTAAAACAAATTGGTCCGGTTTTGAAAATACTAAAAAAATTATTCTGTTTCGGTTTCGTTCCAAAATCGAAAACTAAATATGACATGTACAATTATATGAATTCTCTCATTTTCATACATATTTTGTTATTAAAAAATGTGTATATTTTGAAATAATCATATGTATGTGTTTTAAAGTCAAACTTTGATAGTTTAACAACTTGTCCAACTTTGTGTACAATTTTAAAATTCAACAAATATATGTATAAAAGTTATACTTTTTAATATAATATAACAACGATTCCAACTTTGGATCCGACATATTAAACAATAGAAATGTTCAACCGAATAAAACGAATTGGTTATTTGGTTTGGTTCGATTTCGATTTTGGTTTTATTCGGTTCGGTTTTGGTTTTGAATTTTTAGAATTTCGGTTTATTCGGTTTTGACTAATTCGGTTCAGTTTAAACCAAATAAAGCTATCTTCCTCCGATACACACCCACCAAGTTGGAACCACTGATCTTCCACCATCCAGCCAGGGTCGTATACCTCTCATTGGCAACCACAAGAGCCACTCGAGTTCGGTTGTAACAATGTTTGATGAATTCAATGATCTCTTGAAAATCTCCACTTAGGTATTGGTTCCTCCTCCATCTACTACAAGGTTGGCTGTAAATGGGTCTTCAAAATCAAGAAACCTCTTAATTAATCCGATTTTGGTTTGAGTTAAATTATTTCATTATAATCAAATTGTTGTGCTACGTGTCATTCTGTGTTTTCTTATTGTGTTTCGAGTTCCATTGAGGCAATATATGAACTTGATCCAAATATTTTTGGGCTTTGTATTAGTATCAAAATCCCGTTTATTATGTAAAAATCAGTTCAAATTAGGGATTATACCAAAAAATGATTTTTTTTGATCTTACTAAAAGCAGAAAGCCGTCGTGAAAATATTTATGCTTTTTTGTTGTTGTATATCTTAATCAATTCGATTTCTATAAATACTTATAAATTGTATAGTATTTTTTAGAAAATTAGTTTAAGTAATATATAATTTTATTTAATGCGTTGAGTCCCAAAAGTCTGAAGTGTAAGCAGATCACTAATCAACATGATTTCAGAAATTTCATTGGATTCCATAATCAAATCACTTACGAGATTGTTTATTTTGCTATAGTGACAACTATTTGGATTATCAAATACATATCCATACAAGATTGTGAAATGTATAATTATAGACAGTTGAATTGGTTATTATATATACTATTGAATTTAATACAAGCCTTTTTTTAATAAATTATTTAATTCTAAGTCGAATGGGTGACTTAGATTTCACGATGCAACTACTATATCAGACATGAAGATTGTAATGTCCGGCTCCTAGCGGTGACATTATATTGCTATGGATGTCGGTTTGCTAGCTTAAGTAAGAGGAAACATTTCAATAAGAGCTCCCTTGTTGGGACAAAAACGTTTCATCATATATGAGTGGACAAGACTTCGATTTCTGGTTATTTATTTCATGATTAATAATAAACCCAAAAAAGAATAATTTCATAGACTATATCAATATTGAACTACTGTTGTACTTGTTAAAGAAAGAAAGAACAATTTTATAGACTCTGTATTGTATGATATTAAAAGAAAAGAACTAAATGCTTGAATCATAGATTGTTAGTACAATTGAAAGAACTGTTGCTATAATTGTTAAAGAAAGAAATAACAATTTCATAGACTCTATCTCTACTATTATAATGCGGCTTAGAAAAGACTAAAATAGAGTCATCCAAGCTATATGTATATCCTCCATTAAATACACAAGAAATATTTAAAAATCTTTCTAACTATCGTGTATGTATCTCCTCCTCACATAGTTAAAAAAATAAACATTCTAACTAAACATATAACAATCCTAAAATATATTCAATATTCAAATTATATTTGAACTAAGTACATGTTATTATCTACACATATCCAAAATTCTAAAACATATATATATAACAAATCCTAATTTAAATATATTCAAATCATATTTAAAATATTTTAATATAATTTAAAATTTTATCTAATTTTCAACAATATTATAGTTTTTTGTGTGTACGTGCAACGCACATGAACATGACTAGTATTAATAATTAACTGTTGCTATACTTGTTAAAGAAAGACAAAATGATTAGATGCTTAAGTTATAGACTGTGAATACGCATGAAAAAATTGTTGCTCTACTTGTTAAAAAAAGACATAATGACTGCATACTTAAGTTATAGTATGAATACAAATAAGAGAACTGTTGCTATGCTTGTTAAAGAAAGAATGATTTTATTTTTCGTATCGTATGCTGTGAAGATAGAAGTGTACAGAAAAATCTTATACTATTTGTAAGAAAATGATACAAAAGGAAGAAGGAAAGATCACGACATAGCCATCAGAATGAAAGAAAGGAAGAGCAGAGCTACAACTTTATGGTTTGAAAGAATGATATATAGAAAGAAATATTTTACTTGGCATTTATATACTCTGTATTATTTTTATTTGATAAAAGTTGCATATCATGCATTTGTCTTGGACAACTTGTACACAAATTAAGTCTATTCTCTCGATCGATTGTCGTGGCACCGAGATACTCATATCATCCTAGGAGAGATGAGACACCATGAGGCTTGTACTTTCTCGTGATCAGGATGTGTCATGTCTATTAGAGAGATGAACATGTATGTTCCAACTTCTAATTATGGAAAGTCACTCATGGACCATCATGTAGTTATGTCGCTTGCCAGAGATATAACGTTATTGCAAGCCTAACAATTTGATATAGAGAATGACATGAAACTATATATGCTAATTGTTTTAATAATTATTTGTTATAGGATGGATAGTCAATCATGCGTAAGAATCACCATATAAATGTTGTTTATATTGTTTTATGTTTCTTATTATGAATTGTCCCCAAGAAAGGATTTGTATTAAGTGAAATGCTACTATATTCCTAAGATTAATGTGATTTAAGAATAATGATGCGTGTGTTAAAGGTAGAAATGAATGTATATTGTTCATGAAATAGTTTCTATTGCTTGAATTAATTAAAAAAAGGTATGACTTTTGATTAAGTTTTCAAAATGAACTATGGCTTTTGATTATTATTGACATGAAATAGAAGTAGGTAAAAAAAATAGAAAGACCACCGTTAAAAGAAATATTTTCTCACATAATTACGTACTTAGTGCCTGCTTTAGTTGAGTATAGTTTTGTTACCATGTCACAAGGCTAGTATATTCTTTTCAATGTACTGACTCCCACCTTCACAGGTGTCACTTCCCGTTCCCAGAAAACGTATTTTTTTACATGTACTACTTGAATGTATTTATTTAATATTTATCATTTATTATCTTGTATTTAAATTCCTTTAAATTCATGCTAATTAATTATCTGTATTTTACTTTCTGCTTTTATTTCTCTGCTTTAGCTAGACTTTGGGTTCGAATTGGTTTGGTTTAGTTAGTTGGTTCAACATGAACCAAACCTAACACCCCCACCTACCACCACCTTTTCATTTAAAGCCAACCCCCCTTTCTCTCTCTTCATTATTTTTCCTTAACCATCACTCTTCTTCTTCTTCCTCATCACTACCTCCACCTACCAAACCGTAGGCAAGTACAACTTGCTTCCCATGAGAACCCATGTTTTTATAGTTCATTTATCTTCCTCTCATGATCCTAAGAGAGTTTAGAACTTGGCATTTTTTATTTCGAAGTCTTAATTTTTGTAGATCTAGAATGAGTTATTTTCGGATTTTGGTGGTTTTGATCTATCAAACTTCTTTGTTTGCAAGTTTTGATGGTTCCATGTTGTAGAGAATTTTATTCTACCCAATTTTGACCTTTGGAAAGTTGGATTTGGACTTGTTTTGACCAAGTTATGGACTTTTGAAGCTTTGGGGTGCAACCATGGAGTCCTTGCTGTTTGGAGAAGACAGTGAGCAGTGTACGCTAGCTTTTTAGCTTGCGCCACGGAGTTGCGCGCGCTCTTTAGCGCAGCGCAGTTTGATTCATACGCTGCCTTTTGGAAGCGTATGTCTTGCATACGCTGCCTTTTGGAAGCGTATGTCTTGCATAGGAGTCGTATGGAGTTCATACGCTACCTTTTGGAAGCGTAGGTCTTGCATACGCTGGCTTGGATAGTAAGGAGTCGTATGGAGTTCATACGCTGCCTTTTGGAAGCGTAGGTTTTGCATACGCTGGCTTGAATAGTAAGGAGTCGTATGGAGTTCATACGCTGCCTTTTGGAATCGTAGGTTTTGCATACGCTGGCTTGGATAGTAAGGAGTCGTATGGAGTTCATACGCTGTCTTTTGGAAGCGTATGTCTTGCGTACGCTGGCTTGGATAGTAAGGAGTCGTATGGAGTTCATACGCTGCCTTTTTGCAGCGTATGACTTGCGTACGCTGGCTTGGATAGTGAGGAGTCGTATGGAGTTCATACGCTGCCTTTTTGCAGCGTATGTCTTGCATACGCTGGCTTGGATAGTAAGGAGTCGTATGGAGTTCATACGCTGCCTTTTGGAAGCGTATGACTTGCGTACGCTGGCTTGGGTAGTGAGGAGTCGTATGGAGTTCATACGCTGCCTTTTGGAAGCGTATGACTTGCGTACGCTGGCTTGGATAGTGAGGAGTCGTATGGAGTTCATACGCTGCCGTTTGGAAGCGTAGGTCTTGCATACGTTGACTTGAGCGTATCGTGACTTGAGCGTAGCATGACTTGGGCATCGACCAACCTTGGCGTAATCTAACCTTGGTGTTTCTATTGCTCTATACTAGTTAACTTTCATGCCTTGTCACCATTGATAATGATGGTTATCTTGACTATAATTGATCATGCGTTCCTAGTTGGAACTAAGAGACTGGCTAGTCGTCTTATTGAATTGAATGAATGAGACACGTTCATATTAACTATGAACTATTATAATCGACTGGCTAATCCCGAACCTCGGCATACAGACACATGCGTGCTTCAATCTAATTAATTAATTATTTATTTATTTTCTACAAAAGCAGCATGTGTACTTTATGGTCAATGCATGATTATTCCGTGGTTAGATTTGATTGTTGCATTACGCTATGTAAGACCTACAACCTAGCCCCACTGGTATCGTTGTAGAGTTGCGCATATCGTACCCCGTACAAAAGTACTCATTTGAATAATCATGATCCACGGCATGGGATTTCACTCAACATAGAGTTTATTAAGTTAAATAAAATAATAATTGCATGGAGAGAATGGATTCCCGAGTTCTTACATGACAGCCCTCTTGGGACTATTAAGTGCCCGACAGGTCGGCTGGTCCCCACAGATACTGCAAACCTGCCACACGGGCATGGAGCGGTATCTGGTTATATTATTTATTGTATATTATATATTGATGACGGGCGTCCTGCTGGGACTCGTCTAATTCATGATTGGCGCAATTGATTGACTGGGTAAACTAGCCTTGCTTGCACATAGTGAGAACTGAGGAATCTTTTATTGCATAATTCCAGGATAACTTGGAACTCACAATAGCAAGTCGTAGAAGTTGAATGGCCGTTTAAACTGATTTGTTTGTGCACTGTACCTACTTTGTTGCCTAACTGAGATGATCAGAATGTGAGGACATGACGGGCCAACTTCTGTCCTTGTTTGGTTGGGAGGTTGGTTCGAAGTGTCGTGATGTTATGAGAATCCTAGTGGCAAGCAGAGATCTATTTATCATATTTCTCATTACTGGTTTTAGTTCTCATGTCGTACTTCCTTGTGGTACTTGCTATTAGAGGTCTAACCTCTCTGGTTTTGCATGGCCAGATTTAGAGCCGGTTCCCGAGGACTCAGCTTACTTCTACCTCCAAGATGGTCAACACTAGAGGAATGATCGCAGGAGGACTCGAGTGGGTTCCTTACTTCACCGCTCGTTTTGTTATTTACTTAATACCTTGCCGTTTGGCACCGACATGTTAGTCGGATCGTCTTGTACTTACTTTTACATAATTGTAACTAAGTCAGGCTGTAGCTGATAACAATTGTGTATACTTTTGCTATATCAATCTGGCTACATTTTGTAAAGCCAGATATCAAGAATATTTTGACAGAGCGTTTGGGACGCCTTACTGTTTTATCTTACATGTTCTCTATTACTGTTTCTTGCTTGAATGATTGAGACAATAAATGTGAAGTGGCCATAGTGAGACTTTTATGTAGTATGCACCCCTCGTCTTTTAGACAGCATTGATCATATTGTACGGTATTCATCTACCCGTAATACGTAGCTGGCTGAGTCATTCTCCCGCTCTCCAGTATTCTGGTTCTGGGGCGTGACAAGGTTTAAGTGGTGGCCCATGCAGGTCTGATTTCAGACTTGTGGGGTGTTTTGATTTGTAGGATGTCTCAATCACACACGTTCCCCCTTGATCTCATGATTCGTTGTCCTCAATTCTGGCTTGACATTCCAGTATCCCTTGACTTCATTGATCTTTCTTGTCCGGTCGTTTGATTGTTCTCTTGTCCCTTTTTTTAGGGGCACCTCGTCCGCATCTGTCAGGATTGGGCAACAACAACAAGGGCAGCATGGACAACCTGACCAGGTTGATCAGCAACAAGGGTCAGAACCACTTCATGAGACTATTCAAGAAGAGGTGATAGTAGAACCAGCAGTTGGACCGCAGTATCCGGAGGTTCCAACACCACCAATAGTTCCACCTACCCCCGTGGGATTGGACACACCAGTCCTTCTGGAGATCATGAGAGGGATGATGGCTACTCAGCAACACCAGATGTTAGCCCAGCAGCGCATGCATGCTCAGTTATAAGAGCAGAATGTACTATTCAACCAAGGATTACAGACGGCATTAGAAAGAGGGGCGAGGCCAGATTCAGGAGCGTCAGCCCGATTTTGCAAGTACAATCCCCGCCGTTTCGAAGGCACGGAGGATGCCATCTCAGCAGATGCATGACTTAAGGATATTGAGGCTATTCTGACAGCCGCTAAGGTGCCGGCAGAAGAACGTGTGGATCTAGTAAAGTTATTACTTCATGATCTCGCACGTGATTGGTGGGAATCAGAGGAAGTAGGCATCAGACGTCCTGTTGCTTGGGACGATTTTACTGCAAGGTTCAAGACGAAGTATTATGGAGTTATGGCACAGTTTGAGCTACAATAGAAGTTTATCAACCTCAGACAGGCTGGCAAGACTGTAGATGCGTACGCAACGGAGTTCTGCAGATTGAGTAAGTTTGCCCCAGAGATGGTAGCAACGGAGCGCCAGAGGGCGATGAGGTTCCAGCAAGGGTTTCATCTTGAGCTCTTGCAATTGATAGAGGGGCACAACTACCAGACTTTTGACGAAGTATTGACGGCAATCCGCAAGCATGAAATCACCATTCAGAGGCTTGCGGCAAGGACTGGAGGTCAGAAGAGATCCCACAGTCAGATTGAAGGAGGAGGGGGAGCAGCGTCCCGAACAACAGCACCATCCCCTGGCATTCGTATCCACGATGTGGCGATACGAGGGCCAGCACCACCACCCAGGCAGCAGCAGCAACAACCAAGGAAGAACCAGCAACCCCCAGCGGGCTGCACTTATTGCGGGAAGATGGGACACACTAGAGATGTGTGTCGGGCATTGAACGGGCTGTGTTTGATATGTGGAAATCCAGGTCATCGGGTTACCACATGTCCCATGAATTCGAGGTCAGGAGGACCAGTGCAGCAGTTTCCTGCTCTGCCAGCACCAGGGGCAGGACGGTATCGAGGACCAGCGGTAGCAGTAAGACCGTTGGCACAGCGCCCGTTAATGCCTCAGGCTCAGATGTTTCGGCAGCAGGGGCCGCCGATGCAGCAACACCAGCATAGACCACCCCAGCATCATCAGGGAAGGGGCCAGCAGCAGCAGGCTGGGCCGCAACATGGGAACCAGCAAGGAGGTCGAGAGCAGGTATTCACTCTGTCCTTAGAAGAGGCATTAGCGTCGGGAGATGTCGTGGCAGGTAACATTCTCGTCGCCTCATATCCCGCAGTAGCATTGTTTGATTCGGGAGCATCCCACTCATTTATATCTGCACAATTTACGACACGGCTAGGAATGGAGTTTAAGGCATTGCCAGGGAGGTTGAATATACTCACTGGTAATGGGCTCGTAGGAGTTAGTAGAGTTATTCTAGCATGTAGCGTTGTAGTTTGCGGGCATTCCTTACCCGCCCGGTTGATAGAATTTTCTGTTGGAAATTTCGACGTTATCTTAGGCATGGACTGGCTGACATGCGACAATAGATTGTCGTAGTGGGAGTGTATCTTTTGATATTCCAGGCATGAAGAGATTCACCTTAGTCAGATCAGAGGCAACTCAGCAAGAGCAAGGAGTAATAACGACAATGGAAGAAGTTCAGGTTCCGAAGGTAGTTGAAGAATTTCTAGACGTATTTCCTGAAGAACTTCCCGGTCTGCCACCGGTTAGAGATATTGAGTTCAGTATAGAATTGGCACCTGGGACTAAACCGATATCAGATCGGGTATACAGAATGGCGGATTCGGAGCAGGCCAAGGTATATCAGCATATAGAGGAATTGAAGGAGAAGAAGTTCATCCAAGCTAGCATATCGCCATGGGCAGCACCAGTGGTACTTGTGGGGAAGAAGGATGGATCATCCAGATTGTGTATAGACTACAGGAAGCTTAACGCGGCAACAGTAAAGAACAAGTACCCACTACCAAGGATCGACGACTTATTTGATCAGTTGAGCAGGGCCAGAGTTTTCTCCAAGATAGATCTTCGGTCAGGCTATCATCAAGTGAGGGTTCGGAAGGAGGATATTCCCAAGACAGCATTCAGGTCGAAGTATGGACATTATGAATTCTTGGTAATGCCGTTTGGTTTGACCAATGCTCCAATAATATTCATGGATTTGATGAACCGCATCTTTATGCCGTATTTAGATCAGTTTGTCGTAGTATTTCTCGACGACATTCTCGTGTACTCTGCTAGTGAAGAGGAGCATGAAGACCACCTCAGGAAAGTGTTGCAGGTTCTGAGAGAGAACCAGTTGTATGCCAAGATCAGCAAGTGTGAGTTCTGGACGAATCACATTTCATTTTTGGGTCATATCGTATCAGGAGCTGGAGTACCAGTGGATCCCAAGAAGGTAGAAGCAGTAGAGAGTTGGCCAGTACCCAAGACCGTAGCTGATGTACAGAGTTTCTTGGGATTGGCAGGATATTATCGAAGGTTTGTGTCAGATTTTGCGAGACTTTCAGCACCCATGACCCGCTTGACACGGAAAGATGTGCCATTCGTTTGGTCGGCAGAATGTCAGGCATCATTTGAGAATTTGAAGCAGAAGTTGATATCAGCACCCATTCTTACATTGCCAGTTGGACCTGGAGGTTTTACAGTATATTATGATGCGTCGGGTAAAGGACTTGGATGTGTCCTCATGCAGCACAGAAAGGTGATAACATATACATCTAGGCAGCTTCGGGACCACGAGAAGAATTACCCAACTCATGATTTGGAGTTGGCGGCAGTAGTATTCGCTTTGAAGCTATGGAGGCATTACTTATATGGTGACCGAGTGGACATGTACACAGACCATAAAAGTCTGAGGTACATCTTTACCCAGAAGGAACTGAACATGAGGCAGAGAAGATGGTTGGAGTTGATCAAGGATTACGACGTGGAGCTTCAGTATCATCCAGGCAAGGCTAATGTGGTAGCAGACGCTCTCAGCAGAAGGGGCGACGCATTTATGTTGACAACACAGAGGCATATCTTAGAAGACCTTCAGGAGTTGGACATATAAGTTATACTTCCTAACGATGTAGGAGTTCTGGAAAGTCTACAAGTCCAATCTGACTTGGTAGATAGGATCAAGGCAGCTCAGGCACAGGACCCAAGGATTCAGAAGCTTAGGGCAGAATGTGAGTCAGGGCTCAGGAAGAAGATGCAAATCCATGAAGACGGTACACTTAGGTTTGGATCACGTCTATGTGTGCCTAGTGGAGATATCAGACAGAAAGTTATGGCAGAAGCTCACAGTTCCCAGTATTCTATACATCTTGGAGGGACCAAGATGTACCAAGATATCAAGCAGCACTTCTGGTGGAACGAGATGAAGAGGGAGATAGCTAGGTTTGTCTCCCGTTGCTTGGTATGTCAGCAAGTGAAGGCAGAGCAGCAAAGGCCAGCTGGATTATTGCAACAACTTTCTATCCCGGAATGGAAGTGGGAGCACATCATAATGGACTTTGTGACCGGTTTACCGAGATCGCCAAGTGGTAAAGATTCTATTTGGGTGATAGTGGACCGACTTACAAAGGTAGCACACTTTCTTTCTTTCAGAGTAGGACAATCTACAGAAAAGTTGGCAGAGTTGTATATACAACAGATAGTCAGACATCATGGAGTCTCTGACAGTATTGTGTCAGACCGAGATACCCGTTTTACATCACATTTTTGGAAAATCTTGCATCATAGTCTAGGCACCAAATTAAGATTTAGCACGGCTTACCATCCTCAGACGGACGGGCAATCAGAAAGGACATTTCAGACTTTAGAAGATATGTTGCGAGCTTGCACTCTAGATTTTGGAGGATCTTGGAAAAGCCACCTACACTTAGTTGAGTTCTCATACAACAATAGCTATCAAGCCAGTATCCAGATGGCGTCATTCGAAGCACTATATGGTAAGAAGTGTAGATCGCCACTAGCATAGGATGATATCGGAAAAAGGAAGATGCTAGGCCCAGAAATGATTATCCAGACGGTTGAAGTGATTAAGAAAATTAGAGAGCGACTTCGTGTTGCACAGGATCGGCATCGTCATTGGGCGGACCAGCATCGTAGGCCGCTAGAGTTTTCTGTTGGGGACCACGTGTTCTTGCGGATCTCACCTACCCGTGGGGTCATTAGATTTGGCGTTCGCGGGAAGTTGAGTCCACGATACGTAGGCCCATTTGTTATTCTTAATAGGGTAGGCGATGTTGCTTATCGTTTGTCCCTTCCACCTTCGTTACGAGAGGTACATGGCGTGTTTTATGTATCTCAATTGCGAAGGTATGTATCGGACCCAAGCCATATCCTCGATCATTCAGAACTGGTTGTTGGTACCAACCTGTCTTACGAGGAGCAGCCTGTGTCCATCTTGGACCGAAGAGAGAAGATACTCAAGAACCGAACAATTAACCTTGTCCGGGTTGCTTGGGGTCATCACTCTTTGGGAGAGTCAACGTGGGAACGTGAGGATGATATCCGATCACGGTATCCACATCTGTTTGACTCACAAGGTATATCTTTTTCTGTGTACCTGATTGTCTTGATTCCTCATGCTTACTACCTTATGGATAGAATTGCTTGATATCGTAGATTGTTAAATATAGATATGTTACTTGCTAAGGACATTGTAAAATGATTGCTTGATTAAATTGCTTGTACTTAGATTAGTTTAGCCCCGATGTTTCTATCTTGCTTGGATTTGAAATTCCGAGGATGGAATTTTTCTAAGGAGGGTAGAGATGTCACTTCCCGTTCCCAGAAAACGTATTTTTTTACATGTACTACTTGAATGTATTTATTTAATATTTATCATGTATTATCTTGTATTTAAATTCCTTTAAATTCATGCTAATTAATTATCTGCATTTTACTTTCTGCTTTTATTTCTTTGCTTTAGCTAGACTTTGGGTTCGGCTTGGTTTGGTTTAGTTAGTTGGTTCAACATGAACCAAACCTAACACCCCCACCTACCACCACCTTTTTATTTAAAGCCAACCCCCTTTCTCTCTCTTCATTATTTTTCCTTCACCATCACTCTTCTTCTTCTTCCTCATCACTACCTCCACCTACCAAACCGTAGGCAAGTACAACTTGCTTTCCATGAGAACCCATGTTTTTATAGTTCATTTATCTTCCTCTCATGATCCTAAGAGAGTTTAGAACTTGGCATTTTTTATTTCGAAGTCTTAATTTTTGTAGATCTAGAATGAGTTATTTTCGGATTTTGGTGGTTTTGATCTATCAAACTTCTTTGTTTGCAAGTTTTGATGGTTCCATGTTGTAGAGAATTTTATTCTACCCAATTTTGACCTTTGGAAATTTGGATTTGGACTTATTTTGACCAAGTTATGGACTTTTGAAGCTTTGGGGTGCAACCATGGAATCCTTGCTGTTTGGAGAAGACAGTGAGCAGTGTACGCTAGCTTTTTAGCTTGCGCCACAGAGTTGCGTGCGCTCTTTAGCGCAACGCAGTTTGATTCATACGCTGCCTTTTGGAAGCGTATGTCTTGCATAGGAGTCGTATGGAGTTCATACGCTGCCTTTTGGAAGAGTAGGTCTTGCATACGCTGGCTTGGATAGTAAGGAGTCCTATGGAGTTCATACGCTGCCTTTTGGAAGCGTAGGTTTTGCATACGCTGGCTTGGATAGTAAGGAGTCGTATGGAGTTCATACGCTGTCTTTTGGAAGCGTAGGTCTTGCGTACGCTGGCTTGGATAGTAAGGAGTCGTATGGAGTTCATACGCTGCCTTTTTGTAGCGTATGACTTGCGTACGCTGGCTTGGATAGTGAGGAGTCGTATGGAGTTTATACGCTGCCTTTTTGCAGCGTATGTCTTGCATACGCTGGCTTGGATAGTAAGGAGTCGTACGCTGCCTTTTGGAAGCGTATGACTTGCGTACGCTGGCTTGGATAGTGAGGAGTCGTATGGAGTTCATACGCTGCCTTTTGGAATCGTATGACTTGCGTACGCTGGCTTGGATAGTGAGGAGTCGTATGGAGTTCATACGCTGCCTTTTGGAAGCATAAGTCTTGCATACGTTGACTTGAGCGTATCGTGACTTGAGCGTAGCATGACTTGGGCATCGACCAACCTTGGCGTAATCTAACCTTGGTGTTTCTATTGCTCTATACTAGTTAACTTTCATGCCTTGTCACCATTGATAATGATGGTTATCTTGACTATAATTGATCATGCGTTCCTAGTTGGAACTAAGAGACGGGCTAGTCGTCTTATTGAATTGAATGAATGAGACACGTTCATATTAACTATGAACTATTGTAATCGACTGGCTAATCCCGAACCTCGGCATACAGACACATGCGTGCTTCAATCTAATTAATTAATTATTTATTTATTTTCTACAAAAGCAGCATGTGTACTTTATGGTCAAGGCATGATTATTCCGTGGTTAGATTTGATTGTTGCATTACGCTATGTAAGACATACAACCTAGCCGCACTGGTATCGTTGTAGAGTTGCGCATATCGTACCCCGTACAAAAGTACTCATTTGAATAACTATGATCCACGGCATGGGATTTCACTCAACATAGAGTTTATTAAGTTAAATAAAATAATAATTACATGGAGAGAATGGATTCCCGAGTTCTTACATGGCAGCCCTCTTGGGACTATTAAGTGCCCGACAGGTCGACTGGTCCCCACAGATACTGCAAACCTGCCACACGGGCATGGAGCGGTATCTGGTTATATTATTTATTGTATATTATATATTGATGACGGGCGTCCTGCTGGGACTCGTCTAATTCATGATTGGCGCAATTGATTGACTGGGTAAACTAGCCTTGCTTGCACATTGTCACTCCCCGTTCCCGGAATGCGTATTCTAATACGTATATTGCCTGAATGTATTTATTTAGTATTTATCATGTAGTATCCTGTATTTAAATTCCTATAACTTCATGTTAATTAATTATCTGTATTTTATTTTCTGCACTTTATTTTTTCTGTAATTTTATTGCCTGCTCTTTAAATTTTTATGTTAATTAATTAGCTGCTCTTTAATTTTCATGCTAATTAATTCCTGCGATTTTATTTCTACATTTCTTCCTGTAATTTTATTACCTGCATTTTAATTCCTGCTTTAGTTTTACTTTCGGGTTAGCCTTGTTGGACCCGTGCAACCCGACCCATTTGACCCATTGGACCCGGCCCAACCCCCACCTACCACCCCTTGATATTTAAGACAACCCTCTCCCTTCTCTCTCCTCATTACTTCTTCTTCACCATTACTTCTTCTTCCTTCTTCATTACTCTCTCCACCTACCAAGCATAGGCAAGTACAACTTGCTCCACATGAGGACCATATTTTATGGTTCATTATTCTTCTCCTTATGATTCTAAGAGGGTTTAGTACTTAGTATTTTTGATTTCATTGGTTCATTTCTTATAGATCTAAGTTGTGGTATTTTCGGTTGTCCATGGGTTTCGATCTATCAAACTTCTGTGTTTTCAAATTTCGATGGTTCCATGTTGTAGAGAACTTCCTTCTACCCAGTTTTGACCTTTGGAAAGTTGGATTTGGACTTGTTTTGACCAAGTTATGGACTTTAGAAGCTTTGGGGAGCAACAATGGAGTTCTTGCTGTTTGGAGAAGACAGTGAGCAGTGTACGCTAGCTTTTTAGCCGCGTCACTGAGCTGTGCGCGCTCTTTAGCGCAGCGCAGTATGGGCCTCATACGCTACCTTTTTAGGAAGCGTGTGTCTTGCATACGCTGCCTTCTGGAAGCGTGTGTCGTATGGAGTTCATACGCTGCCTTTGGGGAGCGTATGACTTGCGTATGCTCCCTTGAATGGACAGGGGTCGTATGGAGTTCATACGCTGCCTTTTGGGAGCGTATGTCTCGCATACGCTCGCTTGAGTGTCAAGGAGTCGTATGGAGTTCATACGCTGCCTTACCTGAGCGTAGGCTTACTTGAGCGTAGCCTGACCTGAGCGTATGACGTTTGCACTGAGCGTGTGGCCTTTGGCTGACTTGGTCTTACGTCAGCGTGTCACTTGGGTTTTATTTTCCTTAAGCTTGGCTCTTCTGTAGCCCTGTATGGTGATATTTTATTAGGTATTTTACGTCCATTTTATATCCTTACGCCTTTTGGCATGAACTCGATAAAATCATGATATGTTAATATTAATAATATCGACTGTTATGTGGATTGTGCCCTGTGTCTTGATTGATTCACGGGTACCCAGTAAGACTGGAACTTGACCTTGAGAGTTATAGACTCGACCCTATTTTAATGCTAATTGACTTTCATGCCTTGTCACCATTAATAACGATGGTTCTCTTGACTAAATTGATCATGCGTTCCTAGTGGGAACTAAGAGACTGGCTAGTCGTCTTATTGAATTGATGAATGAGACACGTTCATGTTATGAACTATTGTAATCGACTGGCTGATCCCGAATATTGACATACATGCACATGCAGGCTTCAATCTATTTATTTTATTATTTATTTATTTATTTTCTACAAAAGAAGCATGTGTACTTTATGGTCAAGGCATGATTACCGTGGTTAGATTTGATTGTTGCATTACGCTATGTAAGACCTGCAACCTAACCGCACTGGTATTGTTGTAGTGTTATGCATATCGTACCCCGTACGAAAGTACTCATTTGAATGACCATGATCCACGACATAGGATTTCACTCAACGTAGGGACTATTAAGTTAAATAAAATAATGATTGCATGGAGAGAATGGATTCTCGAGTTCTTACATGGCAGCCCCCCTTGGGACGAGTATTGCCCGACGGGCCGGCTGGTTCCCACAGATGCTGTAAATCTGCCACACGGGCAGGGAACAGTATCTGCTTTAATTATTATTGTATATGGTATATAAATGACGGGCGTCCTGCTAGGACTCGTCTAATTTATGCATGGCGCACATGATTCACTGGATAGACTAGCCTTGCTCGCACATAGTAAAAACTGAGGAATCCCTATTGCTTAAAATTCCAGGATAACTTGGGACTTACAGTAGCAAGCCGTAGGAGTTGATTGGCCGTTTAAATTGATTTGTTTGTGTACTGTACTACTCTGTTACCCAACTGGGATGATCAGAATGTCAGGACATGACGGGCCAACTTCTGTCCTTGTTTGGTTGGGAGGTTGGTTCGAAGTGTCGTGATGTGATGTGAATCCTAGTAGTAAACAGAGATTTATTATTATATTCTCTTACTTACTGGTTTTAGTTCTCATTTCGTGCTTCCTTGTGGTACTTGCTATTAGAGGTCTAACCTCTCTGGTTTTGCATGGCCAGATTTAGAGCCAGTTCCCGAGGACTCAGCTTACTTCTACCTCCAAGATGGTCAACACTAGAGGGATGATCGCAGGAGGACTCGAGTGGGTTTCTTACCTCACCGCTCGTTTTGTTATTTACCTTATACTTTGCCGTTAGGCACCGACATGTTAGTCGGATCGTCTTGTACTTACTTTTGCATAATTGTAACTAAGTCAGACTGCAGCTGATAACAATTGTGTATACTTTTGCTACATCAATCTGGCTATGTTTTGTAAAGCCAGATATCAAGAACATTTTGACAGAGCGTTAGGGACGTCTTACTGCTTTATCTTACATGTTCTCTATTTCTGTTTCCTTGTTTGAATGATTGAGATAATAGATGTGTAATGACCATAGCAAGACTTTTATGTAGTATGCACCCCCTCGTCTGGTTAGACATCATTGATCGTATTATACAGTATTCATCTACCCGTAATACGTAGCTGGCTGAGTCATTCCCCCGCTCTCCAGTATTCTGGTTCTGGGGCGTGACAAGGTTTTAGTGGTGGCCCATGCAGGTCTGATTTCAGACTTGTTGGGTGTTTTGATTTATAGGATGTCTCAATCACACATGTTCCCCCTTGATCTCTCGATTCATTATTCTCGACTCTAGCTTGACATTCCGGTATCCTTTGACTTCATTGATCTTTTCCGTCCGGTCGTTTGATTGTTCTCTTGTCCCTTTCTTAGGGGCACTTCGTCCGTATCGGTCAGAGCTGGGCAGCAACAACAAAGGCAGCATGAGCAACCTGACCAGGCTGGTCAGCAACAAGGATCAGAACCACTTCATGAGGCTATTCAAGAAGAGGTGATAGTAGAACCAGAAGTTGGACCGCAGTATCCGGAGGTTCCAACACCACCCATAGTTCCACCTACCCCTGTGGAATTGGACACACCAGCCCTTCTGGAGATCATGAGAGGGATGATGGCTACTCAGCAACACCAGATGTTAGCCCAACAACGTATGCACGCTCAGTTACAAGAGCAAAATGTACTACTCAACCAAGGATTACAGATGGCATTGGAAAGAGGGGCAAGGACAGATTCAGGAGCGTCAGCCCGATTTTGCAAGTACAACCTCCGTCGTTTCGAAGGCACAGAGGATGCCATCGCAGCAGATGCATGGCTTAAGGACATTGAGGCTATTTTGACAGCCGCTAAGGTACCGGCAGAAGAACGTGTGGATCTAGTGAAGTTATTACTTCAGGATCTCGCACGTGATTGGTGGGAAGCAGAGGAAGTAGGCATCAGACGTCCTGTTGCTTGGGACGATTTTACAGCAAGGTTCAAGACGAAGTATTATGGAGTTGTGGCGCAGTTTGAGCTACAACAGAAGTTTATCAACCTCAGGCAGGCCGACAAGACGGTAGATGCTTACGCAGCGGAGTTCTGCAGATTGAGCAGGTTTGCTCCAGAGATGGTAGCAACGGAGCGCCAGAGGGCGATGAGGTTCCAGCAAGGGTTTCATCTTGAGCTCTTGCAATTGATAGAGGGGCACAACTACCAGATTTTTGATGAAGTATTGACAGCAACCCGCAGGCATGAGATCACCATTCAGAGGCTTGCGGCAAGGACTGGAGGTCAGAAGAGATCCCACAGTCAGATGGAAGGAGGAGGGGGAGCAGCGCCCCGAACAACAGCACCATCCCCTGGCATTCGTATCCACGATGTGGCGATACGAGGGCCAGCACCACCACCCAGGCAACAGCAACAGCAACAGAGGAAGAACCAGCAACCCCCAGCGGGCTGCACTTATTGTGGAAAGATGGGGCACACTAGAGATGTGTGTCGGACATTGAACGGATTATGTCTGATATGTGGAAATCCAGATCATCGGGTTACCACATGTCCCATGAATTCGAGGTCAGGAGGACCAGTGTAGCAGTTTTCTGCTTTGCCAGCACCAGGGGCAGGACAGTATCGAGGGCCAGCGGTAGCAGTGAGACCGTTGGCACAGCGCCCGTTAATGTCGCAGGCTCAGATGTTTCGGCAGCAGGGGCCGCCGATGCAGCAACACCAGCATAGACCACCCCAGCATCAACAAGGCAGGGGCCAGCAGCAGCACCAAGCCAGGCCGCAGCATGGGAACCAGCAAGGAGGTCGAGGGCAGGCATTCACTCTGTCCTTGGAAGAGGCATTGGCATCGGGAGATGTTGTGGCAGGTAACATTCTCGTCGCCTCATATCCCGCAGTAGCATTGTTTGATTCGGGAGCATCCCATTCATTTATATCTGCACAATTTGCGACACAGATAGGAATGGAGTTCGAGGCATTGCCAGGGAGGTTGAATATACTCACTGGTAATGGGCTCGTAGGAGTTAGTAGGGTTATTTTAGCATGTAGCGTTGTAGTTTGCGGGCATTCCCTACCCGCCCGGTTGATAGAATTTTCTGTTGGAAATTTCGACGTTATCTTAGACATGGACTGGCTGAAAGACAGTCATGCGACAATAGATTATCGTAGTGGGAGTGTACCTTTTGATATTCCAGGCATGAAGAGATTCACCTTAGTCAGGTCAGAGGCAACTCAGCAAGAGCAGGGAGTAGTGACGGCAATGGAAGAAGTTCAGATTCCGAAGGTAGTTGAAGAGTTTCTGGACGTATTTCCTGAAGAACTTCCAGGTCTACCACCAGTTAGAGATGTTGAGTTCAGTATTGAATTGGCACCTGGGACTAAACCGATATCAGATCGGGTATACAGAATGGCGGATTCGGAGCAGGCCAAGGTATATCAGCATATAGAGGAATTGAAGGAGAAGAAGTTTATTTAAGCTAGCATATCGCCATGGGCAGCACCAGTGGTACTTGTGGGAAAGAAGGATGGGTCATCGAGATTGTGCATTGACTACAGGAAGCTTAACGCGGCAACAGTGAAGAACAAGTACCCACTACCAAGGATCGATGACTTGTTTGATCAGTTGAGCAGGGCCAGAGTTTTCTCCAAGATAGATCTTCGTTCAGGGTACCACCAAGTGAGGGTTCGGAAGGAGAATATTCCCAAGACAGCATTCAGGTCGAAGTATGGACATTATGAATTCTTGGTAATGCCATTTGGTTTGACCAACGCTCCAGCAATATTCATGGATTTGATGAATCGCATCTTTATGCCATACTTAGACCAGTTTGTCGTTGTGTTTCTTGACGACATTCTAGTATACTCTGCTAGTGAAGAGGAATATGAAGACCACCTCAGAAAAGTGTTGCAGGTTTTGAGGGAGAACCAGTTATATGCCAAGCTCAGTAAGTGTGAGTTCTGGACGGATCACATTTCATTTTTGGGTCATATCGTATCAGGAGCTGGAGTAGCAGTGGATCCCAAGAAGGTAGAAGCAGTAGAGAGTTGGCCAGTACCCAAGACCGTAGCTGATGTACGGAGTTTCTTAGGATTGGCAGGATATTACAGAAGATTTGTGTCAGATTTTGCAAGACTTTCAGCACCCATGACCCGCTTGACACGGAAGGATGTGCCATTTGTCTGGTCGGCAGAATGCCAGTCATTATTTGAGAATTTGAAGCAGAAGTTGATATCAGCGCCCATTCTTACATTGCCAGTTGGACCCGGAGGTTTTACAGTATATTGTGATGCATCAGGTAAAGGACTTGGATGTGTCCTCATGCAGCACGGAAAGGTAATAGCATATGCATCCAGGCAGCTTCGGGACCACGAGAAGAATTACCCAACTCATGATTTGGAGTTGGCAGCAGTAGTATTCGCTTTGAAGCTATGGAGGCATTACTTATATGGTGACCGAGTGGAGATATACACGGACCACAAAAGTCTGAAGTACATCTTTACTCAGAAGGAGCTGAACATGAGGCAGAGAAGATGGCTAGATTTGATCAAGGATTATGATATGGAGCTTCAGTATCATCCAGGTAAAGCTAATGTGGTAGCAGACGCTCTCAGCAGAAGAGGCGGCACATTTATGTTGACAACACAGAAGCATATCTTAGAAGACCTTCAGGAGATGGGCATAGAAGTTATACTTCCTAACGATTTAGGAGTTCTGGCAAGTCTACAAGTCCAATCTGACTTGGTAGATAGGATCAAGGCAGCTCAGGCACAGGACCCAAGGATTCAGAAGCTTAGGACAGAATGTGAGTCAGGACTCAGGAAGGAGATGCAGATTCATGAAGATGGTACACTTAGGTTTGGATCACGTCTATGCGTGCCTAGTGGAGATATCAGACAAGAGGTTATGACAGAAGCTCACAGTTCTCAGTATTCTATACATCCTGGAGGGACCAAGATGTACCAAGATATCAAGCAGCACTTCTGGTGGAACGGAATGAAGAGGGAGATAGCTAGATTTGTTTCCCGTTGCTTGGTATGTCAGCAAGTGAAGGCAGAACAGCAGAGGCCAGCTGGATTATTGCAACCGCTTCCTATCCCAGAAGGGAAGTGGGAGCATATTACCATGGACTTTGTGACCGGTTTACCAAGATCACCAAGTGGTAAAGATGCTATTTGGGTGATAGTGGACCGACTTACAAAGGTAGCACATTTTCTTCCTTTCAGAGTAGGGCAACCTACGAAAAAGTTGGCAGAGTTGTATATGCAACAGATAGTCAGACAGCATGGAGTCCCTGTCAGTATTGTGTCAGATCGAGATACCCGCTTTACATCGCATTTCTGGAAGAGCTTGCATCATAGTCTGGGTACCAAGTTGAGATTTAGTACGGCTTACCATCCGCAGACGGATGGGCAATCAGAAAGAACGATTCAGACTTTGGAAGATATGTTGCGAGCTTGTACTCTGGATTTTGGAGGGTCTTGGGAAAGCCACCTGCACTTAGTTGAGTTCTCATATAACAACAGTTATCAAGCCAGTATCCAGATGGCGCCATTTGAGGCACTATATGGTAAGAAGTGTAGGTCGCCACTAGCATGGGATGATATCGGGGAAAGGAAAATATTGGGCCCGGAAATGATCGTTCAGACAGTTGAAGTGGTTAAGGGAATTAGAGAGCGACTTCGTGTTGCGCAGGATCGGCATCGTCATTGGGCGGACCAGTATCGTAGGCCGCTAGAGTTTTCTGTTGGGGACCACGTATTCTTGCGGATCTCACCTACTCGTGGGGTCATTAGATTTGGCGTTCGCGGGAAATTGAGTCCGCGGTACGTGGGCCCATTCGTTATCCTTGATCGGATAGACGATGTTGCTTATCGTTTATCACTCCCACCTTCGTTACGAGAAGTGCATGACGTATTTCATGTATCTCAATTGCGAAGGTATGTATCGGACCCCAGCCATATCCTCGATCACTCTGAGCTGGTTGTTGGTATCAACCTGTCTTACGAGGAGCAGCCTGTGTCCATCTTGGACAGAAGAGAGAAGGTACTCAAGAACCGAACAATTAGCCTTGTCCGGGTTGCTTGGGGTCATCACTCTTTGGGAGAGTCAACGTGGGAACGTGAGGATGATATCCGATCTCGGTATCCACATCTGTTTGACTCACAAGGTATATCTTTTTTGTGTACCTTGATTGTCATGATTCCTCATGCTTATCACCTTATGGGTAGAATTGTTTAATATCGTAGATTATTAAATATGGATATGTTACTTGCTATGGACATTGTAAAATGATTGCTTTATTGAATTGCTTGTACTTAGATTAGTTTAGCCCCGATATTTCTATCTTGCTTGAATTTGAAATTCCGAGGACGGAATTTTTTCAAGGAGGGTAGAGATGTCACTCCCCGTTCCCGGAATGCGTATTCTAATACGTATATTGCCTGAATGTATTTATTTAGTATTTATCATGTAGTATCCTGTATTTAAATTCCTATAACTTCATGTTAATTAATTATCTGCATTTTATTTTCTGCACTTTATTTTTTCTGTAATTCTATTGCCTGCTCTTTAAATTTTCATGTTAATTAATTAGCTGCTCTTTAATTTTCATGCTAATTAATTCCTGCGATTTTATTTCTACATTTCTTCCTGTAATTTTATTACCTGTATTTTAATTCCTGCTTTAGTTTTACTTTCGGGTTAGCCTTGTTGGACCCGTGCAACCCGACCCATTGGACCCATTGGACCCGGCCCAACCCCCACCTACCACCCCTTGATATTTAAGACAACCCTCTCCCTTCTCTCTCCTCATTACTTCTTCTTCACCATTACTTCTTCTTCCTTCTTCATTACTCTCTCCACCTACCAAGCATAGGCAAGTACAACTTGCTCCACATGAGGACCATATTTTATGGTTCATTATTCTTCTCCTTATGATTCTAAGAGGGTTTAGTACTTAGTATTTTTGATTTCATTGGTTCATTTCTTATAGATCTAAGTTGTGGTATTTTCGGTTGTCCATGGGTTTCGATCTATCAAACTTCTGTGTTTTCAAATTTCGATGGTTCCATGTTGTAGAGAACTTCCTTCTACCCAGTTTTGACCTTTGGAAAGTTGGATTTGGACTTGTTTTGACCAAGTTATGGACTTTAGAAGCTTTGGGGAGCAACAATGGAGTTCTTGCTGTTTGGAGAAGACAGTGAGCAGTGTACGCTAGCTTTTTAGCCACGTCACTGAGCTGTGTGCGCTCTTTAGCGCAGCGCAGTATGGGCCTCATACGCTACCTTTTTAGGAAGCGTGTGTCTTGCATACGCTGCCTTCTGGAAGCGTGTGTCGTATGGAGTTCATACGCTGCCTTTAGGGAGCGTATGACTTGCGTATGCTCCCTTGAATGGACAGGGGTCGTATGGAGTTCATACGCTGCCTTTTGGGAGCGTATGTCTCGCATACGCTCGCTTGAGTGTCAAGGAGTCGTATGGAGTTCATACGCTGCCTTACCTGAGCGTAGGCTTACTTGAGCGTAGCCTGACCTGAGCGTATGACGTTTGTACTGAGCGTATGGCCTTTGGCTGACTTGGTCTTACGTCAGCGTGTCACTTGGGTTTTATTTTCCTTAAGCTTGGCTCTTCTGTAGCCCTGTATGGTGATATTTTATTAGGTATTTTACGTCCATTTTATATCCTTACGCCTTTTGGCATGAACTCGATAAAATCATGATATGTTAATATTAATAATATCGACTGTTATGTGGATTGTGCCCTGTGTCTTGATTGATTCACGGGTACCCAGTAAGACTGGAACTTGACCTTGAGAGTTATAGACTCGACCCTATTTTAATACTAATTGACTTTCATGCCTTGTCACCATTAATAACGATGGTTCTCTTGACTAAATTGATCATGCGTTCCTAGTGGGAACTAAGAGACTGGCTAGTCGTCTTATTGAATTGATGAATGAGACACGTTCATGTTATGAACTATTGTAATCGACTGGATGATCCTGAATATTGACATACATGCACATGCAGGCTTCAATCTATTTATTTTATTATTTATTTATTTATTTTCTACAAAAGAAGCATGTGTACTTTATGGTCAAGGCATGATTACCGTGATTAGATTTGATTGTTGCATTATGCTATGTAAGACCTGCAACCTAATCGCACTGGTATTGTTGTAGTGTTATGCATATCGTACCCCGTACGAAAGTACTTATTTGAATGACCATGATCCACGGCATGGGATTTCACTCAACGTAGGGACTATTAAGTTAAATAAAATAATGATTGCATGGAGAGAATGGATTCCCGAGTTCTTACATGGCAGCCCCCCTTGGGACGAGTATTGCCCGACGGGCCGGCTGGTTCCCACAGATGCTGTAAATCTGCCACACGGGCAGGGAACAGTATCTGCTTTAATTATTATTGTATATGGTATATAAATGACGGGCGTCCTGCTAGGACTCGTCTAATTCATGCATAGCGCACATGATTCACTGGATAGACTAGCCTTGCTCGCACATAGTAAGAACTGAGGAATCCCTATTGCATAAAATTCCAGGATAACTTGGGACTTACAGTAGCAAGCCGTAGGAGTTGATTGGCCGTTTAAATTGATTTGTTTGTGTACTGTACTACTCTGTTACCCAACTGGGATGATCAGAATGTCAGGACATGACGGGCCAACTTCTGTCCTTATTTGGTTGGAAGGTTGGTTCGAAGTGTCGTGATGTGATGTGAATCCTAGTAGTAAACAGAGATCTATTATTATATTCTCTTACTTACTGGTTTTAGTTCTCATGTCGTGCTTCCTTGTGGTACTTGCTATTAGAGGTCTAACCTCTCTGGTTTTGCATGGCCAGATTTAGAGCCAGTTCCCGAGGACTCAGCTTACTTCTACCTCCAAGATGGTCAACACTAGAGGGATGATCGCAGGAGGACTCGAGTGGGTTTCTTACCTCACCGCTCGTTTTGTTATTTACCTTATACTTTGCCGTTAGGCACCGACATGTTAGTCGGATCGTCTTGTACTTACTTTTGCATAATTGTAACTAAGTCAGACTTCAGCTGATAACAATTGTGTATACTTTTGCTACATCAATCTGGCTATGTTTTGTAAAGCCAGATATCAAGAATATTTTGACAGAGCGTTTGGGACGTCTTACTGCTTTATCTTACATGTTCTCTATTTCTGTTTCCTTGTTTGAATGATTGAGACAATAGATGTGTAATGACCATAGCAAGACTTTTATGTAGTATGCACCCCCTCGTCTGGTTAGACAGCATTGATCGTATTATACGGTATTCATCTACCCGTAATACGTAGCTGGCTGAGTCATTCCCCCGCTCTCCAGTATTCTGGTTCTGGGGCGTGACACACATAGTGAGAACTGAGGAATCTTTTATTGCATAATTCCAGGATAACTTGGAACTCACAATAGCAAGCCGTAGAAGTTGAATGGCCATTTAAACTGATTTGTTTGTGCACTGTACCTACTTTGTTGCCTAACTGAGATGATCAGAATGTCAGGACACGACGGGCCAACTTCTGTCCTTGTTTGGTTGGGAGGTTGGTTTGAAGTGGCATGATGTTATGAGAATCCTAGTGGCAAGCAGAGATCTATTTATCATATTTCTCATTATTGGTTTTAGTTCTCATGTCGTGCTTCCTTGTGGTACTTGCTATTAGAGGTCTAACCTCTCTGGTTTTGCATGGCCAGATTTAGAGCCGGTTCCCGAGGACTCAGCTTACTTCTACCTCCAAGATGGTCAACACTAGAGGAATGATCGCAGGAGGACTCGAGTGGGTTCCTTACTTCACCGCTCGTTTTGTTATTTACTTAATACCTTGCCGTTTGGCACCGACATGTTAGTCGGATCGTCTTGTACTTACTTTTACATAATTGTAACTAAGTCAGGCTGCAGCTGATAACAATTGTGTATACTTTTGCTACATCAATCTGGCTACATTTTGTAAAGCCAGATATCAAGAACATTTTGACAGAGCGTTTGGGACGCCTTACTGCTTTTATCTTACATGTTCTCTATTACTGTTTCTTGCTTGGATGATTGAGACAATAGATGTGAAGTGACCATAGTGAGACTTTCATGTAGTATGCACCCCCTCGTCTTTTAGACATCATTGATCGTATTATACGGTATTCATCTACCCGTAATACGTAGCTGGCTGAGTCATTCCCCCGCTCTCCAGTATTCTGGTTCTGGGGCGTGACAACAGGTGCTAGATTTTCTGTTAATTTTCTGAGATAGTAGAAGACCCTCATCCTTTAGAAGCAAGAGATTTGAAGGCGCGTGCGCATTATTATTGTTATAATAACAATTATTATTATTATTATTATTATTATTATTATTATTATTATTATTATTATTAATGTATAAGGGGATATAATGTCTAGAACAAAGCTATTGTAATTCTTTTCAATTTTAAATGTTGTAAGCCAAGTCGGTACGTTCAGTTGGCTATTGAAAGCCTTTGTAACGGTTGCAAGTTATAAATAAAAGAGAGTATATTCTTGCCTCGTTGTGTTTATTTGGTTTTATGTATTAAAGTTTCGCTGATTCACGACCTATCTGGTCTGTTTTGTTAATGTACAAGTTTGTGCTTGTACAAGTATAACTTTTCGGGTGCGACTTTACTATCCTTTGGAGTCGGGACGTGACAAATATATCTATAAAATAATTCAATTTTTTTTAAAGTTGCCGATTTGAAGGAACTCGGAATATTTTGACATACACCAAATTTTTTGAGAACATCACAAAAAATATGATAGACAAAATCTATTCTAATTTTTTTCAACATGCTCAAAAATATAAAATTTCAAGTAGCATTATTAACTTTTAATAGATTCTTCCAGAATTCTTGAACTCCCCATGGAACTCTGAACTTTAGACTGTATCGGATAATTTTTCCATGTATAAGATTGTGAGTTGTGAGCCTTGTCATGTGACATGGTACCAGATTCGAACTATCTATAGGAGAAAACTATATTACTTTGGGTGTAATTGTGATCTAGTGAAAAGAATATATTAGTCTTGTGACATGGAACGAAATAAGAACTCGGTAGAGAAGAAAACTCTATTACAACGGTTTGTAATTGTCTTGTCAAGAAATATGCTAGTCTTGTGACATGGTACCTAGCAAGTACGCGAAGATAACTTAATTAGAATTCTAATTATATATTTTCTTGTCTAAAGGAACAATAGGTTAACTATCTTAAAAATCAAATCACAAAAATATGAAGATCATAAGATAGTCGTCATCCAAAACTATTTACCTAAAATTAGGGCTCGTATATTTTTTTTTAATTTGAGAAAATGAAAAGGAAAATATAACATTTCATAAAAAATGTCTAATTTCCATTTATTTAAATATAACCTAAAGAACTTTGCTTATTTGTAATTTGTTAGATGATAAAAAGGGTATTCCAGTGGCATGAAGCTCCCGCTTTTGTAAGATCTAAGAATGGTCAAGATGTACGTAATCTTATGTGCGTGTGTCTATAACATGAACCTATATATTCAGAATCCAAGCAACAATTCTTATCATCGCATCAGCCGAGGCCCTCATTTTGCTAGATGGTTAAAAATATAACCAACAACTAAATACCATAAAAAATTTCAATTCCCATCTTGCTATTGTAAACATATTAAAGATACTCAGTTGAATTATAATAATTTAGATTATCAACTTGTTAATTATAATAATAGTTAATCTAGCTGCTTGAAAATTAGAAGAGTTCAGAATATTTAAGTTGCAAAGTTAACACCTCTTGTTTCTCTTCCAGTTCGCTTAATCATTTTCCAATTGTTCCAAGGGTTAATCTTTCGACAGATGTTGCCAATGAAATTTGAACCCTTAACAAGTCTACCACCTTACATGATCGACCATAAACTATATTACAAAAATACTGCTAATTAGCGATAGACATATACGTATCTAAAACTTATATTTCCGTCGCTATTTGATTTTAGCGACTGATTGCCGACGGAAATATGACGTCGTTAGGGTAAATGTCGCTAACAAAATTCCAACGGACGACGAATTAGTGACTGAATTGGTAACACTAGCTAGACTAATCCTAATTATTGACTTTGTTATAGAGAAATAGGTTTATGTAAGCCATGTGTGTACATCTAACTCACAAAATACTTGGCATTTTTATCGAGTAAGTAGCTATTTTTAGATGATGAGACTAATTCAAACATGGACAGGTTAATTTTAACAACCTCCACCATCCTCGTCCATCCACACAGTCATCTCCCTCTCTATGTATAAAAGCTTCAGAATACTTATGCCAAAACAGCACAATAATAAAAATAGCACCACAACCCATTTATGATGGGTTCCCATAGGATATTTTTCTTGGTTATATTGTTCTTGTTAGGTTATAATTCTTCCGCAACAAATATTTCTGCTGATGGCAGAGCAATCATAATAAATGGGGAGCGAAAGCTTGTTCTCTCGGGCGCCATCCATTATCCTCGTAGCACAGCAGAGGTACGTAAATCTTCTACTATATAATGAGGCTTCAAAACGGTTCAAAAGTGAGCCGTCTAAGTCGTATGTATATCATGGTCCATTTTATTTAAAAAAAAAATTATGTAAAAAATTGTTAAAAAAAGTTTAAATTTGTCAACATAGAGAATCGAACTCACCAAACATTAGTATAACTTATTTTAAAAAAAATGTTTAATTTTCAGTTCAAGATGTACTTTGAATGTTTGTGTATTTCTTTGCGTTTTGCAATTTTTAGATGTGGCCTGACTTGGTACAAAAGGCTAAGGAAGGTGGCCTTGACGCTATAGAGACCTATGTCTTCTGGAATGCACACGAGCCACGACGTCGAGAGGTCAATTGAGCTCTTGAATTTTTTGCATAAACATAATATTTTCCTTGTGGAGGTTTCAAATACCTGATATCTTTTGTTGTTCACTTTGCAGTACGATTTTACGGAAAATTTGGATCTTATTAAGTTTATCAAGATAGTAAGGGATGCAGGACTTTATGTTGTTCTTCGGATAGGGCCTTATGCTTGTGCTGAATGGAACTATGGGTAATAATTTTACATAATTTAGAACTAAAAATAATTCTACTTTGTTAAATTTTAGATAAAGTTTAACTAACATGACCGATGACTTTTTTTTTTTTTTCTTTTCTTCTTAGTGGTTTTCCGGTATGGCTACATCAAATTCCTGGAATTCAAATTAGAACCGACAATCAAAATTTTAAGGTAGTTATCTCAAAAAAAAAATTTTTTAAGGTAGTTTTGGTAGCATATGGATTAATTTGTCATTATATCACTCTATTTTTTTTCTACAAGTTATATTTGTCAGATTACTCCTAACCCACATACATATCAAAATTTAACTTCTTAATACCTTTTATTGTGTAGGCTGAGATGCAAAATTTCACTACTTTAATAGTTGACATGATTAAGCAAGAAAAGCTACTGGCTCCACAAGGAGGACCTATTATCATTACACAGGTAATCTTATCATTAATTAGTATAATTATTTATAGTACCTTTAAACTTTTATGTTAAAGAAGTTTTGTACTCTTTTATGTTGAAGAAGTTTTGTGTCTCTTATAGTGAAGTTGTAAATATAGAACATAATTTGTTATTGTTTATTTTCGCGTGTATACCAGAATGAAATTTTATAATATCATCTTCTTGGTTATATTTCAAACATCATGTACTTCAAAAATGCTTATAAACTTGTAGTGATCTTATATTATGTTTATATTATGTTGAGTTCATCAAATAATTGTTTCTAGTGATATTACTAAGTTTTTTAATATTAACAGATAGAGAATGAATATGGAAACATTATGGGCGAATATGGGCCTGCTGGTAAATCGTACATACAATGGTGCGCGAAGATGGCAGAGTCTCTTGACGTTGGTGTCCCCTGGATCATGTGCCAACAATCTGATGCACCATCACCCATGGTATTAATTTCACACTCCTAACATAAAAGTTGAACATTTTGTTATAAATTGTTAATGATTATTTCCTATTTCATTGTAATTGTTATTTTTATCATTTACTTCAGATCAACACTTGTAATGGATTTTACTGCAATAAGTTCAAGCCGAACAACCCGAACAGTCCAAAAATGTGGACAGAAAATTGGACAGGATGGTAATTTTTTTTTTTTAATATATATTTTCCTCAATTCCTCTATTTTCTTCTATTCAAAATTTATTCAATCTACTTATATATGTGGTTCTTATTAGGTTCAAAGGTTGGGGTCAAAGTGAACCTCATCGACCTGCAGAGGATGTGGCTTATGCAGTAGCAAATTTCTTTGAGTCTGGTGGCACTTTCCAAAGTTACTACATGGTAAAAAGAAAGTTGCATATAAAATTAATTGAATAGATAAATGCAAAGAATAGTATTGAATTTATATGTCACCAATGTTTTTTGCTTGTATTTTACTTTATACTAAAAGCCACTAATATTTCAGTACCACGGAGGAACAAATTTCGGTCGCTCATCAGGAGGCCCTTACCTTGTCACTTCCTACGATTATGATGCTCCACTAGACGAATATGGTACTTACTATCTCTTGAGATTTTAATTTCGAAGACAAATAATCATTAGTTGGAAAACTATGACCCCTTTTTTTGAATCAAAAATGATTTAACAAGTATACACCATGCCAATTAAGTTGATTGATGCATATTATAATTTCAAGTTTTTAACATAAAAGTCCCTTAAATCTATTCTATTTTCTAAAAAATCTCTAAAATCTACAAGAGAGAGGGAAATAAAGTTGAGAACAAAATCAGTCAAACATCGATAATCTTGTTAAAATTAACAAATATTTTCTTAATAAATGGGTTAAATTAACCTAAGGAACCTACAAATCTATTTTACCCTGATTTGAGGGGACTTATATGAAAATTACACTATAATTGTAACCTTATGATCAAAGTTCCTTCTTTATTCCTCGAAGTCGTTTGATGTATAGAGAAGGATATGTTGTTTTTGTATTTCTACAATATTATTTTTTATTAGGCTGTGTTTGATTAGTCTTTTTTCCATGGAAAATATTTTCATCACAAATTTTCCACCAATTGTAGTGTTTGATAGCTTATATTTTCCATGGAATTATTTTCCAAAAAACTATCATTTTCCATATTTTCTTCTAAAATGGTGGAAAATGAAACTTGTCCAACCGATAGGAAAATATCATTTTCCATAGAAAATAACTATTTTTCGTGGAAAATAATGGCAATCAAACATCTAAATTAAGTTTTCCGTGGAAATTTTTTAAAATTCCATGGAATTTTTTTCCTAGGAAAATAATTCCATGGAATTAATTTCTTTTCCACATATTTTTCACCTTGCAATCAAACGCACCCTTAGACTTCTTTTATTTTCTAGTTCTTAACTTTGTTAGATTCATTGTTGCTAAAGTTTCTACATGTGCTCTATTTTCTGAAATTTGTACTGTGATATCTGGTAGGAAATTTAAGACAACCCAAATGGGGACATTTGAAGCAGCTCCACTCTGCCATTAGGAAAATGGAGAAGGTTCTTCTTCATGGAGATGCAAATACCACTATGCTTGGAAATGCATTGGCAGTTAGTATTCTATACCTCTAATTTGTACTAGAATTATCTCTTAATATTTGTGTAATATATATGTTTGCATCATGTTATTTTGTAGGTGACAATGTATACAACTAATGATGGTGTAGCTGGTTGCTTCATAGTTAATGCCAACCAATCAGCCGATGCAAATATAACGTTCAATGCCAATCAATATTTCTTGCCTGCTCGTTCTATCAGTATCCTTCCAGACTGCGAAGAAGAAGTTTACAATACTGCCAAGATAAATGCCCAGACATCTTTATTTGTGAAGAAACCTGCGGCTGGGGAAGAGAAGCCTTCAAGCTTAAGTTGGACATGGCGTCCCGAAATGATTAAGGACGCTACGAAAGGAAAGGGGTCGTTCGTAAAAAATGAACTCCTTGAACAAATTATGGTTACTGGTGATGCTAGTGATTACTTATGGTACACGACTAGGTATATATATTTTCTTTCTTTCTTTCATAGACACAAGTTCAGAATTCGTTGCAAAATTGTTTTATAAGAAAATACACAAAATCCATATGTTTGATAAAATTATATATAACCTATAGAGTATAAGAACACTAATAAACTTTGACAATGAAGTAAACCAATATTATACTTATTGATGCATAAGGTAGACAGTAACTACTATATGTCAACATAACTTGGTTAAGATGAATTGATGTAGTAACATGAAATATATTGTAGCTATCATGGAAAATATACTAACTATTTTTTTTGAAAAAGACTATGGAAATATGTAACTAGTTGTGCAACAATTTACGAGTAAGTATGTTAATTTTCAAGAATATATTAAACTTACAGAAAACTATCGTTTCTTATATAAGGAATGAGAAATATATGTAACTAATTTTTCTTTTCTTTTGGATGCTCATTGTTATTTCATTTTTTTAATCTAATTGGTATATGCTAGAAGAGAGGGTTCTTTTTTGTTTTTGATTAACTTCTTTTCTAATGCACATTCAACAATATTTAATAAAGTATCGAGTATAATAGAATTTGTCATCTAGTTAAATTATACAAAACATAAAATATAAAATAAGACTAGTAACATTTTAGTTTTATTATGACCGAAATATACAAGCAAAGAAGAAAAGAAAGATGCATAAGTTACTTTTTTAAATATGATTACTTGCCAAAAATAGAAAAACTTGATGATTGAACTAATCAAAGAAATACTTTTAGAAATCTTGAGTCTTTTAAGTTGATATTTGTATACTAATTGAACAACATGTAGTATTTTTTTTTGTTCACAAATACCAATATCAATTAATCTGTAAAAGTGTTCACAAGTTCATCTAATGAACTAATTCTGCAGGTTGGATCTTCCAGAAAGTAGTTCTTGGAAAAATAATGCTACTCTACGGGTGAAAACATCAGGCCATGTTCTCCATGCTTTTGTTGACGGCCGACTTATTGGTAAAAATTTTTTTTTAATTATACAAAATATACTTCCTTATAAGTATTTTTAACATAAAAGTTGATGAATAGACTTTTTTGAGTGTACTTTGTAAACAGGATCACAATATGCACAGATGGGTAAATACAAATTTGTGTTTGAAATGTCGGTGAAACTACGACGACGTACAAATTTTATATCCCTGCTCAGTGCAACTGTAGGCCTTGCGGTTTGTACCTACATAATCTATTTTGTTTTAATGTTTGAAATAGATATTAAATTAACCATCTAACTATAGAGCTCTTTTCTATCTATGATACATTTTGATGTGTAATGTTGTCCACTGACCAATGCTTATGGCGACTTATAATTGATTTTATTTTTCAAAGAAGTCTAGAAATATGAAATTTAAATATAATTTTTTAACAAAAAAATTGTTGAAAATCTTTTAGAACTATGGGGCGCACTTCGACATGCAACCAACTGGGATAATCGGAGGTCCTGTTGAATTAGTTGGAGAAGGAAATGAAACAATCAGCTTATCAAATCAAACATGGTCATACAAGGTATATATATATATTTCTTAAAAACTAGATGGCTTAACAAAAATTAATATTCTCTTATATGTGCTTTCTTTTTCCCCATGAGTGTATTGTTATGTGATTAGAGTTTTGTATGTACAGATTGGATTGAATGGCGAAAAACAACAAATATACTCACCATCCGCACCACACAAATTTAAGTGGAGAACCAACAAGCTTCCTACAAATAAGTCCATGGTTTGGTACAAGGTACGTTTTTTCTAGTTTCACGGAAGTCCCTTTAAAATTACTAGTAAATGTGCGTGCTTTGCATGTATAATAATGTATAATAAGAATATTATCCAATTGTATTCAAACATCTCTTCTAACTAACTCATGTGGTTAATGTGTGATGTATTCTTCTTGTTTGGTTGAGTTTGATTTTCCATGTTGAATATATATAACAGATAACGTATAATAAGAATATTATTCAATTATAGTCAAATATCTCTTCTAACTTATGTGGTTAATGTGGGAGGTATTCTTCTTATTTGGTTGAGTTAAATTCACCATGTTGAATATATATAACAAATTTAAACTTTTTTCAACAATTTTTTTTGCATAATTTATTTTTTTAAATATAATGGACCGTGATATACATACGGCTCAGACGGGTCACATTTGAGCCGTTTTGAGCCGTACGTATATAGTATATGTACGTTTATTTGCTTTTTCTTATAATGACTCTTATTCATAGCATAAGAAATTGATTTGTTCAATAATTATTAGTTAATGATATGAGAGTTCAATGTTTATTTCAGACAACCTTTGAAGTTCCACCTGGTGAAGATCCTTTGGTGCTTGACCTACAAGGGATGGGAAAAGGGCAAGCTTGGGTGAATGGCAAAAGCATTGGGAGATTTTGGCCTACCATGATCGCACAAACTGATACATGTCAATCGTGTGATTACAGACAACCATACGATCCAAAATATTGCAGAACTGGATGTGGGGAGCCTAGTCAAAGATGGTACGAGTACTCTTCATACTGTATACAAAATGCTTCTATTTAGGCATGTCAATGGTACACCGAAAATTCACATTCGAACAGATAATACCCGAAATTTCGGATATGGTTACGGATACTGATGTCTTACCGGATATTTATCGGATATCGGATGCGAATACGGAAAGTATCATATCTGGTCCGATAACATCTGATCCGATAATAGGATAATTAAATATATATATAATATATTTTAATTATAAATATAAACAGTGTAGATTACATTTGGTAGAATCACAAATGAACTAAATGAGACTCTAAAATCCTAATATCCGTTAAAATTATCAGTAACGGATACGGGAGCCAAAACTCCCATCCGTTAAAATTTGGTTACTTTCATACTTCATTATTCATTTTTTTTGGGAATGTATGGTTTATTGGTTTAGATATTATCCGATATCCGTTAAAATTATCGGTAACGGATACTGGATCCAAAACTCTCATCCTATCGGATATCGGATGTATCCGATAGCTTCGGATGTGGTAATGCAAATATCCGATCGATAAGCTACCATTGACAGGCACGTAATTCAAATGTTGAACAATATAGTGATGCGTGATTGATACAACTTTCCATTCAGGTATCACGTTCCTAGATCGTTCACAACAGTGGGACCAAACAATGTCCTTATTTTGTTCGAAGAAGCCGGCGGAAACCCTTCTGATGTGAGTCTACAAAACGTTGTAGTTGGGACTGTTTGTGCCAATGTTCTCGAGGGACGTGAGTTAGAGTTGTCGTGCCAAGGAGACAGAACGATTTCCGAAATCAAGTTCGCGAGCTTCGGTGACCCAAAAGGCTCTTGTGGCGCATTCAAGAAGGGAAATTGTGAGGCTGCCGATTCCTTAGTTGTTGTAAAAAAGGTATTTAAATTTTCTTCTATCGCATTTACCTTTAGGCCTCGTTTGGTTCGCGGAATGGAAGGAAAAAGAAATCAATTCCTTTCCTTTCGAAAATTACAATTTTTATTGATTTTTCTTTCCGATGTTGGAAATGCCAAAAAATTTGGAAAGGAAAGTGATTTCTTCAATATGGGAAAGTGATTCCTTGCTTGGATGGATATAACAGTAATGCTATTCGTACCTCCAAATTGTCCCTCCAATACATCACTCTTTATATGGCAGCTGATATGGCATGTTAAATAATATTATGTGCCATCTGACATGATCGATGACATGACAAATTTTAACCAAAAAAATTAATTGCCCAATTTTGTTCATGTTAATTTAATGTTAATATTAATTTAATGTTAATTTAATGTTAATGTTAATATTAATATTATTGTTAATGTTAACGTTAATATTAATTTTAATGTTAATGTTAACATTAATTTTATGTTTATGTTAATTTTAATTTTAAAATTTGCCACATCAACTGCCAAATCAACATGCCACGTAAGGAGGGACGGTTTGGAGGGACAATTTGGAGGGACAAATAGCATTATTCTGGATATAATCACTTTTTTCTCTAATTTTTTTTTCATTGGAAATCACTTTCGTTTCCTCCTCAATTTCTTTGGCATCCAAATAATCATTTTTCTTTTCCAACCTGATGATTCCGCAAACGAAACGAGGCCTTAAACCATTTTGCATAATATATCTAATTTGGGTTTTCTGTCAGGCATGCCTTGGTCAGTCACAATGCTCCCTTAATGTTACAACAAGTATGTTCGGGCCTAGCGGATGCAACAATATTTCCAAGAGGCTAGCAGTTGAAGCTGTTTGCTAAAGGAATTCCTTCATATTGATCCATGCAAAGTTTCATAATCATCTACGTGGAACATTCTTCTACAACGTGCATGACAATATAAATGTTTTTTTAAAAAATATTTGTACAACCTCATGGGATCAATAATTCCAAGGAAATAACAATATTCGTGGTGCTTAATTATGCTCAAAATATTCATGATTCTTTTGTCCTCTTCTCTCTATGTTTGCTTATTTTCTATATGAATTGTGGAGTGTGAGTTGATAAATTAAAGTTCGTAACGTCTAATGCGCAAGTTAAATCTAGCTAGTTTGGGTTTTGGGGGAGTCAAAGTTGATTTTAGAATCAAATGAACATATTTGAAATAGAGTGTCATTTATGAAGAAGGGTTTTCTTTTGAAAAGATTTGTTTAGGCATAAGTGAAAATTGAGAATATAGATTTGAAAAATCAACAAGTTGTCATAAATTATTTATTGTAACCATAAATGGTCAAGAATTTTTAAAGGCTTTCTCAACTCATCTTCATTCTAAAAACAATTTAATTACTATTGTTTCAAGTAAATTTTGTAAATTATTTCTAGATGGATTTATGCTTTGTCATATTAAAACTACTACATAGTTTGTATTTTTCAAGTTCTTTTATGTAATATCCAACGTTGCGTTCTTATTTGGCTTTGGGTTAAACATTTTCCTCCTAATTCTGATTTTGGTTGAGTGAAATTATTTCAGTATAATCAAATTATTTTGCTATTTGTCAACCTATCTATGCCTTAGCGTGTTTCAAGTTCCAATGCATATATGAACTTGATCAAAATTATTTTTGGGTTCTGTTTTAGTATCCAAATCTCTCTTTTTTAATGTAAAATTCGGTTCAAATTAATGGTTATACATAAAAAAAAGACTTTTTAATCTTTTAAAAGCATAAACCCCTGTGAATGTTTTTGGTTTTGTTGTATGCAAACCAGATGCAAAATCAATACAAATTCATTTCCTTTTAAAACAAAACGAATTTTTTAAGAAAGAAATTTGGGTATTAACATGTTTTTGTTACATTGATAAGCATGTCTATAACGATAATTATGAGACCAAGAAGTGACCAATTAAATTTAAAAACATTAATAAATTAGTAATTTGGGTACAAAGAATGATAACGATAATTAAGCATGTCTTTAACGATAATTATCAGACCAAGTAATGACCAAGTAACTTTTATAACCTTAGTTATACACCCTTGCTTTTTGGCTCAGTTTTTTTTGCCGAATTGATCGAAAAAAAGATCCCCCAATGTCGGTATCGGTTAGTATCGGTCGGTATCGGATCGGTACATGCCAAATCATATCGGTATCTGCCGTAACGGATCTGTATCGACCGATACTGCGAACTATGGAAAATACATTATTTGGGTACTTGAAAGAGTGTATAGAGCTGGGATTCTTCTGCAAATGCTCAAATGCTGCTACTCCTGCTACTCTGGATCAATTGCTGCTAGCTAGCTACTATGCAGCTACTTAGCTAACTGACTGCCCACTTCTGATGATACTCTGATACTGAATGAGCACTATACTAAGCTCAGCTCTCTATACTGAGTCACTGTGCTTGTGCTAGCTAATTAGGCCCACCTCCTCCTTATTTTGATATTGTCTCAAGGTCAAACTAAGGAAAGTCCTTCATAAAGTGTGTCTACATGTCACGGACTTAGTATTTTTTGCTAGCACTTCGTCCCGTGCGGCGCACTGTCTTCCTCCTCGAAGATCGTGCAAGCCTTTCCAACACGACTTAGCTAAATTGCTAAAAAAAAATAAGAAGAGTGGAGCAAAGATAGGACTCGTAAGAATCTCTTTATTAACTTGGAGAATGCTTACAATTTTTATGTGACGAGGAACAAATGAGACCTCCCCCTTTTATAAGTGCTCAGAGAGCTTTACATGGAAAGTCTTGGATGGAATATTCCAAGGATTATTCTTCCTATCATAACTGAAATGACATATTCTAGGTTTATTCTCTAAGCAACATAAAAGGAAACTTCTCGGACCATCTAGAAGCTTCTTGGGCCTAGAACGATCTTGGGCATTCCGGAGAGATCCACTATCTTCTGGAGACTTCTGTCATTTTCTAGAATGTTCTAGAAGCTTCCCGCATAACCTTGGTCCATGGAATGGTTATGCAACTTGGTCTCGGGCGGGGCGCAACATTTGGGACGTTACATTCTCCTCCACCTAAGGCTTTGATGCCCTCGTCAACCATGCTCGCTGAGAAACTCCTGGATCTCCAGCTTCGAACTGATACAGCGTATCAGCACGTTCCTAGCTAGACTCGCCATAAGGTATGTCCTTCCATTGGATGAGGTACTCCACATACGGGGACACGCCACACCGATGAATGGTCCTCTTGTCCAGCACGGCTTCCACCTCCTTGTCGAAGGACGTAGTCATGGTCACTGCCGGTCGCTTCGGAACTCCTCGCTGGGGATCCTCCAAGTCTTCATAGTACGACATTAAGCAACTAGCATGGAAGATGTAGTGCCCCGTCCCGCTCAGTCAATCGGAGGAATCGTAACGCCGACGGCATTCGGACTTCGCCTTGCAACGACTACTCGAAGGCCCGCTCGGTCGAGGCGACTCCTCCTTCGCTCAGGTGGGGTAGTTTCGGTGAGCTTGCCTCATCTTAGCCTTCACATAATAAATCGTATGTTTTCAACTTGCATAAGTAGGCTTGATAATAAAATAGATGAATCCACATAGATAAGAGAATAATCTCGACGGGTCGAATTGAGTTAGAATATGCAAGGGTCCAACTGTCGTCTTAGAGTTGGTGCACGACGTGCTTTAAAAATAATACTCGATCCTTCGTCCCGTGGCTTGGAAGAAAGAAAGTTGGTATTCGTCGCAAAGCTAAGAGTTAGCCTAAGTCATAGGCGTCGCCCGCATAAGTGCTTCATAAAGCATGCACGGTCCCATCGTCCAAGGCTTGGCATAGCCTTGGCTTGCCCCATGAGTTAAGTTGCATTTGACAGCTTGTGACATAAGTCTAGGCTCTCAAATGACTTTGTCGTTCAAAAGTCGAATGCATGCACGGCACGTTTCCGCGATGCGAGGCTTGACGCAGCCTTTGCTCGTCGAGTTGTGTGCGATTAAGTTAGTCTAAATTTTGTTAGGCTATCGAAGGTATTCTAAGCACTGTCCCACGTATTCTGCGATTGTCAAAATTACTTGGTTTCACGACCTTAAGGCCCATCGTATAAAGTATCTTAGACGATAGTTTCACCCAGAATATCGATTGGCGTAAGGCACGATGTCACAGATTTAGTGTTTCTAAGGCACGGGTTACGGTTGTTTTGGTTGGGTTTGAAAAAAAAAGGGGCGTTCAAATAGTCATTCCTGAGTTGAATGAAATGATAGGGCAAGAAGAAAGAATGCTCGTGACCAAGGGTTGTCGAGGCGGTCTCAGATGATAGAAGTCTTGATATTGTTTCTGAAAGAGATAGTAACACTAGAAGAAGAATGACTATGTGAGACGTCAGTTCGAGTCGAGTCTTGCATAGTTATTGAACAACTTGTCGACAATGAGGAGTTTCCACGAGCGACAACCCTGGGCGCCATGGGACCGCGTCGTCCTGGGGGGAAACACGGTATAGCCGAGCTGGACGAACCGCTCAGGTTATTCGGGAACTTTCAGCGGGGCTAGCTACTTGCGTTGAAAGTGTCACCGAATAGTAAAGCTATAAGTTCAAGATAGCTTGTGGTGCTAGTGACTAACTCATATAGATGGGTCGACGCAGGCAGCAATCCACGAGTGTGCCTTTGGATTGAGTCTAGTTGAATGTGTGCACGGTTAGAACATAATATTTGGGCCTAAGATTGGCTGCAACGTAGGCGACGTGCTTTGGCACAAGATGTGGCATCGAGTCTTAAGTGTTGGCATGTAAGTTGCATAAGTTGGATTTGGGTCATTTCGAGTTTAAGTCAGAAATTGCCGTAAGGCAAAGTTGGTCGAGTGACACTTAGTTCATAAGTCTTGATTTGGGTCAGTTGATGATTAAGTAGCAAGGGTCGCGAGGCGGCAATACGGTTAAGTCTCACTGAGTTACGAGGTACGACACAATGGACTTGTAACATGGTCATATGGAAATGGAGTCTTACTGAGTAGTTGCGTCTTTGATTACGGGCCAAAAGGCAAGCACGACTTAATAGGTTAACGTTGTTGCAAGCACGGAATGGTCTAAAGACACCTGATAGGTCAATTCTATGTCCTAAAACTGATTCTAAGGCAAGAGTAGAAAGACAATACAAAGGGACTATGTTGCACAAAGTAAATTAACATGTCGATTTTGTATGGGTGGGCGAGGAGCTTATTCTACAGTACAATTGAGTTCTGACACCCACACAGTTTTCATGTGCAGAAAAAGGTAGAAACTTGTGGCGCGGAGCTCGCTTGGATGCATCGAGACACGAAGTTCCTTAGCGATTCGAGGCGTGCGACCGCGTGGAGTCAGGACTTATACGGGACATAATGTATGGGCATCGCCTTCCGAAGCATCCGCTGGTTCAAGATATGTATTGAGAGATGAGAGAGAGCTGAGCAACTTGTAAAATGAGAGAAAAGTGAGCCTGAGAGACTTGTAATCATGGTCTTGCACCCATTGTAATCTTTGTTTCAATATCAATAAAATGCATCATTTGAATGACTTGTGTTTTGTTCTAAATTTCTGCTGCTATTATTCAATGTCTCTGCTTGGGACTTCTGTGCGACGACCCCGTCGCAGCCGCTGTAATCGGTTGTTATGGAGCCCGCCTTGCATAAGCGCAATCTAGGCTCGTGCGACATCATGCCTTAGCGAGGACGATCGCTCCTACTGGAGCGGGGCGTGACATAATGGTATCAGAGCATGGCTTTACGTCCTTGGACTATTGATTGATTTCTTTAACTCCGATATTTCTGCGAACTCTGAATGTTGCTTCCGCAAATTGATATCGTTGGTGCGCTCTCTCTCAAATGTCCTACGGGATGTCCATACAATAAGTCTAAATAATTTATAAAAAATAGGAGAACAGTTTTTGACAAAACAAAAAGATGGTTCACGTGAAGCACGGTTGGCTAAGTCAGGCTGGGCATATACACCAAAGTTGCATCGACCTTAGAAGAGTCGAGTACGAGATTCGATCCGTCTCAGATGACAATGAGTTGGACTCGATTGAGTAAATGAGACGACTATCGATAGGGGTAATATCGAGCGACGATAACGTCAGTGCGATATAGATGAGCGTGCTTGAAATTTAAAGAATCGTTCGGATGAAAATTTGAGGAAATAGATTATGAATCGAATTATAAGTTTTTTATTTGTTGAATGACTTCATCCCTGAGTGGTGTATGCGATAGCCTTAGGGATGTCGATCGATCGATTGAGGATACGAGATGTCGATGAGTCTATCAACAAGCATCACGTGTATGCAAAGTTGTAGGTTGAGTATCATTGAATAAGTTGTAGTCTTGAGATTTGACGAGTTGATTCGAGCAACCTAAAAATTGATGCACACGGAACGTGCATGGGATTGAGGATTGTACGAGTATGAAACGCGAAAATGATTGAGTAGGTAAAACTGAATCGAAGAAAAGTTAGGGTGTATGAATGGATGACTTGATCGAAAAAATTGATACAGATCGTATATAAAAAGTTAGCACGACAGAAAGATAGCGTGCATGAAAGGTTTGATTTTGAAGTTACTAAAATGACTCCAAGAATTGGAATGAATGTTGCTAGATGATTTGAGTTAGTAAGAAATGATGTGATTTGAAGAAAAATGTTGCTCGATGACTTAAGATAGACGGATGATCAATACGTGAATTTGGGTTTGAGGAAATTGATGTTGTGAATGATTCGAGGGATAATGATCGAACTTGAATTTGAATGTCGAGGAGAGTATCCAATCGGACGATAGCATCATTCGTAGGACTCGAAATTCGTTACAAAGGAAGATCGTCAGGTTACGTATATCATCGATGGTATTGAGGCGTATCAAAGATCGATATGCGATAACTCGGGGGCACTCTAATTCGAGGAATGACGATCGTACAAGTGTTATTGTTCTGACGGATGCTATACTTAGGATTTTGATTAAAATAAATGTGGATGAAAACAGAAGTGTCTTAATGGTTACGCGGATAACCACATCACCGACATTCTTGTCTTGCGTGAGCGCAACTCTAGTCTCGTACATGCATCACATCAGATTTGGGGCGATCATTCCACGTGAGCGCTGACATGGTGATTCATGTCGCGGGAATGATCGAACTCAGAAAATCAGGACACGACAACTTTGATTGTCTCGACTTGTTGGTTTGATGCAAAAAAAAATTTGAGGATGTTTGGACTTACGATTGATAATTGAGTAAACTTGAGGATTGAATAGATCCAATCTACGTATCGAAAATGAATTAGTCTAGACACAAAATAAGAGTTACGTCCCGATGAGAATGATTATCCCGCGGGAGCGTGCATGGTGATTCATGCCCACCGTGGATAATCTGACTCGCGTGAGATCGGGGCACAACATATTGTTAAGCTAGACGACCTTATGATCGAATACGTAAATTATGATGAATGACTTAGAAAATATGAAATATGAATTATGCTTAGCAACAAATTGGATCGTAGCGTGCTTGACTAAGGATTGATAGGCGAATTATGTCGAACGTGTTCGAAGAGATAGACTACGCAAAATGGCTTGATGAACGAGTGATATTGATATATCGAGGAATTGGTTGAAACGTGAGTTATCGTAGGATGGCGTTGCTGAATGACTCAAACCCCGTACGACAAATGTTGGGATGTGTGTAGGAAATCGATGCTCGATGTTTAGAAATCGGAGTGATGTGAGCTTGGGTAGAAAACCTCGTACTATCAACTTGGTTTGACCTTAGGATGGGGTCAGTGTTGATATTGTTGTTTGGGAACTATGATTCCAATAATGACGGATGACTTTAGCCTAAAGACATAGCCTAGCAGTTAGGTAGACGTTCCAGTACGAAGCGATAGGAATTATGGAGGCACCACTCATGAGGCTCGGTTGACATGCACGTATATCAGGGACGTCCGAATATGTGCATGATCCGACTCGAATGGTGATGGCAGATTCTCTATCACGAGACTTGGCTGAAATACATGTATTTGGGGGATGCCTATAATATGTGTACGATCAAACTAAGTGATACGTTGAATCAAGTGAGACTTGAGGAACGGACAAGTATCGAGGATTTTGAAATTGTGTTGTAAAGAAAAGATTGATGGTAAGCACGAGCGTGGCTCGAATTGAGAGAACGCATAGGAGTAGTGTATGCGAGAGTCCTTGAATGTTGAATCAAGTTATAAGTCGATAAGTGTACTCAGTTAGTTTTGAGGATGAAACTTTTTCTGAGTGGTGTATGATGTAGTGCCCCGTCCCGCTCAGTCAATCGGAGGAATCGAAACGTCGACGGCGTTCGGACTTAGCCTTGCAACGACTGCTCGAAGGCCCACTCGGTCGAGGCGTCTCCTCGCTCAGGTGGGGTAGTTTCGGTGAACTTGTCTCATCTTAGCCTTCACATAATAAATCACATGTTTTCAACTTGCACAAGTAGACTTGATAATAAAAGAGATAAATCTACATAGATAAGAGAATAATCCCGACGAGTCGAATTGAGTTAGAATATAGAAGGGTCCAACTGTCGTCTTAGAGTTGGTGCACGGCGTGCTTTGAAAATGACAATCGATCCTTCGTCCCGTGGCTTAGGAGAAGGAAAGTTGGTATTCGCCACAAAGCTAAGAGTTAGCCTAAGTCATAGGCGTCGCCCGTATAAACGCTTCATAAAACATGTACGGTCCCATTGTCCAAGGGTTGGCATAGCCTTGGCTTGCCCCATGAGTTAAGTTGCGTTGCACGGCTTATGACATAAGTTTAGGCACCTAAATGACTTGGTCGTTCAAAAGTCGAACGCATGCACGGCACGTTTTCGCGATACGCGGCTTGATACAACCTTTGCTCGTCGAGTTGTGTGCGATTAAGTTAGTCTAAGTTTTCTTAGGCTATCGAAGGCACTCTAAGCATTGTCCCGCGTATTCTGTGGTTGTCAAAATTACTTGGTTTTACGACCTTAAGGCCTGTCGTATAAAGTGTCTTAGACGATAGTTTCACCCAGAACACCGATTGGCGTAAGGCACGATGTCACAGACTTAGTGTTTCTAAGGCACGGGTCACGGTTGATTCGGTTGAGTTTGAGAAAAAAAGGGCATTCAAATAGTTGTTCCTGAGTTGAATGAAATAATAGGGCAAGAAGAAAGAATGCTCACGACCATGGGTCGTCGAGGAGGTCTCAGATGATAGAAGTATTGATATTGTTTCTGAAAGAGATAGTAACACTAAAAGAAGAATGACTGTGTGAGACGTCAGTTCGAGTCGAGTCTTGCATAGTCATTGAACAACTTGTCGACAAGGAAAAGTTTCTACGAACGGCAACCCTGGACGCCATGGGACCGTATCGTCCTGGGGGGAAACACAGTATAGCCGAGCTGGATAAACCGTCCAGGTTATTTGGGAACTTTCAGCGGGACTAGTTACTTGCACTGAAAGGGTCGCCGAATAGCAAAGCTATAAGTTCAAGATAGCTTGTGGTGCTAGTGACTAACTCATGTAGATGGGTCGGCGCAGGCGGCAATCTGCGAGTGTGCCTTTGGATTGAGTCTAGTTGAATGTGTGCACGGTTAGAACACAATGTTTGGGCCTAAGATTGGCTGCAACGTAGGCGACGTGCTTTGGCATAAGATGTGGCGTCGAGTCTTAAGTGTTGGCATATAAATTGTATAAGTTGGATTTGGGTCATTTCGAGTTTAAGTCAGGAATTGCCGCAAGGCAAAGTTGGCCGAGTGACACTTAGTTCACAAGTCTTGATTTGGGTCAGTTGATGATTAAGTAGCAAGGCCGCGAGGCGGCAATGCGGTTAAGTCTCACTGAGTTACGAGGCACGGCACAATAGACTTGTAGCACGGTCACATGGAAATGGACTCTTACCGAGTAGTTGTGTCTTTGATTACGGGCCGAAAGGCAAGCATGACTTGATAGGTTAACGTTGTTGCAAGCACGGGATGGTCTAAAGATACCTGATAGGTCGAGTCTATGTCCTAAAACTGATTCTAAGGCAGGAATAGAAAGACAATACAAAGAGACTATGTTGCACAAAGTAAATTAACGTATCAATTTTGTATGGGTGGGCGAGGAGCTCATTCCACCCGTATAGTTGAGTACTGACACCCACACAGTTTTTATGTGCAGGCACAGGTAGAACCTCGTGTTGCAGAGCTCGCTTGGAAGCATCAAGGCACGAAGTTCCTTGGCGATTCGAGGTATATAACTGCGTGAAGTCAGGACTTATACGGGACATAATGTATGGGCATCTCCTTCTGAAGCATCCGCTGGTTCAAGACATGTATTGAGAGATAAGAGAGAGCTGAGTGACTTGTAAAATGAGAAAAAAGTGAGCCTGAGAGACTTGTAATCATGGTCTTGCGCCCATTGTAATCTTTGTTTCAATATCAATAAAATGCATCGTTTAAATGACATGTGTTTTGTTCTAAATTTCCTCTACTATTATTCAATGTCTTTGCTTGGAACTTCTGTGCGAAGACCCCGTCGTAGCCGCTGTAATCGGCCGTTATAGAACCCGCCTTGCACGAGCACAATCTAGGCTCGTGCGGCATCACGCCTTAGCGAGGATGATCGCTCCTACGGGAGCGGAGTGTGACAGAAGACTGGATGAATCTTCAGCTTGGCGGAGAGTTCAAGCTTGTAGGCCACCTTGTCTACCTTCTTGAGCACGGGAAAGGGGCCTTCGTACTTCTGAATTAGTCCTTTGTGCACTTTCTGGAACACCTTGAACTGTTGCGGTTGTAGCTTCACCAACACCATGTCCCCTTCCTTGTACTCGATCGGCCTTCGCCTCGCGTCGGCCCATTTCTTCATCTTCCTCGCGGCCTTCTCCAGAAATATCTTGGCAATGTCCGTATTTGCCTTAAATTCTGAAGTGAACAAGTTAGCCGTGGGGCTTCTACTCGAGGACCCGCACTCAGCGTGTGTGGGACAAGTGGCTGGCGACCCATCACCAACTCGAATGGACTGCTGTGCGACGACTCGCTCCGTTGAAGATTATAGCAGAATTGAGCGACGTCGAGGTGATGCACCCAATCCCTCTGGTTGGCACTCACAAAGTGCCACAAGTACTCCTCGAGTAGCAAATTGACCCGCTCGGTCAATTCGTCCGTCTGCAGGAGGAAGCTGGTCGAGAAGTGCAAATCCGTTCCGAGGATTTTGAACACTTCTGTCCAAAACTTCCCTGTGAAGCGGGGATCTTGGTCGCTGACGATGTTGATCGGAATGCCCCAAAGCTTTACCACATGGCTGATGAACAGTCGTGCGGCCTCCTCTGTTGTGCAGTCCGTTGAAGCAGCAATGAAGATCGCATATTTTGAGAACCGGTCCACCACCATGAAAATGGACCCAAGCGCCTCCACTTTCGGCAAGGCAGAGATAAAGTCCATCGATATGCTCTTCCATGGCTGACTCGGCACGGAAAGAGGCTCCAGCAGGCCCCCGGGCTTCCGATGGTCCACCTTGTCTTGCTCGCACACAAGACAGGTGCGCACATATTCCTCCACATCCTTGCACATGCGAGGCCAGTAGTATACGGCCTCTAGCAGTGCCAAGGTCTGCTTCTGCCCCGAGTGTCCAGCCCACTTCGTATCATGGCACTCCTTGAGCAGCTGTCTCCGCAAGCCACTCCCCCTAGGCACGACCACCCTGTCGTCCTTGGCGTAGAGAAGTCTGTATTTTAGCCAAAACCTTTCGTTTTACCCTCCTTGACAAGCTTCACTATGGCCTGTGTCAGCGAGTCCTCCATGATACCCACTCGAATACGGTCCAGAATGTCCCCTTTGAGCAAGCATACTGATGCGAGTTCGGCCTTCCTGCTAAGCGCATCAGCCACCTCATTTTCTTTGCCAGGTTTGTACCGTAACTCCATGTCGAACTCGGCTAGAAAATCTTGCCATCTCGTCTGCTTCGAAGACAGCTTCTTTTGGGACTGAAAGTAGCTCATGGTAACATTATCCGTTATGACCACGAACTTGGTGCCGAGAAGGTAGTGCCGCCATGTCCTCAAGCTATGCACGACCGCGGTCATCTCCTTCTCTTGTACTGTGTAGCGACGCTCAGTGTCATTCAACTTACGGCTCTCGAACGCGATGGGGTACCCATCCTGTACTAACACCCCACCGATGGCAAAGTCGGACGCGTCCGTATGCACTTCGAAGGCCTTGGAGTAGTCCGACAGAGATAAGACCGGCTCCTCCATCACATCCCGCTTCAGTGCCTCGAATGCCTCCTCGCATCGGGGCGTCCAGCTCCACGTCCGATCCTTCCGTAGTAGATCGGTCAGAGGTGCTGCGATGGCAAAATATCCTCGGATTAACCGTCGGTAGTAGTTTGCCAAGCCAAGGAACGATCGTAGTTCCGTCGGCCTGGTGGAAGCCTCCCCTCCCATATGGACTGGACCTTTGTGCCGTCCATCCATATCTTGCTATGTTCGATCCAGTACCTCAAGAACGACACCTCTTCTTGTGCGAATGAGCACTTCTTCCATTTGACAAAGAGTCCGTTCACCCTCAGCACTTGGAAGACGATCTTTAAATTCTAAATATGCTCCTCCATCATGTTTGAGTACACGACGATGTGGTCGAGGTAGACGACGACGAACCGATTCAGGTAGGGGTAGAAGAGCTTGTTCATCAAAGTATAAAAAGTCGCAGGAGCATTTGTTAGACCAAAAGGCATAACTAAAAATTCATATGTGCCATACCTCGTGACGCATGCCGTCTTAGCCTCGTCGCCCTCCGCAATCCGGACTTGATAATACCCCGAGCGTAGATCAAGTTTGGAGAAATATTTTGCGTCTCCCAGTTGGTCGAACAGGTCCGCCACCAACGGGATATGATATTTGTTCTTGACGGTTACCTTGTTTAGTACACGATAGTCGATGCACAAACGAAGACTTTCGTCCTTATTCTTCTAGAACAGCACCGGTGCACCATACGGGGCCTTCGACGGTCTGATGAATCCCGCATCCAACAGCTCCTTGAGTTGCTTCGTTAACTCGTCTAGTTCGGGCGAGGCCATGTGATATGGAGCTGTCACGCCCCAGTACCGAAATACGGAGACGGACTAGGCCAGCTACTCCATATGAGGTACGTAACGTCATACGGCGATCGTGGCTGTCGAGAGACTAGGGGGTACATGCTACAATCAAGTCTCCTATGGTCCCACAGAGTTCTATGTCTCAATCAATCAAATCACATTCAGCAAATAAATGAACATTAAGGATAAAGCAGTAAGGCGTCCCCGACGCTTCATCAAAATGATCATGAGAGACTAGCTTTATAATTTAGCTATCTCAGAGAGTCAGGAGTACAAAATTATACACAGCTGCAGTCTATTTAATTACAATTATGTACTGACACAAAATATCAAGTAATCCGGCTAACAGGTGTCGGTGGCTAAATGCCGCACAAAATATAAGCAGGAGTGGTGGAGAAGAAATCCACTCGAGTCCCCGAACCGCCATGCTCCTAGTATTTACCATGGATGTCAGGGAGGAAGATCGTGTCCTCTGGCTCTGCTACGAGATCTGGCCAAACAAAACCAGCGGGGTCAGCCCCGAATAGCAAGTACCGCCAAAGGGGCACAAGAGTTAAGATTAAAAACCCAGTTAATAGAATGATTGATAATAGTAATACTTATGCAACTATTATAGGGTAGCGCAACATCTTCGAACCCATATGGCACCCTTACAACCAAACAAGGACAAAAGGTGCCGCATGGAGTCGGGACGTGTCGTACTCTATAACTTTCACATAAGTTAAAAGGTATAAACAATAAAGTCTCCTGGTCGTGACTTCGGTCGATAGCCTATCGCAGCACAATAACCAACCCAACAATCAAACAAGAACATGGGTTGGATCATGTACCATAATAGACCATGTTTCTCAGTCATTCACAGAAGTAGCACTTCACAACCAGAATAAGTCTTCCGTTCATAACTTCGGTCCACAGCCTGTCATAGTACGATAACCAACCCAACAATCAAACAAGAACATGAGTTGGATCACGTACCATGATAGTCCACTTCCCTCAGTTATTCACGGAAGGTAATAAGATACACGCAAGTCGTTTTCGCGGCCAATCAAGTCTACGAGTTTCTAGTGGGACGAGGTTATCCTCGCATCATGTTATTTTAAAATCCTCAGATCGTATCTTTCCAGCAAGGCTAGCCAACCCAGGGGTTCGCGTAGACAGGTGTCATTGAGCACAGGTCCCTCGTAAGGCCACCTTGCCAAGACATATAATATATGGCAGGAATTAATCGGATACAGTCATCCACTCGTTGCGGATGACACAGTATCCGTGGAGACCAGCCGGCGCGTCAAGACAATATCTCAAGGCGGCTGGTGTAACACGATCTCGGGATTCTGTCCACCCCATGCATCTAGTATATTTAGTTGCCTAGTTTAACCCTAGGTGAAATCTTGGACTCACATGCTGTGGCCTGTATGATTATCCTCCTAAATGTCGTACTCAAGTACAAGTACCCCAAAAGAGGATCCATGTCAATCAGTATGTCAACATGTTCTACCCTCCTTGGTGTAATGCATCATTGCAAATATGCCACGTGGAGGTACGAGTCATTTGTCGAGCATGAACGAGAACTGGGATATTCAGGTACAAGTATCAGGTAGGAACACTTTGTTCACCGTGGCACATTAGTGCTCATATCATGCTCAGAACAAAAGGCGTAAGGATATATAGCATACACAAACATTTACATATATATATACAATATAATATATATACATATAAAAATATAAGGTATAGGGGAGTCCAGGTCAGAGCGCGCTCAAGTCAGGCTACGCTCAGGTCGGCCTACGCTCAGGTCGGCGTATGGAAAACATACGCTCCCAAAAGGCAGCGTATGGACTCCATACGACTCCTTGTCACACAAGTGAGCGTATGCAAGACAAACGCTCCCAAAAGGCAGCGTATGGACTCCATACGACTCTTTGTCACACAAGTGAGCGTATACAAGACATACGCTCCCAAAAGGCAGTGTATGGACTCCATACGACTCCTTGTCACACAAGTGAGCGTATGCAAGACATACGCTCCCAAAAGGCAGCGTATGGACTCCATACGACTCCTTGTCACACAAGTGAGCGTATGCAAGACATACGCTCCCAAAAGGCAGCGTATGGGGTCGGCCGCGCTGCGCTAAAGAGCGCGCGCAGCTCAGTGGTACAAGCTAAAAAGCTCGTGCACTGCTCACTGTCTTCTCCAAAACAGCAAGAACTCCATGGTTTGAACCCAAAGCTTCAAAAGTCCCTAACTTGATCAAAATAAGTCCAAATCCAACTTTTCAAAGGTTAAAATTGGGTAGAACAAAATTCTCTACAACATGGAACCATCAAAGCTTAAAAATAATAAAGTTTGCTAGATCAAAACCAAAAAAATCCGAAATTGGTTAAAACCTAGATCTAAAAAAATTAAAGCTTCAAAATGGAAAACTTCAAGTTCTAATCTAGTATAGAATGAGGAGAAGAACATATTTTGGCAAATAATTTTGTAAGAAAACATCAACAACATTTATGGATCCATCTCTTGAGCAAGTTAGTACTTGCCTTGGTTGGTGGAGGAAAGTAAATGAGAGAAAATAAATGAGAAGAGAGAGAAGGAGATGAGTTATTATATAGAATCTTGAACCCATGGGTTCATGATGAACCAAAGGGTTCATGATGAACCATTGGTGAACCAAGAATAGGTTACCCAAATGAGCCAAAACTGTAGGCCCAAATGCAGAAAATAAATTACGAAACAATATTTTGTCGAATATTTTTGGGAAATGCATGAAGAAATACAGCATATAAATATCGTATAAATACAAAGTAAATACAATTTATCGGTTTACGTATTAAAATACGTATTCCAGGATCGGGGAGTGACATCTCTACCCTTCTTAGAAAAATTTCGTCCTCGGAATTCCAGCCAAGACAGGATAGTGAAATCAAGGCAAGCAAGGCACAATCATATACAAGTTAACTATCATAGCAGTTATTATCATACATCACAAAGTGCAAAAACAAGTAGGTGCAGATAAGCATGGAATCGTGTCAATAAGGCATAAAAATATACCTTAATAGTCAAACAAATGCGGATACCGAGATCTGATCTCGTCCTCGCGCTCCCAGGTTGACTCTCCCGAAGAGTGATGGTTCCAAGAAACACGGACAAGGCTTATCGTCCGATTCTTGAGTACCTTCTCTCGCCGGTCCAAAATAGACACGGGTTGTTTCTCGTAAGTTAGGTCGGTACCAACGACTAACTCAGAATGATCGAGGACATGACTCGAATCCGGGACATACCCACGTAATTGGGACACATGAAACACATCATGTATGCCAGTTAACGAAGGCGGAAGGGCAAGTCGATAAGCCACATCGCCTACCCGAGCGAAAATCTTAAAAGGACCAACGTATCTTGGACTAAGCTTTCCTCGGGTTCCAAATCTGATGATACCCCGAGTAGGCAAAATCCGCAGAAACACTTGGTCGCCAACTCTAAACTCTAGAGGCCTACGATGCTGATCTGTCCAATGACGATGTCGGTCCTGTGCAACTCGAAGGCGCTCTCTGACCAACTTAACTATCTCCACAGTCTGCGTGATCATCTCTGGCCCTAACAACTTTCGTTCTCCGACGTTGTCCCATGCCAAAGGGGACCTGCACTTCCTTCCGTACAATGCTTCGAACGGGGCCATCTGAATGCTAGCCTGATAGCTGTTGTTATAGGAGAACTCCACTAGATGAAGGTGATCCTCTCAAGATCTGCCAAAATCCAAGGTACACGCTCGTAGCATATCTTCTAATGTCTGAATGGTTCTTTCTGATTGCCCATCAGTTTGTGGATGATAAGCAGTACTGAATCTTAACTTGGTTCCCAAACTTTGGTGTAAGCTCCGCCAAAAATGGGAAGTGAACCGCGTATCCCGATCTGATACTATACTAACTGGAACACCATGCTGCCTTACTATCTGCTTCATGTACATTTCTGCTAGCTGCTCAGTAGTCTGTCCAACTCGAAAGGGAAGGAAATGAACGACCTTCGTGAGTCGATCTACTATTACCCAGACTGCATTCTTGCCAGCCGGGGATCTAGGTAAACCGGTCATAAAATCCATCGTGATGTGCTCCCATTTCCATTCTGGGATAGGAAGCGGCTGTAGCAATCCTGCTGGTCTCTGCTGCTCGGCTTTCACCTGCTGACATACCAGACACTTGGATACAAATCTCGCTATCTCTCTTTTTATGCCATTCCACCAAAAGAACTGCCTGATATCTCGATACATCTTCGTTCCTCCTGGATGAATGGAGTAAATAGAACTATGAGCTTCGGACATAACTTCTTGTCGAAGGTCTCCACTCGGTACACAGAGTCTGTTTCCAAACCTGAGCGTACCATCTTCATGAATCACTAACTCCTTCCTACGGCCTGATTCACACTCCGACCGCAACTTCTGAATCTTTGGATCTCCTGCTTGTGCTGCCCTTATCCTCTCTACTAAGGTTGACTGAATCTGCATACTGGTCATTCTTCCTATATCCCTTGGCAAAACTACTTCGATTCTCATACTCTGAAGGTCTTCTAGAATATGCTTCTGCGAGGTCAAGATAAAGGCACTGTCTCTCCTACTCAGTGCATCTGCAACTATATTCGCCTTGCCTGGATGATACTGAAGATCTAAATCAAAATCCTTCAGCAATTCTAACCATCTTCTTTGCCTCATGTTCAAATCTCGCTGCGTGAATACGTATTTCAAACTCTTATGATCAGTATAGATCTCTATCCGATCCCCGTATAAGTAATGCCTCCACAACTTGAGTGAAAACACCACAGCTGCTAACTCCAAATCGTGAGTCGGGTAATTCTTCTCATGGTCTCGAAGCTGTCGAGACGCATATGCTATCACCTTTCCATGCTGCATCAATACACATCCAAGACCCTTCCCTGATGCGTCACAATATACTGTAAAGCCTCCCGCTCCTACTGGAAGCGTCAAGATCGGGGCTGAGATCAATCTTTTCTTCAATTCTTCAAACGATGCCTGACAGCTAGCTGACCAAACAAACTCTACGTCCTTGTGCGTCAAATGCGTTAAGGGCGCAGAGATCCTGGCAAAGTCCGCCACGAACCTTCTGTAGTAACCAGCTAATCCTAAGAAACTTCGCACTTCTGCAACCGTTCTCGGGACCGGCCAATGCTCTACGGCCTCAATCTTCTTCGGATCCACTGACACTCCTGCTCCAAAAATTATATGTCCCAGGAACGAAATGTGGTCTAACCAGAATTCATACTTGTCAAGCTTCGCATAAAGTTGATGCTCCCTCAATTTCTGCAAGACAGTCTTAAGATGTTTCTCATGCTCCTCTTCACTGCTGGAATAGACAAGGATATCATCTATGAACACCACCATAAATTTATCCAAATATGGCAGAAAGATGCGGTTCATTAAATCCATGAATACTGCAGGGGCGTTGGTTAGTCCAAAGGGCATTACTAAAAACTCATAATGCCCATATCTAGATCTAAATGCTGTCTTCGGTATGTCTTGCTCCCGGACTCTTACCTGATAGTATCCCGACCGAAGATCGATCTTGGAAAAGACGCTGGCCTTGCTCAACTGGTCAAACAGGTCATCAATCCTTGGTAGTGGGTACTTATTCTTCACTGTTACTGCATTCAGCTTGCGGTAGTCGATGCACATCCTCGTCGACCCATCCTTCTTGGAAACTAGAATCACTGGCTCGGCCCAGGGCGATTTACTGTCTCGGATGAATCCCTTAGACTTCAACTCTTCCTCATGTTGATACAACTTATCCTGTTCTGACGGCGACATTCTGTAAACTCTGTCTGCAATAGGCCTCGATCCAGGGTTCAACTCAATGCTAAATTCTACCTCTCTGACTGGGGGTATCCCTGGGAGCTCATCAGGGAAGACGTCGAGAAAATCTTCGACCACTCTCGGAATCTGTCCTGGCTCTGACACTGCTGCTGAGATGATACCTCCGGCCTGATTCTTCAAGGTTCGAGTAAAGATGAACTGTTCTATCCCAGGAACGCTGAATATAACCCTACCTCCTCTACAATCAATTGTCGCATGACTGTCTCTCAACCAGTCCATGCCAAGAACAACATCAAAATTCCCTATAGGGAATTCAATCAATGATGCGGGCAGTAAATGCCCACACACCTCTACCGGACATAAAAAGTGCACTCTGCTAACTTCTACGAGCCCATTGCCGGTGAGTATATCCATCCTCTCCGGCAATGCCTCAAACTCTAATCCGATCTGTGTAGCATATTGTACAGAGATGAATGAATGAGTAGCGCCTGAATCAAATAATGCTACAGCGGGAAATGAGGTGACGAGAATTTTACCTGCCACCATGTCACTAGACGCTAGAGCCTCTCCCAAAGATAATGTGAGAGCCTGGCCCTGGCCCCGCGGAGCCCCTTGTTGCGGCCTTCCTCGACCATGTTGTTGCTGCCTCTGAGGGCCTTCGGCTTCCTGTGCTTGGCGGAACATCTGAGCCTGCGTTGGTAGATGCTGGGCTAGGGGCCTTACTGCTAATACTGGCCCTCCACTCGGGGTTGCCACCGGAGCTGGCAACGCTGGAAACTGCTGAGCTGGCCCTCCTGGCCTCTGCATCACAAGACAAGTGGAAATACGGTGGTCTGAACTACCACACCTCAAGCATAAGCCATTCGCTGACCGACACACCTCCCTTGTGTGCCCTGCCTTCCCACAGAATATACAGCCCTGGGGTGCTCCCTGACGCTGCTGTTGGTTCCTCGGCTGCTGGTGCCGAACTGGCGCTGTAGTAGTTGACACGGCCGTCCTCCGCGGCGCTCCTGCATCATGAATACGTACACCGGGTGCTGGTGCCGATGTTCGCTGCATCACTCCTCCTCCAACCTGGGAATGGGACCTCTTCTGACCTCCTGTCCTCGATGCCAACCTCTGCTGGGTAAGCTCGTGCCTCCGAGCGGCCGTCAAAACAGCGTCAAACGTTTGGTAGTCGTGTCCCTCTACAAGCTGTAATAGTTCCAAATGAAGTCCTTGCTGGAACCTCATAGCTTTCTTTGGCTCCGTTGCCACCATTGCTGGTGCGAAATGGCACAATCTGCAGAACTCTGCTGCATACCCATCTACGGTCTTGCCTGCTTGCTTGAGACTAATAAACTTCTGCTGGAGCTCATATCGAGCTACTACGCCAAAATACTTGGCCTTGAATCTTTCACTGAAGGTGGTCCAACGAACAGGACGTCTTATACCAACTTCTTCTGATGCCCACCAGTCGCGGGCAAGATCCTAAAGTACTAATTTGACCTGATCAACCTTCTCATCATCTGGAACCTTGGCTGCCACAAGAATGGCTTCAATGTCTTGAATCCATGCATCCGCAGTGATGGCATCCTCCGTGCCATCAAAATACCTCGGGTTCAAGCGACGAAACCTTCCTAATGCTCCCGAGTCAACCCCGACACTCCTCTCAAGAGCTAACTGAATCCCTTGGTTCAGTAACACGTTCTGCTCCTGCTGCTGAGTCTGTTGCGGTTGGTGAGTGACAAGAATCCCCCGGATGACCTCCAAGAGTGCTACGGCATCTGGTACAGCCGTCGCTGCTGGTGCTGCAGGAGTTTCAATAACCTGCGGCTGCACTGCCTCTGGTTCCATTTCTGCTCGTGTCCGCCCTGGGGAAGGTTCTCTCCCCTGCTGGTGCCCAGTCGAGCCATGCTCTCGCTGCTCTTCCTCTTGGGCCTCACCCGCTACTGAGAATGAAGCACCCCTATAGAGAAAGATATAAGATTATCAAGTCCGAACGAGGAAGATTTCGAGGATGCAAGTCAGGTTAGAGATCAAGGCAAGGACAGAGAATTCGAAACAGAATTTCAAGGGGAACAAGTTTTGATTGAGACTCCTAATAATTTGCAATACCCCACAAGTCTGAAAAACTGACCTGCATGGGCCACCACTAAAACCTTGTCACGCCCCAGTACCGAAATACGGAGACGGACTAGGCCAGCTACTCCATATGAGGTACGTAACGTCATACGGCGATCGTGGCTGTCGAGAGACTAGGGGGTACATGCTACAATCAAGTCTCCTATGGTCCCACAGAGTTCTATGTCTCAATCAATCAAATCACATTCAGCAAATAAATGAACATTAAGGATAAAGCAGTAAGGCATCCCCGACGCTTCATCAAAATGATCATGAGAGACTAGCTTTATAATTTAGCTATCTCAGAGAGTCAGGAGTACAAAATTATACACAACTGCAGTCTGTTTAATTACAATTATGTACTGAAACAAAATATTAAGTAATCCGGCTAACAGGTGTCGGTGGCTAAATACCGCACAAAATATAAGCAGGAGTGGTGGAAAAAAACCCACTCGAGTCCCCGAACCGCCATACTCCTGTATGTACCATGGATGTCAGGGAGGAAGATCGTGTCCTCTGGCTCTGCTACGAGATCTGGCCAAACAAAACCAGCGGGGTCAACTCCGAATAGCAAGTACCGCCAAAGGGGCACAAGAGTTAAGATTAAAAACCCAGTTAATAGAATGATTGATAATAGTAATACTTATGCAACTATTATAGGGTAGCACAACATCTTCGAACCCATATGGCACCCTTACAACCAAACAAGGACAAAAGGTACCGCATGGAGTCGGGACGTGTCGTACTCTATAACTTTCACATAAGTTAAAAGGTATAAACAATAAAGTCTCCTGGTCGTGACTTCGGTCGATAGCCTATCGCAGCACAATAACCAACCCAACAATCAAACAAGAACATGGGTTGGATCATGTACCATGATAGACCATGTTCCTCAGTCATTCACAGAAGTAGCACTTCACAACCAGAATAAGTCTTCCGTTCATAACTTCGGTCCACAGCCTGTCATAGTACGATAACCAACCCAACAATCAAACAAGAACATGAGTTGGATCACGTACCATGACAGTCCGCTTCCCTCAGTTATTCACGGAAGGTAATAAGATACATGCAAGTCATTTTCGCAGCCAATCAAGTCTACGAGTTTCTAGTGGGACGAGGTTATCCTCGCATCATGTTATTTTAAAATCCTCAGATCGTATCTTTCCAGCAAGGCTAGCCAACCCAGGGGTTCGCGTAGACAGGTGTCATTGAGCACAGGTCCCTCGTAAGGCCACCTTGCCAAGACATATAATATATGGCAGGAATTAATCGGATACAGTCATCCACTCGTTGCGGATGACACAGTATCCGTGGAGACCAGCCGGCGCGTCAAGACAATATCTCAAGGCGGCTGGTGTAACACGATCTCGGGATTCTGTCCACCCCATGCATCTAGTATATTTAGTTGCCTAGTTTAACCCTAGGTGAAATCTTGGACTCACATGCTGTGGCCTGCATGATTATCCTCCTAAATGTCGTACTCAAGTACGAGTACCCCAAAAGAGGATCCATGTCAATCAGTATGTCAACATGTTCTACCCTCCTTGGTGTAATGCATCATTGCAAATATGCCACGTGGAGGTACGAGTCATTTGTCGAGCATGAACGAGAACTGGGATATTCAGGTACAAGTATCAGGTAGGAACACTTTGTTCACCGGGGCACATTAGTGCTCATATCATGCTCAGGACAAAAGGCGTAAGGATATATAGCATACACAAACATTTACATATATATATACAATATAATATATATACATATAAAAATATAAGGTATAGGGGAGTCCAGGTCAGAGCGCGCTCAAGTCAGGCTACGCTCAGGTCGGCCTACGCTCAGGTCGACGTATGGAAGACATACGCTCCCAAAAGGCAGCGTATGGACTCCATACGACTCCTTATCACACAAGTGAGCGTATGAAAGACAAATGCTCCCAAAAGGCAGCGTATGGACTCCATACGACTCCTTGTCACACAAGTGAGCGTATGCAAGACATACGCTCCCAAAAGGCAGCGTATGGACTCCATACGACTCCTTGTCACACAAGTGAGCGTATGCAAGACATACGCTCCCAAAAGACAGCGTATGGGGTCGGCCGCGCTGTGCTAAAGAGCGCGTGCAGCTCAGTGGTACAAGCTAAAAAGCTCGTGCACTGCTCACTGTCTTCTCCAAAACAGCAAGAACTCCATAGTTTGAACCCAAAGCTTCAAAAGTCCCTAACTTGATCAAAATAAGTCCAAATCCAACTTTTTAAAGGTCAAAATTGGGTAGAACAAAATTCTCTACAACATGGAACCATCAAAGCTTGAAAATAATAAAGTTTGCTAGATCAAAACCAAGAAGATCCGAAATTGGTTAAAACCTAGATCTAAAAAAATTAAAGCTTCAAAATGGAAAACTTCAAGTTCTAATCTAGTATAGAATGAGGAGAAGAACATATTTTGGCAAATAATTTTGTAAGAAAACATCAACAACATTTATGGATCCATCTCTTGAGCAAGTTGTTACTTGCCTTGGTTGGTGGAGGAAAGTAAATGAGAGGAAATAAATGAGAAGAGGGAGAAGGAGATGAGTTATTATATAGAATCTTGAACCCATGGGTTCATGATGAACCAAAGGGTTCATGATGAACCATTGGTGAACCAAGAATAGGTTACCCAAATGAGCCAAAACGGTAGGCCCAAATGCAGAAAATAAATTACGAAACAATATTTTGTCGAATATTTTTGGAAAATGCATGAAGAAATACAGCATATAAATATCGTATAAATACAAAGTAAATACAATTTATCGATTTACGTATTAAAATACGTATTCCAGGATCGGAGAGTGACAGGAGCCATGGTGGGCGGCTTTGTGCTCGGCTCCAATTCGATAGCGTGGTCTACCTCCCTCCGCAGAGGTAGCCTCTTTGGAAATTCCTTCGGCATGACGTCCCCGAACTCCACAAGGACGTCATCGATCTCAGGCAAAAAATCCCCTTGCACGGGTGCCTCCTCCGTCTTGAGCACAGCAAGGTAGCTCGTCTCTCCGTATCGTATCCCCTTCTTGAGTTGTAATGCGGAGAGAGCCTTCCCCTTCACAAGCTTGCCTCGTGCAACTATCACCATGTGTAACACCCCTGAATTTTTTTAAATTATTTTTTTATTATTTATTTGACTTAATTAAGATTTTATGGATTTTTATGAATATTTTTAATTATTTAGTTATTATTATAGATGACCTTAGCCAAGGTTAAGTTTTGGAGTACAAGATAACTAGAAATTATGGCACGGAGAGTATAGCCAAGTGCTTTGACTAGTGTATTACCCATGGTAGGGAAAACCGAGCCATAGGTGTATTCTAACTAGGAAAATCAAGCCAAGTTGTGACTTAACCTCCACCGATGATTTATTTATTTAATTATTATATTATTGACTTTCTAGGAGATCCGGTTGTACCAATTTAGCCCCGACTTGACCCGAACCAAATCCAAATCTAAATAGACATGTAGTACTCTCAAATACCTTCATGTTGATATTATATATATATATATATATATATTATTAATATTAATATGTTTTCAATTTTGGAAAGTTTTTATTTATAGAAAGTGTCTACGTGTAATCCTAGTGTAATCCTAGTTGGCATTAGTTTATATTTGACCCAAAGTCCAACCCAAACCTATGTACACATATTGGGCATTAATATATATTAATAACCATATATATTTAATATTTATTCAGATTTAGATTGTATTTATATTTATAAATCTAACTAGTTCCATATTAGGAAACCTTTTATTTAAATCCTCAATCAATCAACTAGACAACTCATCAAATAACCAAATAAACTAAATGGAATCCACCCTATTATATTGGGCCAAGCAAACCCTTTCCCCCTTGGCCGAACACTCCAAGAGAAATAGGATCCAAATCCTATATGCATACAAATTCCTAAAAGCGTATATTTATATATATCCACTTATACCAAATCTTAACCCTAACCTAATTTCTTCTTCTCTCACCTTTTTGGCCGACCACTTCTCCATATCCCCCTCTTATTCGGCAGTACTTTCCCCCTTAGCCCCCACACATCATCCCCTCCATTGCACATCTCTTCCTCCTTCATAAAACTCCTCCTTTCCATCATTCTTCCATCCTAACTCCACCAAACCAACCCTAAAAACTCCATCTTCTCCATCCAACCATTTCTAACCATTCTCCACCCTCCAAAGCTCATCAAAAAAGGATTGGCGAACAAGGACATCATCGAAGGAGGAAGCTTTGATAAGAAGAAGCCTTCATAAAGCAAGGACCTTGGTAAGAAACCCTAACTTTTTCTGTTCAAGCCCATCTCATAAATATGTAGAAATTATGGTATTAATTATGTAGAATTAGTGTTTTGATATCTCTTGGGTATTATTTTCACCCATAAAATTTTCATGAATTATGATAGCTATTTTCATGTTTCCGTAGAGCCAAAACTTACCACGTTGTGAAGGAACTATAAGTTTCTGTAGGAATTTTTCAAAACTGAATTTTATATAGGTTAATATATTTAAATTAGGATTTTAAAGCATTTTTCCACGAATTTATCAATTCAATCATGGCCGAAAAAATTATAGGTCAAAACTAGTCATTTTCGGGTGACTTGTTGACCTAGAAGATTTCAAACCATTAGTACCATGAAACCCTTGCATCAAAATTTTATATTCTGATATTTAGGACATTTTAATTCTGTTTAAAGTGTATTTTTGAGGGTTTTCATAATTTTAGATAATTAATGAAGTTCTAGACAAATTTCGGGTAGACTAGTCGACCCGATAGACAACTAGTAGTATAATTCTTTAGAAATATAAATTCTGATAAATCTATAGAAAATTAGTTTAAATAATATTATTATTATTTTTATATAATTTTTAAGTATATGATTGAAGTAGGAACATAACTGACTAATTGGGAGTTGGAAACCCAAAAACTGTGTTCGGTGTTTCGTGGAGCCTGTGTGTGATTGTATGGGTCTAAAGAGTTCCACGATAAATTGAATATAATCTTAAAATATTATCTTGACTAATTAAGTATATTTTAAGTTCATGAGTAGTGGATTAATTTAGTTAATTAATTATCTAGGAGCGTCGGGTTCCGGCGGCGTGGACGCGGGAGCGATGTTTCAGATTCACAGCGCGACACCAGACAAGTACACCTTGCCAAACTTTACAGTACTTACATGCTTTTTTTACTGCTATTCTATTGTGTCTCACTTGGTACATATTTCTCTTTCGCTTCATATCATGGATACTTTCTAGTTTTACGTGCACGTAGATTATTATTCTTTCTTTTCTCATGTTACTAGCCATATTTTTCTATCGTGTTCATGTCTTGTGATAGTATTGCTTAGCCTCTGTCGTGTCCCTTTGACATGTTTGAGCTGGACTTGACTTGTTGACTTGTTGAGTTATTGACTTGACTTACCTTGACTTGACTCGTAGTTCTAGGCGAGGACCTTGTGATAGACGATGACTATACTTGACCACTCTCTGTTGTGAGCCCCCACTGAGCTGCGATAGAGACTTACTATATGTCACACCCCGCTCCCGTAGGAGCGATCGTCCCCGCTAAGGCATGATGCCGCACGAGCCTAGATTGCGCTCGTGCAAGGCGGGTTCTATAACGGCCGATTTCAGCGGCTGCGACGGGGTCGTCGCACAGAAGTTCCAAACAGAGATATTGAATAATAGCAGCGGAATTTAGAACAAAACATAAGTCATTACAAAACACTCTTTTATTGATATTAAAAACAATGGTTATAATAGGGCACAATGCCAAGATTACAAGTCTCTCAAGCTCACTCATCTCACATTACAAGTTCATTCTGCTCTCTCTCATCTCTCAATACAAGTCTCTGAACCAGCGGAAGCTTCAGAATCGCCAAGGAACTCCGTACCTCGACGCATCCAAGCGAGCTCCGCGCCACGAGCTTCTACCTGCACCTGCACATGTAAACTATGTGGGTGTTAGTACTCAACTGTACTGGTGGAGTGAGCTCCTCGCCCATCCATACAAAACTAACACGTTTACTTTACTTTGTGCAACATAGTCCCCTTTTGTATTGTCTTTCTACTCTTGCCTTAGGATCAGTTTTAGGACAGACGTCTTGGCCTATTTTGTGTCTCTAGACCATCCCGTGCTTGTATCAACAACGTTAACCTATCAAGTCGTGTTTGCCTTGCGGCCCAAAATCAGAGATGCAACTACGCGGTAGTACCTAATTTCCTTATGACCGTGCTACAAATCCTTTGTGCCGTGCCTCGCAACTATGTGCGACTCAACCATATCGCCGCCTCGCGGCCCTTTGCTACTAAATCGTCAACTAACCCAATCAAGACTTGTGGGTTAAGTGTCACTCGACCAACTTTGCCTTGCGGCCTTTTCTGACTTAGACTCATGACAACTCACATCCAAACTATGTAACTTATATGCCGACAACATTAGACTCGATGCCACATCTCGTGCCGAAGCACGGTGTCTTCGTTGCAGCCAAATCTTAGGCCCAAATATTTGTATTCTAACTGTGCACACATTCAACAACTCAACTCAATCCAAAGACACACACGCGGATTGCCGCTATGTCGACTCATCTATATAATTTGGTCACTGACTCCCAGAGCCATCGTGGACTCCTTTAGCTTGTTAGGCGGCCGCCCTTGCCAGCGCGAGTAGCTAGCTCCGCTGGCAAGCCTCTGCGCTAACTTGTGCGGTCATCCAGCACGTGCTAATCCTGCTTCTCATGAACCGGTCCCCTTCCGTTGGGCTACCGTTTGAGAAAACTCTACCTTGTCGACAAGTTGTCCATGACCATGCAAAACTCGACTCAACTAACGTCTCACACAGTCATTCCACCTCTAGTGTTATCATCTCTTTCAGGGCCAAGTTCAATACTTCTCACATCTGAGATCTTGCCTCGACGACCCGTAGTCGCGAGCATTCTTCTTTCTTGCCCTATCATTTTACTCAACTCAAGAACAACTATTCGCAACACTTTTCAAACTCAATGAATCAACCGTGGCCCGTGCCTGAAAACACTAAGTCCAGGATATCGTGCCTTAAACCAACTTGAACTCTACGCGATGCCACCACCCAAGACATACTCTATATGACGGGCTTGAAACCGTAAGACTAAGTTGTCATACCCAGCCATAGAACTCGTAGGACCGTGCTTGGAATGACTTAGGTCGACCACTATCACTTTGCCTAACTTAATCAAGCCTACAACTTAACCCAAGGGACGAGCAAAGACTATGCCAAGCCTTGCATTACGGAAACGTGCATGCTTTATCGAGCATTTACGCGGGCGACGCCTATGACTTAGGCTACGTTCATACTTTGCCTACTCAACCAACTTTCCTTCTCCCAAGCCACGGGACGAAGGATCGAGTATCATTTTTAAAGCACGTCGTACACCAACTCTAAGCCGACCGTTAGACCTTTCCATATTCTAACTCAATTCAACCCGTCGGGATTATTCCCTTTAGCTATATGGATTCATCACTTTTATTATCAAGCCTACTTGTGCAAGTTAAAAACATGCAATTTATTATGTGAAGGCAAAGATGAGACAAGTTCACCGAAACTACCCCACCTGAGCGAGTGGTCGTCTCGACCGAGCAATGTCTTCGAGCAGCCGTTGTAAGGCTAAGTCCGAACGCCGTCGACGTTCCTATTCCTTCGATTGACTGAGCGGGACGGGGCACTACACTATAGGTTGTGAGCCCCCACTGAGCTGTGATCTATAGGACCCTGAGTCCCCACTGAGCTGTGGTTTACTCCGATTTAACTGAGCTGTGGTTTACTCCGATTTATTCTTAGTCATGTTTATCAGCACGATTCTCGACGGCATGCCACTTCCTTATATTTTATTCTTGTACTACTCTGCAGCCTTTATTTCTTGTACTATTTTCTATCCTTTCTTGCATGTTAAAACTGTTAAATTAGGCATGTATATTATGTGTCTTGCTAGTCCTCTGAGGACCTGGTGATCTCTCCAGGCTTAGTTAGAGACGAGGACTCCCCGGAGGTTTATGGTTCTGGAGTGGAGACAGGTGACGTACCTTTGCAGGAGGACGAGATAGTAGCCGAGGACTTCTCTTGAGACATGTCTCTTTATTATAGACTGATACATTATTTTCTTTTTTTTCATCAGTGGACATGTAGTTGATACTTTTTTTCCTTTTTACTGTAGTTTTCTGGATATCTTACCCACACAGTTACATTTCATATTTCATGTTGGACAGATTTCTTTATTAGTATCATTTTATTGGACTTGATATCTCGTATCTTTTTTTCTGTGTGGATGAGATTAGCTGTGACCTGTGACTTGTACTATATTCTGGGTTGTTATCATGATTTACAGCTTAAGCATTTTGCTAGTGGGCTTACTTTGAAATTTGGCCCATTGGTGAAGTGATGCTGGTATGTACCGTATCCTGGTCCTATACGTATTTTGGGATTGGAGCGTTACATATTTTTGTGGTGGCCCATGCAAGTCTACGTTAATCACTTCGTTTACGTTACTGTACCGACGTGAGCCTGCGAATAGGATAAAAAGACCCTTAGGATCTCATCCACACCTTTATATTGTTTCACGTCCTTGAACTCTATATTTCGACTTCGAAATTATTTTCTTGGGATGCATCCTGCTTGATATCATTTTTTCTTTAAGCTCATAAGTTTCGTTCGAGTGCAGTGAAATGGACCCGTAAGCCAGTGACGAGAACCCCGTCGTCACCCCACATGGCACTATAGTGACTCATGTCGACACGACCCCGCCATCGGTTGGAGGTTCTTCTACCCAACCAGACGATCCAGCAGCTTCGCACCCACCGAGGGTCAGGAGAGACGACATCCCATCCATGCCAGCACTGCCACCGATGCCACCGATGATGTTTCCCCAGCTTGGATAGAGGATGGATCTCCAGCAGCTTTTTCAGACCATCTACGTGATGATGCAAGCGCAACAACAAGTTCAGTTGGAGGCCCAGTAGAGACAGACGGAGTACATCGAGGATCGCATCGCGTCAGCACTAGAGAGAGCGACTCCACCAGTTCCCCTGACGACGACATGAACCATCGCAAACTTTTGCCATTTGAAGCCAGACGAGTTCTCAGGCAAGGAGGAGCCCACCGAAGTTCATGAATGGCTCACCAACATTGAGCAGCAATTGGAGGCAGCCGAGTTACCGAGAGATCGATGGATGATTGCCGTCAGGATGTAGCTGACCGACAATGCGCACCACTGGTGGCTTACGGAGGAGAGAAGACTTGGGCATGATAATGTCACTTGGGAGGAGTTCTCCAAACTCTTCCAAGAGATGTTTATCCCTGCCACTTTCAAGGCAGAGCTTCGAAGACAATTTAAGCACCTCGAGCAAGGCAGCAGGACCGTGGAAGAATACAACGTCGAGTTTCTACGACTGAGCCGCTTCGTACCTACATTGATCCAGACTGAAGAATAGAAGGCCAAAAAAATCTACGAAGGGCTGAACTACAGACTACAGGAGCCCGCAACACGACGTTTAGAGCGAATCCATCGAAAGGGGACCAACGAGAAGCGACCACAACTAGCGACACCATCGGACAAAGCATCACCAGGAGGACCAGAGAGACACACCATACGCCAACGACCAAGAACTGCCCCATACCCATTTCCGGAGCTTCCCGTTTGTCAATATTGCAAAAGAAGAGGACATGTCCAAAATGATTGTCGCAGAAGGTTGGGCCTATGTTTAAACTGTGGTTCCAAGCAGCATCAACTTCGGGATTGCCCAACAAAAGGCCTACCAGCACCACCAACACCAATAGTACCAGCTCAAGGAGGATATCCATGTGGACCACTTCCCGACCAGGCGACACAGTTTGTGCAAGCGAGACAGCAGGCAAAACAATGACCCGGACAGGCCTTTGCCATGAGAGTTGAAGCCGGAGCAGCAACCCAGGAAGAAAATGAAGGTAATAACTTGATTTTATGATAGTGGTAGTAAGCAGAATAGTAGTTTGTGCTTGCTTGTTAAATGTTTGATTAGGAAACTATAGAGACACCTTAGAACCATTATCATACTTTTCCTTCCCATAGTGAGTTATTTTAATTTTGATGACAAAATTCTTTTAAGGAGGGTAGAATATAACACCCCTAAATTTTTTTGAATTTTTTTTATTATTTATTTGACTTAATTAGGATTTTATGGATTTTTATGAATATTTTTAATTATTTAGTTATTATTATAGATGACCTTAGCCATGGTTAAGTTTTGGAGTACAAGATGACTAGGAATTGTGGCACGGAGAGTATAGTCAAGTTTTGACTAGTGTATTACCCATGGTAGGAAAGGCCGAGCCATAGGTGTGTTCTAACTAGGAAAAGCAGGCCAAGTTGTGACTTAACACCCACCAATAATTTATTTATTTAATTATTAGATTATAGACTTTCTAGGAGACCCGGTTGTACCAATTTATCCCGACTTGACCTGAACCAAATCCAAATCTAAATAGACATGTAGTACTCTCAAATACCTTCATGTTGATATATATTATATATTATATATATATATAATTAATATTAATATGTTTTCAATTTTGGAAAGTTTTTATTTATAGAAAGTGTCTACGTGTAATCCTAGTGTAATCCTAGTTGGAATTAGTTTATATTTGACCCAAAGTCTAACCCAAACCTATGTAAGCATATTGGGCATTAATATATATTAATAACCATATATATTTAATATTTATTCAGATTTAGATTGTATTTATATTTAGAAATCTAACTAGTTCCATATTAGGAAACCTTTTATTTAAATCCTCAATCAATCAACTAGACAACTCATCAAATAACCAAATAAACTAAATGGACCCCACCTTATTATATTCGGCCAAGCAAACCCCTTCCCCCTGGCTGAACACTCCAAGAGAAATAGGATCCAAATCCTATATGCATACAAATTCGTAAAAGCCTATATTTATATATATCCACTTATACCAAATCTTAACCCTAACCTAATTTCTTCTTCCCTCACCTTTTTGGCCGACCACTTCTCCATATCCCCCTCTTATTCGGCAGCACTTTCCCCCTTAGCCCCCACACACATCATCCCCTCCATTGCACATCTCTTCCTCCTTCATAAAACTCCTTATTTTCATCCTTCTTCCATCCAAACTCTACCAAACCAACCGTAAAAACTCCATCTTTTCCATCCAACCATTCCTAACCATCGTCCACCCTCCAAAGCTCATCAAGAAAAAATTAGCGAATAAGGACATCATCGAAGGAGGGAGCTTTGACAAGAAGAAGCCTTCACAAAGCAAGGACCTTGGTAAGAAACCATAACTTTTCCTGTAGAAATAGTGTTTTGATGTCTCTTGGGTAGTATTTTCACCCATAAAAGTTTTATGAATTATGATAGCTATTTTCATGTTTCGGTAGAGCCAAAACTTACCACGCTGTGAAGGAACTATAAGTTTCTATAAGAATTTTTCAAAACTGAATTTTATGTAGGTTAATATATTTAAATTAGGATTTTTAAGTATTTTTCCATGAATTTATCAATTCAATTATGGTCAAGAAAATTATAGGTCAAAATTAGTCATTTTCGGGTGACTTGTTGACCTAGATGATTCCAAACCATTAGTACCATGAAACCCTTGCATTAAAATTTCATATTCTTATATTTAGGACATTTTAATTCTTTTTAAATTGTATTTTTGAGGTTTTTCATAATTTTAGATAATTAATGAAGTTCTAGGCAAATTTCGGGTAGACTAGTCGACCCGATAGACAACTAGTAGTATAATTCTTTAGAAATATAAATTCTGGAAATTCTGAGATAAATCTATAGAAAATTAGTTTAAATAATATTCTTCTTATTTTTATATGATTTTTAAGTATATGATTGAAATAGGAACATAACTGACTAATTGGGAGTTGGAAACCCAAAAACTGTGTTCGGTGTCTCGTGGAACATGTGTGTGATTGTATGGGTCTAAAGGGTTCCACGAGAAATTGAATATAAACTTAAAATATTATCTTGACTAATTAAGTATATTGTAAGTTCATGAGTAGTGGGTTAATTTAGTTAATTAATTATCTAGGAGCGTCGGGTTCCGGCGGCGTGGACACGGGAGCGACGTTTCAGATTCACAGCGAGACACCAGACAAGTACACCTTGC